>OV049924.1:261530237-261552737 GCA_920104205.1 Eupeodes latifasciatus | reverse complement strand
ATCATTATCATTATCATTATCATTATCATTATCATTATCATTATCATTGATCATTATCATTATCATTATCATTATCATTATCATTATCATTATCATTATCATTATCATTATCATTATCATTATCATTATCATTATCATTATCATTATCATTATCATTATCATTATCATTATCATTTCATTATCATTAATCATTATCATTATCATTATCATTATCATTATCATTATCATTATCATTATCATTATCATTATCATTATCATTATCATTATCATTATCATTATCATTATCATTATCATTATCATTATCATTATCATTATCATTATCAGTATCATTATCATTATCATTATCATTATCATTATCATTATCATTATCATTATCATATCATTATCATTATCATTATCATTATCATTATCATATCATTATCATTATCAATTATCATTATCATTATCATTATCATTATCATTATCATTATCATTATCATTATCATTATCATATCATTATCATTATCATTATCATTATCATTATCATTATCATTATCATTATCATTATCATTATCATTATCATTATCATTATCATTATCATTATCATTTATCATTATCATTATCATTATCATTATCATTATCATTATCATTATCATTATCATTATCATTATCATTATCATATCATTATCATTATCATTATCATTATCATTATCATTATCATTATCATTATCATTATCATTATCATTATCATTATCATTATCATTATCATTATCATTATCATTATCATTATCATTATCACCCATTATCATTATCATTATCATTATCATTATCATTATCATTATCATTATCATTATCATTATCATTATCATTATCATTATCATTATCATTATCATTATCATTATCATTATCATTATCATTATCATTATCTTATCATTATCATTATCATTATCTTATCATTATCATTATCATTATCATTATCATTATCATATCATTATCATTATCATTATCATTATCATTATCATTATCATTATCATTATCATTATCATTATCATTATCATTTATCATTATCATTATCATTTATCATTATCATTATCATTATCATTATCATTATCATTATCATTATCATTATCATTATCATTATCATTATCATTATCATTATCATTATCATTTTATCATTATCATTATCATTATCATTATCATTATCATTATCATTATCATTATTCATTATCATTATCATTATCATTATCATTATCATTATCATTATCATTATCATTATCATTATCATTATCATTATCATTATCATTATCATTATCATTATCATTATCATATTATCATTATCATTATCATTATCATTATCATTATCATTATCATTATCATTATCATTATCATTATCATTATTCATTATCATTATCATTATCATTATCATTATCATTATCATTATCATTATCATTATCATTATCATTATCATTATCATTATCATTATCATTATCATTATCATTATCATTATCATTATCATTATCATTATCATTATCATTATCATTATCATTATATTTCATTATCATTATCATTATCATATCATTATCATTATCATTATCATTATCATTATCATTATCATTATCATATCATTATCATTATCATTATCTTTATCATTATCATTATCATTATCATTATCATTATCATTATCATTATCATTATCATTATCATTATCATTATCATTATCATTATCATTATCATTATCATTATCATTATCATTATCATTATCATTATCATTATCATTATCATTATCATTATCATTATCATTATTCATTATCATTATCATTATCATTATCATTATCATTATCATTATCATTATCATTATCATTATCATTATCATTATCATTATCATTATCATTATCATTATCATTATCATTATCATTATCTGTTTTGAACTATTTTGAATCTTTAAAACTCAATGTCACTATTTTAAATTTAATAATGTAAATTTTGCTTTGTAAATCAATTAACAACTCCACTGTAACTGCGGTTAAATTTAAGGTGTTAATTCTAGTTCTATTTTGTTACATGTCTCGTACAAGCGGTACTTTAATTTTAAGAGAACTCACTGGAAGGCCGCAGTTATCAGTGGAGTTGTTTTTTTGATTTTGTTTGGCTTTGCACTGGTTGGCAGAACCTTTCTCTGCCATTTGGATTTCGACAACAGCAGAGACCACACGGTAGATGGTAAATGTATCATACCTTAAGATAATTAAAATTTGTATTGAATTATATTACCTACATATGTACAGAAAATTTATGATTGTTTTTTTTTTTTTGTACATACATAATTATAATTATATCAACCAAGGGAATAACTTTTCTTAACATAACTTTGGTCCTTCTTGTCGGAGAATTAAAAAAGTTGATTAAAAATAATTGTGCAAACATTTTGTCGGATTTTTATATAGAAGTGTGGAGATTTGCAAATATATTTTTTTTTGTTGTGTGAAACTGTAATTGACATAGCGGTCTGCGTGAATTTCGCTTCATTTAAAGTGCTTTATGACTTGATTTTGAACAGTTATAATAATGAATGCTATTAAATTGAAAATTGGAAATGCGAAAAGCAGATTAACTCGTGCGGCTAATTTTGTAGAAACCATCGGGGATTCTACGCCACTCGAGTTGCTAGAAATTCGTTTCGAAAAGGTTGAAACCACATGGTTAGAGTTTTCTTCACTATTCGACGAGCTTTTTCAATTGTTGGAAACGGATGATGAAACTGATACTAATGAGCTTGAAACTGAGTTTGGTGATTATGAAAATAAATACTTCACCGCTCACTCGCGCCTTACTCAAGCTATTCGGCTACGTAAAATACCTGAAAAAGTGGCTGAGAAAAACGTAGAACATTCGGTCGTAGAAAAGTTAGCTTTACAACAATCCTCTTTTCTTAAAAAGTTAAATTCGTCAAAAGACTCTAATTTCACAAATGATTTACCGAAAATAGTAGTACCTCCCTTTTCTGGAGATTACAAGACTGGCCTAGTTTTCGCGATCTTTTTACTGGGTCTATTGACTGCAGGACAAATCTCACCCCGTCTCAAAAGTTCCATTTTTTAAAGTCATTCCTGCGCGGAACCGCTGCTCAGTTAGTTAATGATATAGCCATCTCTGACTCGAACTATTTTGAAGCATGGGAGAGGTTAGAAAGACGGTACGATCGGGTTCAAATTATAGTTCAGTCATACATTCAAACTTTTTTATCGCTTCCATCTACAAGTGTTTGTAGTGTTAAGGTTTTGCGAAAGATTACAGATGATGCAGACCAAGTCATGCGTGGACTAAATGCGTTGAATAAAAACAGTCGCGATCCCTGGATCATTTATCTTTTACTTAATAAACTAGATCCAGATACTAACAAAGCTTGGGCAGAACATATCGGTGCTAAGGAAGACTGCTCTGTTATGGAGCTTTTAGACTTTTTACAAACTCGTTGTGATGCCCTGGAGTCATGTCAGTCGTTAAGTCGGCCTGCTTCGTCACGATCTAAGCCGCAGACCACATCGATTCGTTCGCATGTAGCTGAAGCATCAGATGCAAAGCAACAATGTCCAAAATGTACTAATGACCATTTCTTAACCCAATGCCCAAAATTTGTAGAGCTAGATATAGCTTCGCGGCGAACTTTCGTCAAGTCTCTTTCACTTTGTTTTCTTTGTCTCCGCGCTGGACACCCGTCCTTTAAATGTCGTTCGTCCTTTCGATGTCGGGTTTGTAAATCACGACATAATACACTGGTACATCCTGAAGATACAACGAATAATAATTCAAATAATTCTGCACTTTCTCGCCAACTACCATCACCACCGTCGTCGTCGTCATCGTCTAATCCGCCTCGGTCATCTCTTTTGGGTCAAACAGCGCTTCTGAACAATCATTCCTTAGAGTTCAACCGTCGTAAAACAACTATACTTCCTACCATCCTAGCAAAGATAAAGGATTCTCATGGAAATGTCATTGACTGTCGAGTCTTACTTGATTCTGGATCACAGTCATCGTTCGTGGTAGAATCATTCGCGCAAAGACTTGGTTATCCTCGTTCGCATGCTAGAATTCCTGTTCTTGGGCTGTCGTCTTCAGAAGCAGGTTATACAAAAGGGTGTATTTCTCTTCAGTTGTGTTCGCGTTATAATTCTACTAATTTGCTTGTGGGTGTGTTAGTTTTAAATAAACTAACTTCGAATTCGCCTTCTCAGTCCATAGATATTTCGTCTTGGTCTCACCTTTTTGATCTTGAACTAGCAGATCCTGATTTTTATTTAAGTACACCTGTTGATGTGCTGTTAGGAGCTGACAAACTATGGGCGATACTAGAAGGAGAACAGATTTATGGTTCAGAGGGTCTTCCACTCGCTCAAAGGACTTTGTTTGGATGGGTTATCACAGGGGAGTACCTAGAACCAAAGGTATCAGAAGATAGTCGTAGCTTGTCGTCTCTTCACTCCACTATTGATATAGATTTGCAGCTACAACGGCTTTTTGAGCTAGAGGAAGTAATCCCTGCTAGTCAAACCAAGATAGAAGATCAGGCAGAGCAACATTTTGTTAAGACATTCTCTCGGGCATCGGATGGGAAGTATGTGGTACAACTCCCCTTCAAGTCTTCACAAATCAGCTTCGGAAATTCATTATCATCAGCTGTATCGCGATTGTATGCAATGGAGCGTCGATTTGTAAACAACCCGACACTACATAAACTATATTCGGACTTCATGCGTGAATATTTGGAGCTGGGCCACATGCGACGTATCCCTGCAGATGAACTCAAGACCAGTCCTGGTAAGCAGTTTTATCTTCCGCATCACGCTGTTTTAAAACCGGACAGCTCTTCAACAAAGCTGCGCGTTGTGTTCGATGGTTCGGTGAAGGATTCAGCAGAAATTTCTCTCAATAGTATGTTGTTAGTAGGCCCTCCTATTCAGCGGGACTTAATTGGGGTTTGTTTGCGCTTTAGGCAACATAGATACGTATTCACAGCAGATGTTGGTAAAATGTTTCGGCAGATCTGGGTTGATGATCAGCATACCGATTTTCAACGCATAGTGTGGCGTGAAGATACTGATCAGGAAATCAGCCATTTTCGTTTATGTACCGTAACGTATGGTACCGCTTCGGCGCCTTTCTTGTCGGTTAGAGTTTTAAAACAGCTGGCAGATGACTACAAGTTCCAGTTCCCAGATGCTGCGCGCGTTCTCATCGAGGACGTCTACGTCGATGATGTCATGACGGGAGCGAATTCCATTGAAGAGTTGATAAATTTGCGGTCTGAGCTTGTACTTCTGCTCTCTATGGGAAAACTTGAGCTCAGAAAGTGGAGTTCGAATTGCTGGCCACTTCTTGCATCTATACCACCAGAGGAGTGTGAATTCTCTATCTTTAACACCGAGCGCACGCAGTCCTTAGTAAAGGTGTTAGGCATGTATTGGAATCCCGTAACTGATGAGTATTCGTTTCGTATGACTCAAACTCTTCCAAATGTAAAGTCATCAAGGCGTACCCTACTTTCAGAAGTCTCACGGATATTTGATCCGCTGGGACTCCTTGCTCCATCTGTTGTTCTTTTCAAGATGTTATTTCAGAAACTGTGGGCTTCGGACTTGAAGCTGGGATGGGATGACCCCTTACCTCCTCATTTAATGGAACAATGGAATGGTTACAGGCAAGAACTTTCATTTTTTGAGAAGGTTCGTGTTCCTAGACTCGTGTTTTCATCTTTAGAAGAGATTGAGCTCCACGGATTTTCGGATACTTCGTCGGTTGCATATGGAGCCGTCGTTTACACAAGGTGCAAAATCAATGAAAATTTACCATTATAAAGTCATCTTTTACAGCAAAGGTAACAAGGACCCTTGCATGGTGCGATTCGGAGATCGTTCTTCATTGGCTTTCATCACCACCACGACGCTGGGCAACGTTTGTAGCTAACCGAACAGCTGCTATCCTTGAAACGGTGCCACGAAGTGCATGGCAGCATATATCGTCTGAATTCAACCCAGCCGATTGTGCGTCACGGGGTGTTCGTCCGTCATCTCTACCTAGTCATGATCTTTGGTGGTCCGGACCATCGTGGTTATCACAAGCTGAAGAACACTGGCCAGAATCAAGACTTATATCAAAGGATTTGGACTCAGACGAAAGTGTAATTGAACACAAACAATCGCGTAGAGTTCATGTGCTTTTAACTTTCACCAACTCAGACACAATTCAATCACTAATTGACAATATCTCGAATTGGTATCGTATTCAGAGAATTCTAGCTTATATGCTTCGGTATTTGTTTAATGTACTAATCCCAAAAACCTGTCGCCTTACATCTGGTATCAGTTTAAGTGAAATTCTTTATGCTCGAAAACATATTATCAAAACCATTCAAATAACCTCATTCAGTGCCGATATTCGAACCCTAATTGCTAAAAAACAACTTCCCCTAAAATCCAAACTGATTAAATATTCCCCTTTTATTGACGATGAAGGACTTCTTCGAGTAGGAGGAAGAATCAAAAATTCTGTTGCTTCTTTCAATATCAAGCACCCTATTATTCTTCCTAATAATCATAAAATCTCTTCTCTCATTATCACAGATATTCATGAAAGTCATCAGCATCCAGGAGTATCTGAAACTTTTGTAATAGTGCGGCAGCAATATTGGATTTTGGGGAGTCGAAACTTAATTCGTAAAATTATAAATCGGTGCAAGAAATGCTTTATGCAACGTAAGCTTACGATCTCGCAGTTGATGGGTGATTTGCCAGCCCAACGAATTCAGCCAAGTCGCCTGTTTTTGAATTCTGGTTGTGACTATGCTGGTCCACTAACCATCAAACTGTCACGCGGTCGCAACCCAAGATTATCAAAAGCATATATTGCAATCTTCGTTTGTATGTCTACCAAGGCAATGCATCTTGAAGTAGTGAGTGACCTCACCGCCTGTGCGTTCTTAGCTGCTTTACGGAGGTTCGTTTCACGTCGAGGTTTGTGTGCCAATATCTACAGCGACAATGAAACCAACTTTCAAGGTGCTCGTCGATGTCTTAATGACATGCACAAGTTGGTAATGTCGGAGACTTATAACCAGACCATTGCAGCCTCTCTCGCCAAGGACAACATAGCCTGGCATTTCATCCCCCCTTATGCACCCCATTTCGGTGGGTTGTGGGAGGCAGGGGTGAAGTCTGTGAAATTGCACTTGCGAAGAGTCATCGGTTCATCAATTTTGACGTTCGAAGAGTTATACACAGTCCTAACTCAAATTGAAGCTGTGTTAAATTCTCGTCCTTTATGTGTTCTTTCTGACGAAGATTTAAATCCTCTAACTCCCGCTCATTTTATTATAGGTGAACCATTGACAGCAGTACCTGAGCCCAACATGCTTAACACACCCATCAACCGTTTATCACACTGGCACCACATTCAAAACATGGTTCAAGGATTTTGGCAAAGATGGCGAATGGAATATTTAACTTCCCTCCAACAGCGACCTAAATGGCAACAAATAACTAAAAACATCAAAATTGGAGATTTAGTCGTCATCAAGGAGCCAAACCTACCTCCTACAAAATGGCTTCTTGGAAAAATTGAAGCTGTCACTGAAGGTTCAGATGGTCATATAAGAGTAGCCTCAGTTATGACAAAGCAAGGTACTTTACTACGTCCAATTACCAAATTGGCCTTACTACCAGTATCCTGAAATATCTTCCAGGGGCGCCGGGATGTTTTGAACTATTTTGAATCTTTAAAACTCAATGTCACTATTTTAAATTTAATAATGTAAATTTTGCTTTGTAAATCAATTAACAACTCCACTGTAACTGCGGTTAAATTTAAGGTGTTAATTCTAGTTCTATTTTGTTACATGTCTCGTACAAGCGGTACTTTAATTTTAAGAGAACTGACTGGAAGGCCGCAGTTATCAGTGGAGTTGTTTTTTTGATTTTGTTTGGCTTTGCACTGGTTGGCAGAACCTTTCTCTGCCATTTGGATTTCGACCACAGCAGAGCCCCCACACGGTAGATGGTAAATGTATCATACCTTAAGATAATTAAAATTTGTATTGATATATTACCTACATATGTACAGAAAATTTATGATTGTTTTCTTTTTTGTACATACATAATTATAATTATATCAACCAAGGGAATAACTTTTCTTAACATTATCATTATCATTATCATTATCATTATCATTATCATTATCATTATCATTATCATTATCATTATCATTATCATTATCATTATCATTATCATTATCATTATCATTATCATTATCATTATCATTATCATTATCATTATCATTATCATTATCATTATCATTATCATTATCATTATCATTATCATTATCATTATCATTATCATTATCATTATCATTATCATTATCATTATCATTATCATTATCATTATCATTATCATTATCATTATCATTATCATTATCATTATCATTATCAGTATCATTATCATTATCATTATCATTATCATTATCATTATCATTATCATTATCATTATCATTATCATTATCATTATCATTATCATTATCATTATCATTATCATTATCATTATCATTATCATTATCATTATCATTATCATTATCATTATCATTATCATTATCATTATCATTATCATTATCATTATCATTATCATTATCATTATCATTATCATTATCATTATCATTATCATTATCATTATCGTTATCATTATCATTATCATTATCATTATCATTATCATTATCATTATCATTATCATTATCATTATCATTATCATTATCATTATCATTATCATTATCATTATCATTATCATTATCATTATCATTATCATTATGATTATCATTATCATTATCATTATCATTATCATTATCATTATCATTATCATTATCATTATCATTATCATTATCATTATCATTATCATTATCATTATCATTATCATTATCATTATCATTATCATTATCATTATCATTATCATTATCATTATCATTATCATTATCATTATCATTATCATTATCATTATCATTATCATTATCATTATCATTATCATTATCATTATCATTATCATTATCATTATCATTATCATTATCATTATCATTATCATTATCATTATCATTATCATTATCATTATCATTATCATTATCATTATCATTATCATTATCATTATCATTATCATTATCATTATCATTATCATTATCATTATCATTATCATTATCATTATCATTATCATTATCATTATCATTATCATTATCATTATCATTATCATTATCATTATCATTATCATTATCATTATCATTATCATTATCATTATCATTATCATTATCATTATCATTATCATTATCATTATCATTATCATTATCATTATCATTATCATTATCATTATCATTATCATTATCATTATCATTATCATTATCATTATCATTATCATTATCATTATCATTATCATTATCATTATCATTATCGTTATCATTATCATTATCATTATCATTATCATTATCATTATCATTATCATTATCATTATCATTATCATTATCATTATCATTATCATTATCATTATCATTATCATTATCATTATCATTATCATTATCATTATCATTATCATTATCATTATCATTATCATTATCATTATCATTATCATTATCATTATCATTATCATTATCATTATCATTATCATTATCATTATCATTATCATTATCATTATCATTATCATTATCATTATCATTATCATTATCATTATCATTATCATTATCATTATCATTATCATTATCATTATCATTATCATTATCATTATCATTATCATTATCATTATCATTATCATTATCATTATCATTATCATTATCATTATCATTATCATTATCATTATCATTATCATTATCATTATCATTATCATTATCATTATCATTATCATTATCATTATCATTATCATTATCATTATCATTATCATTATCATTATCATTATCATTATCATTATCATTATCATTATCATTATCATTATCATTATCATTATCATTATCATTATCATTATCATTATCATTATCATTATCATTATCATTATCATTATCATTATCATTATCATTATCATTATCATTATCATTATCATTATCATTATCATTATCATTATCATTATCATTATCATTATCATTATCATTATCATTATCATTATCATTATCATTATCATTATCATTATCATTATCATTATCATTATCATTATCATTATCATTATCATTATCATTATCATTATCATTATCATTATCATTATCATTATCATTATCATTATCATTATCATTATCATTATCATTATCATTATCATTATCATTATCATTATCATTATCATTATCATTATCATTATCATTATCATTATCATTATCATTATCATTATCATTATCATTATCATTATCATTATCATTATCATTATCATTATCATTATCATTATCATTATCATTATCATTATCATTATCATTATCATTATCATTATCATTATCATTATCATTATCATTATCATTATCATTATCATTATCATTATCATTATCATTATCATTATCATTATCATTATCATTATCATTATCATTATCATTATCATTATCATTATCATTATCATTATCATTATCATTATCATTATCATTATCATTATCATTATCATTATCATTATCATTATCATTATCATTATCATTATCATTATCATTATCATTATCATTATCATTATCATTATCATTATCATTATCATTATCATTATCATTATCATTATCATTATCATTATCATTATCATTATCATTATCATTATCATTATCATTATCATTATCATTATCATTATCATTATCATTATCATTATCATTATCATTATCATTATCATTATCATTATCATTATCATTATCATTATCATTATCATTATCATTATCATTATCATTATCATTATCATTATCATTATCATTATCATTATCATTATCATTATCATTATCATTATCATTATCATTATCATTATCATTATCATTATCATTATCATTATCATTATCATTATCATTATCATTATCATTATCATTATCATTATCATTATCATTATCATTATCATTATCATTATCATTATCATTATCATTATCATTATCATTATCATTATCATTATCATTATCATTATCATTATCATTATCATTATCATTATCATTATCATTATCATTATCATTATCATTATCATTATCATTATCATTATCATTATCATTATCATTATCATTATCATTATCATTATCATTATCATTATCATTATCATTATCATTATCATTATCATTATCATTATCATTATCATTATCATTATCATTATCATTATCATTATCATTATCATTATCATTATCATTATCATTATCATTATCATTATCATTATCATTATCATTATCATTATCATTATCATTATCATTATCATTATCATTATCATTATCATTATCATTATCATTATCATTATCATTATCATTATCATTATCATTATCATTATCATTATCATTATCATTATCATTATCATTATCATTATCATTATCATTATCATTATCATTATCATTATCATTATCATTATCATTATCATTATCATTATCATTATCATTATCATTATCATTATCATTATCATTATCATTATCATTATCATTATCATTATCATTATCATTATCATTATCATTATCATTATCATTATCATTATCATTATCATTATCATTATCATTATCATTATCATTATCATTATCATTATCATTATCATTATCATTATCATTATCATTATCATTATCATTATCATTATCATTATCATTATCATTATCATTATCATTATCATTATCATTATCATTATCATTATCATTATCATTATCATTATCATTATCATTATCATTATCATTATCATTATCATTATCATTATCATTATCATTATCATTATCATTATCATTATCATTATCATTATCATTATCATTATCATTATCATTATCATTATCATTATCATTATCATTATCATTATCATTATCATTATCATTATCATTATCATTATCATTATCATTATCATTATCATTATCATTATCATTATCATTATCATTATCATTATCATTATCATTATCATTATCATTATCATTATCATTATCATTATCATTATCATTATCATTATCATTATCATTATCATTATCATTATCATTATCATTATCATTATCATTATCATTATCATTATCATTATCATTATCATTATCATTATCATTATCATTATCATTATCATTATCATTATCATTATCATTATCATTATCATTATCATTATCATTATCATTATCATTATCATTATCATTATCATTATCATTATCATTATCATTATCATTATCATTATCATTATCATTATCATTATCATTATCATTATCATTATCATTATCATTATCATTATCATTATCATTATCATTATCATTATCATTATCATTATCATTATCATTATCATTATCATTATCATTATCATTATCATTATCATTATCATTATCATTATCATTATCATTATCATTATCATTATCATTATCATTATCATTATCATTATCATTATCATGATCATTATCATTATCATTATCATTATCATTATCATTATCATTATCATTATCATTATCATTATCATTATCATTATCATTATCATTATCATTATCATTATCATTATCATTATCATTATCATTATCATTATCATTATCATTATCATTATCATTGTCATTATCATTATCATTATCATTATCATTATCATTATCATTATCATTATCATTATCATTATCATTATCATTATCATTATCATTATCATTATCATTATCATTATCATTATCATTATCATTATCATTATCATTATCATTATCATTATCATTATCATTATCATTATCATTATCATTATCATTATCATTATCATTATCATTATCATTATCATTATCATTATCATTATCATTATCATTATCATTATCATTATCATTATCATTATCATTATCATTATCATTATCATTATCATTATCATTATCATTATCATTATCATTATCATTATCATTATCATTATCATTATCATTATCATTATCATTATCATTATCATTATCATTATCATTATCATTATCATTATCATTATCATTATCATTATCATTATCATTATCATTATCATTATCATTATCATTATCATTATCATTATCATTATCATTATCATTATCATTATCATTATCATTATCATTATCATTATCATTATCATTATCATTATCATTATCATTATCATTATCATTATCATTATCATTATCATTATCATTATCATTATCATTATCATTATCATTATCATTATCATTATCATTATCATTATCATTATCATTATCATTATCATTATCATTATCATTATCATTATCATTATCATTATCATTATCATTATCATTATCATTATCATTATCATTATCATTATCATTATCATTATCATTATCATTATCATTATCATTATCATTATCATTATCATTATCATTATCATTATCATTATCATTATCATTATCATTATCATTATCATTATCATTATCATTATCATTATCATTATCATTATCATTATCATTATCATTATCATTATCATTATCATTATCATTATCATTATCATTATCATTATCATTATCATTATCATTATCATTATCATTATCATTATCATTATCATTATCATTATCATTATCATTATCATTATCATTATCATTATCATTATCATTATCATTATCATTATCATTATCATTATCATTATCATTATCATTATCATTATCATTATCATTATCATTATCATTATCATTATCATTATCATTATCATCATCATTATCATTATCATTATCATTATCATTATCATTATCATTATCATTATCATTATCATTATCATTATCATTATCATTATCATTATCATTATCATTATCATTATCATTATCATTATCATTATCATTATCATTATCATTATCATTATCATTATCATTATCATTATCATTATCATTATCATTATCATTATCATTATCATTATCATTATCATTATCATTATCATTATCATTATCATTATCATTATCATTATCATTATCATTATCATTATCATTATCATTATCATTATCATTATCATTATCATTATCATTATCATTATCATTATCATTATCATTATCATTATCATTATCATTATCATTATCATTATCATTATCATTATCATTATCATTATCATTATCATTATCATTATCATTATCATTATCATTATCATTATCATTATCATTATCATTATCATTATCATTATCATTATCATTATCATTATCATTATCATTATCATTATCATTATCATTATCATTATCATTATCATTATCATTATCATTATCATTATCATTATCATTATCATTATCATTATCATTATCATTATCATTATCATTATCATTATCATTATCATTATCATTATCATTATCATTATCATTATCATTATCATTATCATTATCATTATCATTATCATTATCATTATCATTATCATTATCATTATCATTATCATTATCATTATCATTATCATTATCATTATCATTATCATTATCATTATCATTATCATTATCATTATCATTATCATTATCATTATCATTATCATTATCATTATCATTATCATTATCATTATCATTATCATTATCATTATCATTATCATTATCATTATCATTATCATTATCATTATCATTATCATTATCATTATCATTATCATTATCATTATCATTATCATTATCATTATCATTATCATTATCATTATCATTATCATTATCATTATCATTATCATTATCATTATCATTATCATTATCATTATCATTATCATTATCATTATCATTATCATTATCATTATCATTATCATTATCATTATCATTATCATTATCATTATCATTATCATTATCATTATCATTATCATTATCATTATCATTATCATTATCATTATCATTATCATTATCATTATCATTATCATTATCATTATCATTATCATTATCATTATCATTATCATTATCATTATCATTATCATTATCATTATCATTATCATTATCATTATCATTATCATTATCATTATCATTATCATTATCATTATCATTATCATTATCATTATCATTATCATTATCATTATCATTATCATTATCATTATCATTATCATTATCATTATCATTATCATTATCATTATCATTATCATTATCATTATCATTATCATTATCATTATCATTATCATTATCATTATCATTATCATTATCATTATCATTATCATTATCATTATCATTATCATTATCATTATCATTATCATTATCATTATCATTATCATTATCATTATCATTATCATTATCATTATCATTATCATTATCATTATCATTATCATTATCATTATCATTATCATTATCATTATCATTATCATTATCATTATCATTATCATTATCATTATCATTATCATTATCATTATCATTATCATTATCATTATCATTATCATTATCATTATCATTATCATTATCATTATCATTATCATTATCATTATCATTATCATTATCATTATCATTATCATTATCATTATCATTATCATTATCATTATCATTATCATTATCATTATCATTATCATTATCATTATCATTATCATTATCATTATCATTATCATTATCATTATCATTATCATTATCATTATCATTATCATTATCATTATCATTATCATTATCATTATCATTATCATTATCATTATCATTATCATTATCATTATCATTATCATTATCATTATCATTATCATTATCATTATCATTATCATTATCATTATCATTATCATTATCATTATCATTATCATTATCATTATCATTATCATTATCATTATCATTATCATTATCATTATCATTATCATTATCATTATCATTATCATTATCATTATCATTATCATTATCATTATCATTATCATTATCATTATCATTATCATTATCATTATCATTATCATTATCATTATCATTATCATTATCATTATCATTATCATTATCATTATCATTATCATTATCATTATCATTATCATTATCATTATCATTATCATTATCATTATCATTATCATTATCATTATCATTATCATTATCATTATCATTATCATTATCATTATCATTATCATTATCATTATCATTATCATTATCATTATCATTATCATTATCATTATCATTATCATTATCATTATCATTATCATTATCATTATCATTATCATTATCATTATCATTATCATTATCATTATCATTATCATTATCATTATCATTATCATTATCATTATCATTATCATTATCATTATCATTATCATTATCATTATCATTATCATTATCATTATCATTATCATTATCATTGTCATTATCATTATCATTATCATTATCATTATCATTATCATTATCATTATCATTATCATTATCATTATCATTATCATTATCATTATCATTATCATTATCATTATCATTATCATTATCATTATCATTATCATTATCATTATCATTATCATTATCATTATCATTATCATTATCATTATCATTATCATTATCATTATCATTATCATTATCATTATCATTATCATTATCATTATCATTATCATTATCATTATCATTATCATTATCATTATCATTATCATTATCATTATCATTATCATTATCATTATCATTATCATTATCATTATCATTATCATTATCATTATCATTATCATTATCATTATCATTATCATTATCATTATCATTATCATTATCATTATCATTATCACTATCATTATCATTATCATTATCATTATCATTATCATTATCATTATCATTATCATTATCATTATCATTATCATTATCATTATCATTATCATTATCATTATCATTATCATTATCATTATCATTATCATTATCATTATCATTATCATTATCATTATCATTATCATTATCATTATCATTATCATTATCATTATCATTATCATTATCATTATCATTATCATTATCATTATCATTATCATTATCATTATCATTATCATTATCATTATCATTATCATTATCATTATCATTATCATTATCATTATCATTATCATTATCATTATCATTATCATTATCATTATCATTATCATTATCATTATCATTATCATTATCATTATCATTATCATTATCATTATCATTATCATTATCATTATCATTATCATTATCATTATCATTATCATTATCATTATCATTATCATTATCATTATCATTATCATTATCATTATCATTATCATTATCATTATCATTATCATTATCATTATCATTATCATTATCATTATCATTATCATTATCATTATCATTATCATTATCATTATCATTATCATTATCATTATCATTATCATTATCATTATCATTATCATTATCATTATCATTATCATTATCATTATCATTATCATTATCATTATCATTATCATTATCATTATCATTATCATTATCATTATCATTATCATTATCATTATCATTATCATTATCATTATCATTATCATTATCATTATCATTATCATTATCATTATCATTATCATTATCATTATCATTATCATTATCATTATCATTATCATTATCATTATCATTATCATTATCATTATCATTATCATTATCATTATCATTATCATTATCATTATCATTATCATTATCATTATCATTATCATTATCATTATCATTATCATTATCATTATCATTATCATTATCATTATCATTATCATTATCATTATCATTATCATTATCATTATCATTATCATTATCATTATCATTATCATTATCATTATCATTATCATTATCATTATCATTATCATTATCATTATCATTATCATTATCATTATCATTATCATTATCATTATCATTATCATTATCATTATCATTATCATTATCATTATCATTATCATTATCATTATCATTATCATTATCATTATCATTATCATTATCATTATCATTATCATTATCATTATCATTATCATTATCATTATCATTATCATTATCATTATCATTATCATTATCATTATCATTATCATTATCATTATCATTATCATTATCATTATCATTATCATTATCATTATCATTATCATTATCATTATCATTATCATTATCATTATCATTATCATTATCATTATCATTATCATTATCATTATCATTATCATTATCATTATCATTATCATTATCATTATCATTATCATTATCATTATCATTATCATTATCATTATCATTATCATTATCATTATCATTATCATTATCATTATCATTATCATTATCATTATCATTATCATTATCATTATCATTATCATTATCATTATCATTATCATTATCATTATCATTATCATTATCATTATCATTATCATTATCATTATCATTATCATTATCATTATCATTATCATTATCATTATCATTATCATTATCATTATCATTATCATTATCATTATCATTATCATTATCATTATCATTATCATTATCATTATCATTATCATTATCATTATCATTATCATTATCATTATCATTATCATTATCATTATCATTATCATTATCATTATCATTATCATTATCATTATCATTATCATTATCATTATCATTATCATTATCATTATCATTATCATTATCATTATCATTATCATTATCATTATCATTATCATTATCATTATCATTATCATTATCATTATCATTATCATTATCATTATCATTATCATTATCATTATCATTATCATTATCATTATCATTATCATTATCATTATCATTATCATTATCATTATCATTATCATTATCATTATCATTATCATTATCATTATCATTATCATTATCATTATCATTATCATTATCATTATCATTATCATTATCATTATCATTATCATTATCATTATCATTATCATTATCATTATCATTATCATTATCATTATCATTATCATTATCATTATCATTATCATTATCATTATCATTATCATTATCATTATCATTATCATTATCATTATCATTATCATTATCATTATCATTATCATTATCATTATCATTATCATTATCATTATCATTATCATTATCATTATCATTATCATTATCATTATCATTATCATTATCATTATCATTATCATTATCATTATCATTATCATTATCATTATCATTATCATTATCATTATCATTATCATTATCATTATCATTATCATTATCATTATCATTATCATTATCATTATCATTATCATTATCATTATCATTATCATTATCATTATCATTATCATTATCATTATCATTATCATTATCATTATCATTATCATTATCATTATCATTATCATTATCATTATCATTATCATTATCATTATCATTATCATTATCATTATCATTATCATTATCATTCATTATCATTATCATTATCATTATCATTATCATTATCATTATCATTATCATTATCATTATCATTATCATTATCATTATCATTATCATTATCATTATCATTATCATTATCATTATCATTATCATTATCATTATCATTATCATTATCATTATCATTATCATTATCATTATCATTATCATTATCATTATCATTATCATTATCATTATCATTATCATTATCATTATCATTATCATTATCATTATCATTATCATTATCATTATCATTATCATTATCATTATCATTATCATTATCATTATCATTATCATTATCATTATCATTATCATTATCATTATCATTATCATTATCATTATCATTATCATTATCATTATCATTATCATTATCATTATCATTATCATTATCATTATCATTATCATTATCATTATCATTATCTTATCATTATCATTATCATTATCATTATCATTATCATTATCATTATCATTATCATTATCATTATCATTATCATTATCATTATCATTATCATTATCATTATCATTATCATTATCATTATCATTATCATTATCATTATCATTATCATTATCATTATCATTATCATTATCATTATCATTATCATTATCATTATCATTATCATTATCATTATCATTATCATATCATTATCATTATCATTATCATTATCATTATCATTATCATTATCATTATCATTATCATTATCATTATCATTATCATTATCATTATCATTATCATATCATTATCATTATCATTATCATTATCATTATCATTATCATTATCATTATCATTATCATTATCATTATCATTATCATTATCATTATCATTATCATTATCATTATCATTATCATTATCATTATCATTATCATTATCATTATCATTATCATTATCATTATCATTATCATTATCATTATCATTATCATTATCATTATCATTATCATTATCATTATCATTATCATTATCATTATCATTATCATTATCATTATCATTATCATTATCATTTCATTATCATTATCATTATCATTATCATTATCATTATCATTATCATTATCATTATCATTATCATTATCATTATCATTATCATTATCATTATCATTATCATTATCATTATCATTATCATTATCATTATCATTATCATTACATTATCATTATCATTATCATTATCATTATCATTATCATTATCATTATCATTATCATTATCATTATCATTATCATTATCATTATCATTATCATTATCATTATCATTATCATTATCATTATCATTATCATTATCATTATCATTATCATTATCATTATCATTATCATTATCATTATCATTATCATTATCATTATCATTATCATTATCATTATCATTATCATTATCATTATCATTATCATTATCATTTATCATTATCATTATCATTATCATTATCATTATCATTATCATTATCATTATCATATCATTATCATTATCATTATCATTATCATTATCATTATCATTATCATTATCATTATCATTATCATTATCATTATCATTATCATTATCATTATCATTATCATTATCATTATCATTATCATTATCATTATCATTATCATTATCATTATCATTATCATTATCATTATCATTATCATTATCATTATCATTATCATTATCATTATCATTATCATTATCATTATCATTATCATTATCATTATCATTATCATATCATTATCATTATCATTATCATTATCATTATCATTATCATTATCATTATCATTATCATTATCATTATCATTATCATTATCATTATCATTATCATTATCATTATCATTATCATTATCATTATCATTATCATTATCATTATCATTATCATTATCATTATCATTATCATTATCATTATCATTATCATTATCATTATCATTATCATTATCATTATCATTATCATTATCATTATCATTATCATTATCATTATCATTATCATATCATTATCATTATCATTATCATTATCATTATCATTATCATTATCATTATCATTATCATTATCATTATCATTATCATTATCATTATCATTATCATTATCATTATCATTATCATTATCATTATCATTATCATTATCATTATCATTATCATTATCATTATCATTATCATTATCATTATCATTATCATTATCATTATCATTATCATTATCATTATCATTATCATTATCATTATCATTATCATTATCATTATCATTATCATATCATTATCATTATCATTATCATTATCATTATCATTATCATTATCATTATCATTATCATTATCATTATCATTATCATTATCATTATCATTATCATTATCATTATCATTATCATTATCATTATCATTATCATTATCATTATCATTATCATTATCATTATCATTATCATTATCATTATCATTATCATTATCATTATCATTATCATTATCATTATCATTATCATTATCATTATCATTATCATTATCATTATCATTATCATTATCATTATCATTATCATTATCATTATCATTATCATTATCATTATCATTATCATTATCATTATCATTATCATTATCATTATCATTATCATTATCATTATCATTATCATTATCATTATCATTATCATTATCATTATCATTATCATTATCATTATCATTATCATTATCATTATCATATCATTATCATATCATTATCATTATCATTATCATTATCATTATCATTATCATTATCATTATCATTATCATTATCATTATCATTATCATTATCATTATCATTATCATTATCATTATCATTATCATTATCATTATCATTATCATTATCATTATCATTATCATTATCATTATCATTATCATTACATTATCATTATCATTATCATTATCATTATCATTATCATTATCATTATCATTATCATTATCATTATCATTATCATTATCATTATCATATCATTATCATTATCATTATCATTATCATTATCATTATCATTATCATTATCATTATCATTATCATTATCATTATCATCATTATCATTATCATTATCATTATCATTATCATTATCATTATCATTATCATTATCATTATCATTATCATTATCATTATCATTATCATTATCATTATCATTATCATTATCATTATCATTATCATTATCATTATCATTATCATTATCATTATCATTATCATTATCATTATCATTATCATTATCATTATCATTATCATTATCATTATCATTATCATTATCATTATCATTATCATTATCAT
>OV049924.1:261225976-261525037 GCA_920104205.1 Eupeodes latifasciatus | reverse complement strand
GATAAGAGATTATCTGGGGTTTCTTGTTCCGTTTGTATGAAAACGAAAAGAGATTACCCTAATTTGAAAATTTTTAAGTGCCCTTCTATGGAAAAAAATGGAATTTTGAAAAATTTGTGGAGGCAGTCATGTGGATTCAGAAATGAAGGCAAATACTTTGCATGTGCAGACCATTTTTGTCCCGAGTTTGTGGGAAGAAAATATCTTAAGAAGGATGCTGTTCCTTTTTAAATTTAAATTCTGAAGATCTGAATAAGTCTCCTCCAACTAAACGAAGAAGAACTTCGAGCAGTTGTAGCATTTCATGTGTAAGGTGCGATCAATTATCACAGAGATGTGCAAAAGAGGAGAAAAAAAATGCAATTTAAAAAAAAATTATTAAGTTTAAAAATTCAAATAAAAAACTTAAAAATAAAGCATTATAAAAAAAGAGAGCGCATACTGCTTTAAAAGATTCAAAAAAAGGGAGATTATCTTTATCGTCTCAAATCCAAGGGCTACATATTTCCGACCATTCAAAAACATTTTGCGATATGTTGATGGGGTTGTCGAAATCTGCAAAATATAACAACATCGAAAAATAAATTTCCCAAAATATATTTTATAGATCGCAAAACGCCTATAAATTTTTGAGGGATGGGCTGGGCTTCAGGCTTCCCCACATATCCTCTTTATACAGATGGGCTCCTGTTAAAGGAATTCAACCAGGATATGTAAACAATGCCCATTTGTATCTAAAATCAAAGTTCGCTTTATTAAACCAGTGAGAACGTTGTGTTGTGTTGATATTTGATGAGATTAGGATTCGTCAAAACCTCACATATAATATTTTAAATGATTTAATAGATGGTTTCGAAGACCTAGGAGCAAAAAGAAACAGAATTTTTGCCAATGAAATATGTGTTTTCATGGTAAATGGTTTGTTTGATAGTTGGAAAAGTGTTTTAAACTATTTTGTTATGGCTAACCTAAGCCAAATTATAAGAAATAATTTGAAAATCTGTCAAGATCTTGGTCTTAAGGTTTGCGCTGTAGTCTGCGATCAAGGACATAATAATAGAAAAGCTTATCAAATATTAGGTGTTTCTGAAGAAAAACCATTTACAATTTTTAATGATGAAAAAATATTTTGTTTTTATGATTTTCCTCACTTATTAAAATCAATTCGTAATGTTCTACTGAAATCAGATTTACAAACTCCAGATGGTAAGGTTTCTTTTAATGTTTTCAGAGAAATATACAATTTAGAAATTGACAACGTGGCTAAGACATGTTTGAAATTTAGAAGTTCTCATATAGCACCAAATGCTTTTGAAAAAATGCATGTTCGTCTTGCAACGCAAATATTTAGCAGGACAACTGCGGCATCTATTCAAACTGGTTTTGAACTTAATTGCTTAAAAGAAAGCTCGAAGGAAGCTATAGCAACAAAAGAGTTCACACTTAAAGTAAATAAGGCATTTGACTGCATGGATAGTGGTTCACATTATGACAAAAATATTTTAAAGCGCGGAGTTCAGCTAGGGAATCCAGCTTATAGTGATCTGAAACAATTTTTGTCTTACTTAAAAGAAATACAAAAATCAGATAACCTTCCAAGAAACTTTTGTTTAAAAGGTATGGAGCAGACGATAAACGGAGTTTTATTACTTAGTCAAGATATAAGTAATGGCCTATATGAGAACGTGGATTATTTACTCACAAAGAGAATTCACCAAGACGTATTAGAAAATGTATTTTCTATTATTCGCATCCAAGGTGGGAATAACAAAAATCCATCTGTTTACGAGTTCAATGTTCTGATGTCAAAAATTCTTTCATCAAATTTTATTACTTTTTCTTCTTACAGTAATTGTGATGATGATGATGTAGAATTTTTGAGGCTAGACGCATCCCAAACTCAACCAAATACTTCAAAAATGTCTTCACTGCCTAGGCCTCGTAAAGAAATAGTATGCGATGAGACTCTGTATGAAAAAGTCATAAGTGATATGGAAATCGGAACTGAAATAAAATTAGAAACATCTGCAATGCGATATTTTACTGGATATCTTGCTTTTAAAATGCTTTTGAGGAACCAATGTTCAAGTTGTTCGAAATTATTTTTAAAAGCTGATGAAAAAATAACATGTCCTTCGGAATTTTTCATCTTTGCCAAAAATTACTCTCAAAACAGTGACTTTGGAAGTCTGAAGGCACCAACTCAGGAATTTTTTAATGTTTGTAAACTTCACTTTAAAGTTTTTAATAGAGTTTTTAGAGAACGCCCACAAGAAAGATATATAAGAGAGACAATGGCGTTGGAATGCATAAGAATAACCAACATCAGAGATTCAGACTGGTTTGATGAAAAAAATCCTTGCTATATGCATCGTAAAGACCTTCTATACTTTTCCCTCCTCGTTTTATTGCGGAAACATTGTTCGTGAAAGATACAAAAAAGTATAACATCAAAAAATCAAAAAATTCAAATATTATCAGGAAAAAAAGTAAAAAACAATCCTAGTGAGAGAAAAATCAAAAAAAAAAAAAATTTTATCAGGAAAAAAAGTAAAAAACAATCCGAGTGAGAGGCACGGGGACCTCACTTAAATCAAGCACCCCAAGAGTGAGAGGCACGGGGACCTCACTTAAATCAAGCACCCCAAGAGTGAAAGGCACGGGGACCTCACTTAAATAAATTTTGAAAAAAAAAATATTTTTTTTCTTCCGATTTTCTTTTTTTTTTAATGATAAACTGTGAAGAAATTTGAAAAAAAAAAATAATTTTCGTTTTTTTTTGATGATGATAAAACAAATGTAAAAACCAATGAGATTCGTTTCTTTAATTATTTGTTTGATGTGTATTTTTATTTACATGTGTATCTACACTTGTACACATGTATTTATTTTTTAATACACGGATCAAATCGAAGACTCTACTGAAAATTTAATTTTCAAGGACAACGTTGCTATTTTGAAAACATTAAATTTTGCTAAGATTTATGTACATGAACTTCTACATACTCTGAACGTCGAACTTGTCGAGTTGTAGAAGCTGAGTAAGGTCAATGATTCTCGAGAATTTTCTCCAGATGAGTTCTGAAACCAAAGGACGTTCTTATCCCTCTACATTCCCAGAATCATCATCCATTCCCACATAAACAAGGCATACCAGCCTACGTTTTATGTCACCAACTCCCTTCCCACCTCCCATGTTGTAATGGCGAAAAAGCTAGACAGCGCTCCTATCTCCTATCCTCCTTCTCACTCTAGGTAAATTAGCTGAATTGCTGTTACCGAATCCCAATCTTTTCCTAACATATCAGAATGATGAATTAACATCAACTGACTCCTCACCCTATCTCTTCCTCCCCTACCACCTCTCATCTTATTGGGCTGGATCTAAGGTGTTAAACGACGCGTGCCGATGATCAGCCTGGCTGGGGGCCCAATTCAAAAATAGCCCAGTCTCTAACGGAGTATCCGGATACCTGGCGACCTCCGGATTAAATAGCCTTATCTGTACATGCGAATCTCTGTGCAGACGGACATCTTTTCTTCACATCTCGTGGGATCAAAAATGAACAAAACAAAAAATAAAAATGAAAAAAATGATGAGACCGGTATCTCTTCAGGACCGGGCGGCAGTTTGGCGTCAAAGCCTGTTGCCGTATCTCTTGCGGCGAACACAGAGAAGGGAGTAGTGGCTAACCATGGATCCTCCTCTGCAGTTGGTAGCAACGAGAATATGAAGGTAGCGATACCTAATTTCAGTAGCGGCAGGGTTGTGAAAAATGGCCCTACCACTACTAATGAGAGTACATCCAGAAATGGAAAGGGGAAACTCTCAAAAAGCCAATATAGACAAAGGCTGCAAGCGGCGAAAATCCTAAAGGCCTCTGGTGCATCATCGGGGGCTAAAAGGACACCGCAGCAAACCGCTAGCGTCGAATGGGCTAAAAGCATACTTGCTACAACAAAGACCAGTAAGGACTCTACGTCTAAACGAGAAAGGTCTCTTGAGGGGGCGTACCGACACCAAAACGGACTCGGGTGCACAACACCAGCACTCCCCTCAATCCCATCAAGAAAGCCAGTTTCAGTGACGTCGCGAAGGGCAAAGTCGTGGTTGCGGTCATTGACAGGAGCGATGATGATGGCACAATATCGGCTGATCGTTGGCAGTTGGTCAAGGTTCAGCTCTCGGGTGTCTTTTAAGCATTTTGAGGGAGCTTCCAGGACCACTTCCTTCCATAAGCGATGGGGGTTGGCATCAAGGCCATGTCAAACTCATGGTTTGTGGCGACCAGAGGTCTTGTGACTTGTACAAGCCCGATTAGGTGAAGTTTGGCCAGGTGCGAAGCTCGAGGTTGTAGCTAAGGAAGACATTCCTAGCAGACCTAGAACCCGCATTTGGATCCCAATGGAACCTGCTGGTGTCGAGGACATTCTCGAGATGATCAGAGTGTGTAACCCGTCCCTTCCGACTCATAACTGGAAGATAGCCAAGCTAGAGGAGGTGAAAAATCTTTATAGGAGTGCCATTTTGGTACTCAATAAGGAATCTTTGGCTCCTCTAGCCTTAAACGAGGGCTCGATAAACTATGGCTTCGAAACCATTAAAATTCGAGTCTATAAAAAAGATGAGGTTAACGCGGAAAGCGGGCCTCTAAAAACAACCGAAGGTGAACTAGCGGTTGGTGGGCCTGGGACATCGTCTTCTCTCTTAACAGAGGGTGACGATGCACCCATGCCCTCTCCAATAGCGACTTCACCCTCTACAAAAGTCGTAGACAGTTCATCCTCAATGGAGACTGAGGACGACCTCAACATGATCCTTTTGAGTGAGGACGAACTCTTGGGTTCATCCTCAGACTCAGAGGATCAGAACAAAACCGTGGTGGAGGTTGATCTGCCTAATTGTAGCCAAAATGCTGCAGTTAGTACAGATTAATCTTCAGCACTCCGTAAAGACCTCGGCCTCACTTCTTCTCGGCCTCACTTCCTCGGCTGGCAAGAAACGGGGAAGACATTGCCCTGATCCAAGAGCCATGGATTGTGAGATCCGTTGTTCGAGGACTGAGGACTCCTGGGTACTACACACTGTGTGTGACAGATAAAGGTGAACCTAGATCTTGCATACTAGTGAAACGTAGCATTAATGTATTTTTACTCCATAATTTCAGTGACAAAGAATCCCTAAGAATTTACAATTTCTTGGCCATCCTTCTGTGGCACGATAGAAGAAACTTCTGAAGCCTCTAGGTTACGGAAAATTCTTTCAACTAATCCAGCGATGCCAAACTGCTTCAAAATGCAGACGGCTCCTGGACAAATTCAAGTAATGAATCGCTGAACTTACTACTGGATACTCATTTTCCTGGTAGTTCTCTTACAGAGACTTGCAACGGTTATATACGTTCAAGTCCCAATACAACATATCCACAAGGTCTGATCACAAGGGACAAGCTAAAATGGGCTCTCAACAGCTTCAAACCATTTAAATCTGCAGGACCAGATGGAATAATACCAGCCGAGCTACAAAAGACTTCTGACATAATTGCACCAATTCTTGAGACAATTTTCACCAGCTGTCTCTACCTGGTCCATGTTCCCTCGGCATGACGAGAAGTTAAAGTTGTTTTTATACCCAAGGCAGGTAAATGCTCCCAAGTCAATCCTAAAGATCTACGACCTATAAGTCTATCATCATTCCTTCTTAAGACCTTAGAAAGATTGATTGATATCCATTTAAGGGCAAGTATTGATACAAGACTTCTGTCTTCGTCTCAACATGCCTACTGTAAAGGTAAATCGGTGGAAACAGCGTTACACACCTTAGTACGCACCGTCGAATATTCCCTCCATCATAAAGAGTTCACTATGGTTGCTTTCCTTGACATCGAAGGTGCCTTTAACAACGTGGACACATCTGCAATCACATCTGTACTAACATCTCTAAATGTAGAGAGTTCGCTTCGGGAGTTAATTCATTCAATGCTTACTAGCAGAATAATTAACTCAAAACTGGGCAACTCTTCTGGCAGACGATTCGTTAGTAGAGGGACACCGCAAGGTGGTGTTCTATCCCCTCTCCTCTGGAACCTAGTGGTGAATGAAATCCTAACTAGTCTGGATGCGGAGGATTTCAGAGTGATAGCCTATGCGGAAGACGTTACTATATCAGTTTCAGGAAAGCATCTTAACACGTTAAAAGAACTCTTACAAAATGCCTTAGACAGACTAATACTTTGGGCTGATCGGTGTGGACTGGGTGTTAACCCACACAAAACTGATTTAGTCTTATTTTCGAGGAAATACAAAATTCCATTTGTCAACCCTCCCCATATTAAAGGAATCCAATTAAAATTCTCAGACGAGGCTAAATACCTGGGTCTTGTCTTAGATAAAAAACTAAATTGGAAACGCAACGTACAGGAAAGAGTCAAAAAAGCTACTGTAGCTCTCTTTTCTTGCAAAAAAGCCATCGGTAATAAATGGAGCCTACAACCCCGAATCACGCATTGGCTATACACATCGGTGATCAGACCGACTTTAATGTACGGTGTGGCAGTATGGTGGACTGCTTTAGAGAAAGGTATAAACCGGGATAAATTAATTAAAGTCCAACGTTCAGCTTGCCTATGTATAAGCGGATCGCTTCGCACGACCCCATCTGCGGCACTGGACACCTTACTCTACCTAACACCTCTTGACATTTTTAGCAAACAAATAGCTGCAAGTTCTGCTATTCGCCTCAAAGCTTCGTCGCAGTGGACTAACAACAACATTGGCCACTCCGTAATTCTTAGTTATTTAGAATCAATTCCAAAGCACACAGACTACACCATCCCCCAACTGCAATTCGACAGAAATTTCCAGATATCTATACCTCCCAGATCTTTTTGGGAGGACAGGACATTCCTGGAAGATGAGTCAATCCATTTCTATACAGATGGGTCGAAAACAAAAAAAGGGGTTGGTGGAGGTGTGTACTCCGAACGACTGAAATTAAGTCTCTCTTTCCGCCTTCCCAATCATTGTAGCGTGTTCCAGGCGGAACTTTTGGCGATAAAAGAAGTCTTGTCCTGGCTTAAAGAAAACGTGATATCAACATCTGATATCCGTATTTTCTCAGATAGTCAGGCCGCTATCAAATCTCTGGATTCTGTCTCTACAAACTCTATAACAGTCCATAACTGTCGATCATCTCTAATGGAGATGGCACAACAGTTTAATATTCACCTTTGCTGGGTGCCGGGCCATAGAGACATTCCAGGTAACTGTAAGGCAGATGAACTCGCCAGGAACGGCACAGTACAGCCCATCCTACCACGTTTGGCACGTACTGGCATACCAATCGCTACTTGTAAACTTTTGCTAATGCAAGACGCTGTGAGGAGGGCAGGCACCAGGTGGAACAACATCACCACGTGTCAAGTCACAAAAAACATCTGGCCAACACTGGATTTAAAACGTTCAAGGTGCTTGCTCTCTCTAAGCAGATCGCATATGAGCTCGATAATAGGTGTCATAACCGGACACTGTCTAATAGGAAAGCACGCCACGAGACTAGGCGTATTCTCAAATGACTTTTGCAGAAGCTGTATGGACGAGGAAGAGGAAGAAACAGTTCTTCATCTTCTCTGCACATGCCCTGCTCTGGCTCGAAAACGCAAGAATTACCTAGGAGAATTCTTCTTTGACGATCTAAACGATCTAAACCACATCAGCATAATCAGCCTCTCACGTTTCGTAAGGGACTCAAACTGGTTCCATTGAGCTTAGGAGGAAGCCTCAAGATTCATGTGGTATCACAATGGGCCAGAAAACTGGCCTAAGTGTGTCCGTTTCCATCTAGGACAGCCACTATAACCTAACCTAACCTAACCTATGTACATGAAATGTATTTTGTGAGCACTCTTATGTCTTATGCCATAATTAGTTTCTTCAATAATTTGTTCTAAAGATTTTATATGTTACCCCAGTTTCATGAGGTAATGTTTTTTTAAAGAACAACCTTGCTTTTAAAGAACAACCTTGCAACAGGTTGGCCTTGGCACATACAAAAATTACACCCAGGAAATACAAACAAAATTCACACACATCTTTAAGAAAGATCAACATAAAATACACAAAAGACAAAAAAAACAATAAGGCACAAGAAGTAAAAAAAAGAAAATACAACAAGTTACTATACAATGCAATAAAATGTCTGAGTATGATTCATGCTAGTTCGATCAAACTGGGACGTACCACTACGTCCCAGTCGATTGAAAAATGGTCATTTTTTTTCCTCTGCGTGCGATATCTATGGAACTATAGTATCTGTGCTTCAACGTTTGATCATTGTAATCTAACAGACTTAAAAATTTATTTAAACTCTGATGTTTATCCACATGAAGATTTCAATGTTTCTTTTGAAAAAACAGATATAGCCTGTTTCACAAAATGTACACAGACTTTCAAAAATCTTACTATAATAAAAACATCACTGAACCTCTTCTTTCCTGGGAATTATTCAAATCACATGCTCCAGTTTTTGTGGTAGACTGCAGACACCAAAATGAAACTATGAAAACAGGACCCATCGACATACGTTTGGAAATGAGAACATCAAAACAACTTCCTGCAAATACTTCAGCTTACTGCCTTATGCTTCATGATATAATTATTGACTATAATCCGCTTGAACAAGTTGTTACCAGAATAGTTTGAGAATATATAAGAAATAAAAAAAAAAAAAATTGTTAGATAAGTATGTTGATAGTTTTGGAAATTTAAGACCACCCTCAGAAGTAATAAGCTATCTTGGTAAAAAAATAAACTATAATTAAATACAAAAACAAGATTTTGATACGTTTATTTGTGGTCATTTATGTTTAAGGTTTTTATTAGAACAATGTAATAAAGTTTTCAAAATCTAAAATTTAATATAAATAAATATCGTAAAAAAAAACAAATGTGTCTTTTAATCAAACTCTTCTGAAATTCTCTTGCATTGTACATAATTCTAACCAGCACAACCAACAGAGGTAAGTATTTTGGAATGCTAGTTCTTATTTGATCTTAAGCATATGAACATCCTATTAAGAATATGTTTATCCAATGCACACATCAATTTTATATTGCATACCGAGCAGGTGCTAATGTTGTGCTATCCAAAAAAAAATCCAACTATGAAAGTATATCACACAACCAATTTATCACTGAAAATCCAATCCCACAACCAATGTTGAAATGAAAAAAAATACAGATGGTGCTAGAAATCCTACTACAAAAGCATATCCCACAACCAATTTATCACTGAACATCCAATCCCACAACCAATATTCAAATGAAAATACAAATGGCGCTAGAAATCCAACCACTGAAACTCTTATTCCCAATTAGAAACTTGGGAATGCATCCCAATTGGGATGTGCCGTGTGGTGCCGTGCGGTGCCGTGCCGTGGAGTAGGAGTTACCTATTTATACTACTCTTAATATTGTGTCTAATAAGGGGATGAATGAAATTTTTTTATGCTTACATCAGCTGTTTAAGATCTTGTACCGATTTTTGTTTTTATTTACATTCATGACTCTGCTTCTTCCTGTGTAGTGTGTATGATCTTTGTATATAAAAAAAGGTGGTATTATGTATACGAAGCTACGATGCGATTTTTGTGAAGAAGAAACATATTGGGATAGTTGTTATACGTTTGGTTATAGTTATGTATATTTTGCCTTTATTTGGCTTTAAGTTTTCTGCAATATTTGAAGATTAGATTAGGTTTGACCTTTAAATTTTTTTTTTTGTAGATAAATATCAATTGGTAGGTGATTTTTTTTTTCAATATGTGAGTTTGATTTTAAATTCAAATTTAAGATACAAAGGATATTGGTAGGTAGGCAGGTAAGTAGTTGTAACTAGAGGGTTCTGGATCACCGGTGCACCGGTGCTGCACCAGGGTTCTGATCTATGCTAAATACCGGTGCTGCACCGGTGCACCGGCATGCATCAACAGGGTTCTAGAACACCGGTGCACCGGCATCGCCAGGGTTCCGATCTATGCTAAATACCGATATTATTTTGGGTTCTGGACAATGCTTAGCAAACGTTAGAACGTAAAAACGTAGAATTCACGCTCACGTTAGAACGTAAAATTCACGTTCACGTTAGGACGTAAAAACGTAAAATTCGCGTTAAAACGTAAAATTCACGTTCACGTTAATACGCAAAAACGTAAAATTCACGTTCGGAACGCAAAAATCACCATAGGAAACTGAACAAAATCATGAACAGAACATGATGTTTAAGAGTTAAGTTTTTTCAGAAAAGATGGTCCATATGAGTGAAGAGAGAAAAGAATCGTTTAGTAAAAAGACATGTTAATTTTTTTAATATTTATTTTTTATTTTTTAATTAAATTTTAAGGCCACTACCACCAGCGAAACGTGCGTCGTAATATACATTTTTCAAATCTTTTAATGAAATGAGTGAAGAAGAAAAGAAAGACATTATATTTTTATATTTTTTGGAAATATTTTTTTTTTTATTTTTTATTTAAGTTTTTATGTTTAAAAAAATACTAATTGTAGCTGGTAGGGGGCTTATATCAAACCCCCCTTTAATAGGCTTTATTAGCATAGAATAGAGCAGGTGGGCCACTGCTCTAAGGCTATCAATGTTGGTAGTGTCCACACTACCAACCTCCTCCCATGCGGCATCCTGCAATTGCTGGAACTCCCAGCATTGGCAGCTATACTGCCTTATCCAGTCTTCCATCTCTAGTAAAATGTTTGGCTGCTGGTGTTCCATGGTAGTTCTTCTATTACTGATGATTATGATGATAATGCTCAAAGTATTTAAACAAAAAAAAAAAAAAAAAAAAAAAGGGGGTTGAAAAAAAAATACACATACAAACATAAGTAATTGTATGCAGACCATTACAATCCACACATTTTCAGAGACCCTCTGATTTTCATAGTACACTTTCAATAAATTTAAAGGATGTTAAAAGTCATCAGAAAGAAAAATCAAATAGGGTCAACGCTATATTTCTGTAAGGATAGATGTCAACAATTATGTTACTCATCTGACTTATAGGACTTGACCATCTATAGCTATTGCTTTAGGATTTTTCCTGGATTGAGGCAATAATTAGTGTAACAAAAGCCATCATATCATACATCTGTCTAATAGGGCTATACCTTTATCTATTGCTTTGCTAGCATCATGTCAATAATATTACTAAACGCTGGCCCTTATCATTAAAATCCTGAAAAATGGTCCAGGGGTTATTTTTATTGCGGAATACAAATGTATGTCAATAAGGTCAACACATTATTTTATCTATAGGAACGGATGCCGACAATTAAAATATGTATTCATGATGATCGCAATACATACATTTATCCTACTGCTTCCTTATTTACACCGATGATACCCCAAGTGTCAACAATATAAATTTATGATAAGGGTAGCCACATGAATGAATGCGGTGAAAAACTCTATTGATCTACTATTAGCAATCAATATGTTATAAGCATGCATTATCACCCCAATACTTCTTTTCATTAGTTAATTTTCACCCCAAAGAAACCTTTTGCAATGTGTAATACAACATTTAGGATCATATCCTGTATATGAATACTTTCCTACCCTTAATAGCAAATGAATAAACATACAAATGTTATGATATTCCTATATTATTTTGAATTGGTGATGTAAATTAGATGGAATGAGCAAATCTTGAATAATAACACATGCTTCTTTTTTTTTAATAATATTATATTTTATTTATATATTTTCTGGTTTTATTTTTAGGTTTACATTGATAAATTACAATATAATAATAATCCTTAGAAAATTCTGTTAACAACTTGATCAAGTGGATTGTATTCAATAATCCGATCATGAAGCATGAGGCAATAAGCTGAAGTATTTGCAGGAATGTTTTTTGATGTTCTCATCTCCAAGCGTATATCGATAGGTCCTGTTTTCAAAGTCTCATTTTGATGTCTGCAGTCTGTAACAAAAATTGGAGCACGGGATTTAAATAGATCCCAAGAAAGCAAAGGTTCAGTGTAGGTTTTATTGTAGTAAGTTCTTTGAAAATCCGTATACATTTTATAGAACAAGCTATATCTATTTCTTTCGAAAGAAATATTAAGATCTTCATGAGGATGTACATCAGTGTTTAGATACACTTTTAAGTCTGTTAGATTACAATGATCAAACGTTGTAGGATCAGCAGCTAGATTTTTATTTTTCCCAGTTTGTAGTGCAAATACAATGTATCGAGGTTTTTCTATTTGCGTTGTTGTTTTAACGTTCCAGATGTGATGGTCAGAGCTTGATAACATGGGATACTCATAGAGACCCCAGTTTCGGAAAGCAATTTTCATAAAACTATTTGCATTTATAGATTTATATAGATTTAATTTCATCGAATCTGATAAAGTCACGTGTGGTACTCTCCACTGTACCTTATGTAGTTTTACTTGTACATTTTCATCAGTTGGGGAGATTATAGCGTTTTAATCCATCCTAGAACGTGTGAGAATTAGATCATGACGAGCATTGGGAATAATTTTTTTATAATCTTCGGCAAAACCCAAAAGCTTATTCAATGGAATGCAGTAGTTAAACTGAAATGGATTCAAATAAATAACTGAATCAGGAGACCATGAAGCATTTAAAAGCATATCACTCTCATTGTTTGTCAACGATAAATAGTTTTTGATTGTTGTTGTAATCCCCACATTTCGATTGTAATCAATTTCCTTTATATTCAGCTCATAACGTATTTCGTCGAAGAGAAAAGCCATTGCATTGTTTACAAGACTTGTGCTGACTAATTCTTTTCCATCTGTCCTCGATAGTGACCCTTCAACATATAGAAAACTTTCCGAAGGAAGAACATTAAGATTTTGATGTTGTATGGAAATCTGAACGATATCATTTTTTTCAAAATTGTTTTGATATGGTGAGTAAGTAGGATATTCATATTTAGAAACACTTTCATAGATTTCGGGCTCTTGGAAAATGTTTAACATATTGTTATATTTTGTTTTTGATTTTCAATATTTTATGATATACCCCAATGAGAGTAAAAAATCCTGATTATGTTTTGTAAGATTATGTGTTACCGCGGCTGAGTTCGAAGCTTGATTGAGTAATAAATTATTTTCGGCGTTGTTTTTATATGGGATTGTGGTAATTATATTTTCATATACAATCATGGCTGCGGTTGTAAATGTAATCGAGCCGTTAATGTCTCTCCTCTAAAATTTATAACTTTTCCGTCTTGATCTATGAACTTTAAACACAACGATGTTATTCGTCTGACGTTCACGGGTAAATAAATGACATTTTTCGGAACTTCTATGATTTTATAGCCTGGACTTACTTTAACAGCAAATTCATGTAAAATATGAGCAGGTTGATTGTTTATACGTTCCATCTATAATATTACATTCAATGCGTATGGCATTAACTCTATTTATATCGACGAAGAGATCTGATTCATATTGCCTATTTGCCTTCAGCAGCTTCTTACTAAATCCTAAAAGAGATCCAATTGAATTCGGTTTAGAGAAGTCAATATCTTCCGAGCTAAAAATTTCACATTTTAGAGTGTTTATATTAGCCTTGATTTTAAATTCACTTTTTTAAAATTTTTTTTTTTTTGTTAATATCATTAAGTTTTGTTTGTATTAAATTATTTATATCTTCTATCTCATATGAACCAATAGGAAGCGAGATAACTTTATCGCCCACATGTATTAAATTATTAAACTCATCTACATTTGGTATAGAGTTATATGTTTGAAAATCTATAAGCCCGCAAACATAATTAGATTTCAGTACAATTGGTGGAAAATATTCTGCATTGAGACTTGATTCATTACCACTTAATGTTAATGTTAGCGACATCCTGGTTAAAAGAAAAATGAGACAGTTTTAATGATTTCACATGGTTTTATTCATTTTTTATTTAAACTTTTGAAAACATTACAACATTGGTCTAATAAAAATCTTAAGCATAAATGTCCACATATAAATGTATCAAAATCTTGTTCTCGAATATAATTATAATTTATTTGATTCCCAAGATAGTCTATTACTTCAGTTGGTGGTCTTAAATTACCAAAACTATCAAAATACTTTATAATATTATATTTTTTATTTCTAATATATGCTACCCAATGAGTACCCATACCAGCTTCACTATCCAAATTTATAACGCCACACTCTTGATCCATAGAGCTTTTTGGTAATGAGTCTCGCATAAAAACTCCTTTAAAGTGCTTGAGATGTTTCTTTCCAAACCGTAGAATATCATGATTATTTAAGGGTCTCTTAGGCAGCAAATCAATCAGTTTTTTGTATTAGATGTGTTTAGAAATAAACCAAGGCCATTTTTATATGGTTTCAGGTATAACCCCTTCCCTTGAATAGCGACTGCCTCCATAGCCTTATTATGTCGCTTGTTTTCTTCAAAAGCTCTTTTAGCAACATGAACGTCATTGAGTGCTTTTGCAACTCCGGCAACTCCACCTGTTAAAGATCCAACAGCTGATAAACCAGCTAGAATAGGAGCTAGAAATGGAAGAAAACCACCTCTCTTTGGAAGTTGGATTATTCTTGGAGTTTGTATATTTTGTTTTTTTTTTATTTTTAAAAGCATTTTTTGCAGCTTTCAGAGCAATATTTGCCATAGATGTTGTACCACAACAATTGATATTACTTTTAATAGCATTTCTTGCTTCAGTTATGGCCTTTTTAAAAATATTTTTCTTACAAGGCTGCTTCTTTTGTTTACCAGCTCGGCTAGTTTTTTTTTTATTCTCTTTATTACCCATACCGAACTTTGTTTTCGCCTTCATCATGTTGGTAACCAAAAGGCTGCTTAACTTTTCAGACGTTGAAGAGTCGTTTGCAAATCGTTTCCACGCTTGCTCAGTTAGAATTTTATCAGCAATGTGTCGATCTGGGGCAGAGCTACTCTTAGAATATGCAATATCATGCAAACGACAAGCCTCATCCAGTTGATTAATCCCCTTATCTCCTCTACGTAATCGTTTTTCCAATTTAGTTCCGGGCCCACAATAATTATATGAAGGAAGATGTAGCTCAAATGGCAATTTGTCTATAACCGTATTCAAAAGCCCCTTTCCTTCAATTGATTTTCTTTTATTATGATTATGATTTCGAACGTTGTGCTCAATCATATTATAATTTTTGTACCTTCCTACTTGGAGGTTGAAACATATATGAATATAATCATATAAAAATGCTATGTTTTATTGTAAAAGCTATCAGTCGGCATTATGCGCTTCGTAAAGCAGTAAGAAGTTATTAAAGTAAAAAACATTGATTCCAAAGTCAAAATAAAAAAAAACATGGTTCATTATTCCCAAACAGTATTCGAGGAATTATTGTTGGACCATCAAACTGTGGAAAAACAAATGTTATGCTTAGTATTCTTCTCGACCCGAATGGATTAAAGTTTGAAAATATTTATACTTATTCTAAATCCTTACATCAACCAAAATATATATATCTCAAAAAGCTGATTACATCCGTGAAAGGAATACAATGAATTCTCAAATAATTCCGAGATAATGCCTCCATCAGACGCGAAAAATAATTCAATATTTATATTCGATGATGTTGCATGCCAGAAACAAAATAACATAAGAGATTATTTTTGCATGGGTCGTCATAATGGAGTTGATAGTATTTACTTATGTCAGTCCTATACCCATATACCAAAACATTTAATTAGAGACAATGCTAATTTTATTATTCTTTTCAAACAAGATGAATTGAATTTGATGCATGTTTCCAAAGATCACATAAACTCTGATATGACATTTAATCAGTTTAAAGAATTATGTTCTCAGTGTTGGGCTGATAATTTCGGTTTTCTGGTTATAGACAAGGAAAGCACCATTGAAAAAGGTCGATATAAAAACAGTTTTCACGAAATTGCAATACTATAAATATACATTTATCATTTGAAAGCATCACATTACATCAGCAACACTGTTTGGAGGTACTAGTCCATCATATAATCATAATAAAATAAATATTTAAATACTGTCTCATATTTTATACTATAAAAAATGGATAAAAGTGTGTTAAATGATCTAATAAAAACACGAAATGTGCTAAAAAGAAAATATTTTCAACTAAAAACTGGTAAAATAATGCGAGAAACTGAGTTGGAAAACACTTTCAAACCCATCGTTGAGCCGTTGAAAAAATTGGTTGGAAATATTAAAAAAGAAGAATCACAACAAGAGGATAATATTAAAACACCGAAACGTCGTAAGCTACATTTCAAATCTTTTAATGGAAAGGATGAGGAGGACCATGAGCGAGCAGAATCACCTTCATTAGAATTGAATAGTCCAGATAATACTTTTTTGTTCAGTACACCAAAACATTTTGAAAGTCCTAATAGGCGGAGAGGTGACCGTCAGATCACTTAGCTCATCCTCTCAATGGATCTAATACCTCTTACTAAATAGAGATACTCTAGAGAAAGATAATGCACCAGGGTTGCCTATCAGATTTTGGGCCGAAGACGTCTAAACCGGGGCACTTCCGGTGCGTTTTTTTCACCATGACTTAGCCCATCCAGTTAATGGCTGAAACTAGTGCCAAACAATAGAGCTCGACGAGATAGATCGAAATACATATATAGGGTTGCCTAACTAAAAGTGGGCCGAAGCGCAGCCCTATTTCAAGGTGCGTATTTTTCGACCATGACTTAGCCCATCCAGTTAATGGTTAAATTTGGTATCAAATGAAAGGTCTGAGTCTAGTGATTATGAATATATAGGGTTGCCATGTCTTAACTGGGTCGAACCCCTCGGTAGCCCCGTTATAAAAAAAATCCACCAAATATGTAATGTCTTATAACTTAATCATTTGGCTGGCTTTGTTCATCGAATTTTATTGTATTTTATGTATTATATATCAAATGAAAGCTCAGAGCCTGTAGAAAATTAATAAAATAGTTTTACATTTATAAAAAATCTATATATGTCAAAAAAAGATTTACTGCAGTTTTCTTTAAAACATTCATTTTATTTAACCAACAACATTACTTTATCTATTGACGTAAATAAAAGATTTGCAATCAAATGAAATTTAAGACAAAAAAGTACAGTGGCAACAATAATTGCTTTTGCTATTCAAAAAGTATAAGTTGCCTTCTTTTACATAGCTAGATGACTTACCTTTAAAATTGACTTAATAAATCATTAATTCTTTTTCATGGGAGATATTTATAAGTAAAGAGAGTTTTTATATATTTTTATATATATATATATTTTATATAAGCAGAGTTTTTATTCTACTTTTATATACCGTTAAACAAAAAAATCACAATTTAAATACTTTTTCATTTACAAATTCAAGGAACATAGTTTTTGATATACTTGTATTCAATAACAATAAACTTAACAATACAAAAATTAAATAGGTTAGGTTAGGTTAGGTTGAGGGGCTGACAGTTGGTGTCTTAACCGTCACAGATTTAAGATAGGTTAGCCCGCAACAGTAACACCTAGCGGTAAGCCCTTATTCACTGGCAAGCTTACTTTTTCATAAACTTGCTGTCCCTTGACATTGCTTTTTCGCTTAGTTTTTGAAACTTACCAAAAGTGGTTTCATAAGAGTACCCTCGCTCTATAATCAAATCGCTTTGCCGGCCCATTTGTTAACCTTTGGTCATGGTTTTTCTATCATAATTTGATTTTTCTAGGGTACGAAGAAACCAAACCCTATGCATTCTAGGATAAACCACAGCCACCACGAAACTCCCACTACGGGGGCCGTCCCATATATGATCATGATGCCTTGCATCATGGGGCTGTATCATATCCCGTGGTGCCGTTTATAGCCCGGTCCGGCTCACCATCTTTCGAATCTTTGATAGGACGGATCTAGGGAAGATAACCCTAGGGTGACCGCTCGGCTTCATGATTGGGACCTCAATCCACCAGCTTTATCTACATTTAACATCATTCTTTTTAAAAAATGATTTTTACTGGAGTCACTCCGAACTTTTAACTTATCTTAAACATCGACTGTCACAGAAGAGATCGATTTTCGTTTTTACTGACTTGTATGTGTGGTTTTTTATAATTTTGTCAGTAAGTCAGCCTCAGAACCCTTGAGGCAGGACGACGGTCCCTCGTTCCGCCGATCTTAAGATTTTTCAATCTCAAGATGGGAGAAAACAATAACTTCTTGCGTTCGCTCACAAGCAGAAACCTTTGTCAATGTAGTTCTCAGAGTGCCTTTATCAATTATAATTAATTGTAACAGTATCATTCTTCAACAAACTACACTGAAGTCTCATTACTTGTGCCCAGGGGCCACCACGGGGAGGTGCAAGTAAGTACTTCTTCATCCCAGATTGCAAACAAGCATACAATACTTCCCTACATCTACACGGGAGTCAGTTAGACCCCCTCTTAACCGTCACACTTAGATCAATACAGATCCATTGTGATACCCGTGAGTATTGATACTCAAGCTAATAAGAAAAAACCTATGTGTTCAGTTAGTCAAGCCATTTAGAGGCTTTGACGAAGTTCAGAATGTTAGTACCTGGCGTACTAGAGAGTTCTTTTAAATCCTCAAAGAAAAAGTTGCCAAGCAGTTTCTTCCTTTGATGGGAGAGTGCGGGACAGTGACACAGAAAGTGCGAAGTGTCTTCATGCACCTCCTCGTCACCGCATCCTCTGCATAGATCATCTGAACTGATTCTCATCTTTTTCATATGAAAACCTAACCGATTATGTCCGGTGATTATGCTTACAAGAGATCGAAGTGATCCCTTTTGTAGCTGCATAATTCTTTCCGTTCTTTGTTTGTTAAAACAGGGCCAGATCTTTCTTGTAGTACCGCAGGTGTCAAGAAGGTTCCACCTTTCATCGGCCTTAGTAGTTATTCTTTTTGAGATTTCCTGTTTTAAATAACAGGTAGGGGTGCTAACTAGCTGAGCTTGGCTTTCGTCAAGCATTGACCCTAATCTTGCTAATTCATCGGCTTTCTCGTTGCCTAGTATATCGCTGCGGCCTGGGACCCAGCAGAGTCTAATATTGTGCTGTGCGCCAAGAACCTTAAGCTCTTCGCGGCAGCATGAAACAAGCTTTGATTTTACCTCAGTTGCAGTAATCGCTTTTATTGCCGCTTGGCTATCAATGTAAAAGGTGATATCAGCTCGTGGTATCGCCATCATTGATACCTTTTTAGCAGCTGTTGTCACTGCCAGGACCTCCGCTTGGAAGACGCTGCTGTAGTTTGGAAGCCTAAGCGAGGCGGTCAACTTGAGAGATTCGGAATAGAAGCCTGCCCCTACACCAGTGTCCATTTTAGAGCCATCAGTATAGATAGCTATTGACGACTCACTGGAGTATGGTATATTATCTATCCATTCCTCTCTGCTTGGGATAGCAGCCTGGAATGGTGGATGGGCATGTCCTATGGAACTGTTTATCCAGACTTTAGTTTGACTAAGTCTCAGGGCATTTTTGGCCGCAGATTCTTGAACAAAGAGGTCTAGGGGAATCAGATTGAGTATAACTTCCAGTCCCGCAGTTGGAGTGGATCTCATTGCTCCCGTAATGCCAGTGCACACAAGTCTTTGAATTTTTGTCAAAGTTTTTAGGTTCGCGCTCTTTTCTAAAGCTTTCCACCATACTAAATTACCATAGGTTAGTATTGGTCTAATTATTGCCGAATACATCCATCTGATAATTTTAGGGTTTGGTCCCCAGGTTTTCCCGAAAATTCTATTGCAGGAGTAAAAGGCAATCGATGCCTTTTTGAATCTATCTTTGGTGTTCAGGCCCCAATTTAGTTTTTTATCTAAGATCACACCGAGATACTTTGCGTGATCAGAGATTTTAAGAGGGCAGCCTTCAATTGAAGGAATTTTAAAATCAGGTATTTTGCGCTTGTTAGTAAATAGCACTAGTTCTGTTTTAGCTGGATTGACTGTCAGCCCACAGCTCCTAGTCCATTTGCTTACCAACCAACCCCAACCTGAGGGGTGCCTCTGGATGTGGTTACTCTTACCCTTTCTTCCACTAGCTCAGAGTTAATATGTCTCTTTCTGAGCATACACATTATCCACTGTGTTATTGCTTTTTCGACTTTGTGGTCGTCCAAGGCTTGCTTCACTGTTTCGTTCTTTACGTTATTAAAGGCTCCCTCAATATCCAAGAACGTTGCAAGGGTGTATTCCTTGTCATGCAGTGATTTTTCTATGACGCTGACAACACTGTGCAATGCTGTTTCAACGCTTCTTCCTTTAATGTAGGCATGTTGAAATTCCGATATATAGTCCGGTTTCAGGGTGCTTCGGATGTGTATATCAATTAGCCTTTCAAAAGTTTTCAAAATAAACGATGTTAGACTAATGGGTCTGTAGTCTTTGGCCTCCGTATGGCTAGGTTTACCAGCCTTAGGGATAAAAACTACCTTTACCTCACGTTACGATAAGGGAACATACCCCCATTTAAGGCTATTATTGAAAATGCTAGCTAGGTGTGGGATGATAAGGTTTATGCATTTCTGAAGCATCATAGGGAAGATTCCGTCTAGACCAGGGGATTTGTATGGGGAAAAGGAGTGAATGGCCCATTTTATCCTTTCTTCCGTTATAATATCCGATGGTACTAGGTTTTCCGTATGAGACTCTGTTTCTGGACTGCGGATATCAGCTACGCAGCCAGGAAAGTGAGTATTCACAAGGAGCTCAAGCGTTTCGCCACCGGATTCAGTCCAGCTGCCTGTAGATTTTTTGAGGGATCCTAGAGCGACTGAATCCTTGGTCAGAATTTTCCTGAGTCTTGCTGATACATTTGTACTTTCTATTTCGTCGCAGAAGGCCATCCATGAGCTACGTTTTGCTCGTTGTGTTTCGACCTTGAAAATACGTTGACTGGTCTTATAATGTTCCCAATCAGCTTCTTTCCCAGTTCTTTTGGCGACATTGAAAAGTCTTCTAGTTTCTTTTCTTAAGTTGCCTATCACCGTGGTCCACCAAGGTGGTTTTTTCCTACCTTTTCCCATATGATTAATGGGACAGCTTTTTTCTAAAGCGTTATTCAGAACAACTCTGAGTTTTTCTGACGCAATATCTATGTCAGAGGGTTCTTGAATTAGAAGTGTATCCGGGTTTTGAATCCCCTGCCCTACTTCCCTGCAGAATATATTCCAGTTTGTTTTCCTGAAATTCCTAAAGGGTTTTTGAGTTGCTACTTCATTTTGTATCAAGAAGCCTATCAGTTTGTGGTCTGAGAATGATTCCTCTTTAAGAACATTCCATTGATCTATTACTATTGTGCTTGAGTTATTGGTTAGGGTAGAGTCAAGCACTTCTTTTCTATTTCTAGTTACAAAAGTGGGTTCGTTACCTCTGTTTGCTACTAAAAGATTATAATAAATAAATTAGGTGGCGCAACAGTCCATGAAGGACCAGGGCCTAGTGACTTACAACTCTCAACCATCCCTGTGTGCGAGTAATGTTGTCAGAGATGGAAGGGACCTACAGTTTATATGCCGAATCCGAACGGCTAGTTTGAGAAAGCACTTTTCATGACAAGAATTACTCTTGGAGGATTTGTCAATTCCTCGCAAGAGGCAGTACCCGTGAAAAAAGTTAGGTGGCACAGGCAGGGATTGAACCCAAGACCCCTTGCATGACAGTCCAACGCACTAAGCATCACGCTACGGGTACTACAACTAAAAGATTATGGTCTAGTATAAATTCAAAAAGAGACTCACCTCTGTTGTTGATGTCGGTACTACCCCATTGAGTATGATGTGAGTTTGTATCACAGCCTAGTACCACGTCCCATCCCTCAGAGGCAACTTTCTCTACAAGCTGGCTTGTGATATTAGCGGGAGGCCCTTCTTGTCCGTCATGCGGCATATAGCACGATGTCAGGATCAGTGGTGGGAGTCCCTTCCCTTCCCAAAATGTAGACAAGATTGGAGCTGGCGGCTTTACTATGATGAAGATTAATTTGAATCAATTTCATGCACATATTTTGTTACTTACTTTTTTGGTCTTATTGGTTATGAGCCGCAGTTTGCACCGGTTTATGCCGATGCGTACTTTATATCCAATTTTCCGCAAGAGGGGTATAGATTTGTGGTTAAGTTGCACCACCACTTCTGTACCTTCCTCCGTTCTTTCTCCCATCTCTATTACTTTCTAGCTTTGACTTAGCTGTTCCGTATTTAGAGATTGGAGATATCGGTCTACGCGATCTCGGGGTATCGCGGGGCCTTTTATCGTCATTTTGGCCTTAGGTTTGACTAAGTCGCTGATTTCGTTTGGACCGACTAAGCGGAGATCAGCGTTGGGCAAGGGAGCTATCGTTATTTTGACGAAGTCCTGCAGGAAAGCGAGAGTATTGTCGTCCTCGCACGTCAGGACTTTGAACCCATGGATGGTTCTGAGGTTCCCAAAGAGTGGTGGTGGCCTGCTATTAACGATAGCATCGTTAACCTCATCCAGGATTCGTATTTCTAATAATTGCCATTGGTCTTCTGAGAGTTTTCTCGAGGGATTACCGAAATCCGCAATGGCGAATTTGCGCGCCTCTAACATCTCTTCTGTAGCCAAGGTCTTTTTTCTTTTCTGCAGGTGTGATCTTTTCGTGGGCGAAAGTGTATCATCCTGCCTTGTTCTTTTGGACGTTTTTGCCACTGAATCAGGGTCCAGGGGAGGCACATGGCCCACCATCTCCTTCTCCTTCATCAGGTTCTTAGACCCTATATTTTTGTCTTTGTTCGTTGTTGTCGGTGTCTTAAGGTTTCGTGTCGCGTTTTCGAGCACTATCTTATCCCTTGCTGTTAAGGAGTCCGGATCCTTGTTAGATAGGCGTCGAATTGTCCGTTCAGTGTTACGTATTCTCCTATGAAGTATTTTTTCTACGGTGAGAGTTTTGGTAGTCTTTTTCTCGATCACCGTTTTTGTCGTCCTAGTACTTAGTGAAGTAATGTCAATGACACCGCTGCTTGACGAAGGTGAAGGGGTTATGCTAGAGCTGCATTCGGGGACATGGCCCCTTGTACTGCTTTCACAAGCAACCTCCAGATTCTTCTCCTTCGAAACCGTCTTACCATCCCCCAAGCTCGTTGTTGCACATGGCCCCGTACTGGGCTTGGCGGGTGTAGACGGCCTCGAAGGTTGCAACGGCGTCTGTTCCCTAGTCAGGGGTGCAATTGAAGGGGTCGATCCTTTCTTGGATTGAATTATATCAATCGGCGGATTGGGCGGTCCCATCAGCGCACCCATGTCAGTGTTTCCTTTGGAATCCGCCTCCCCCGATGTTTGGGCATATGGCCCCCGCATCATAAGAGGCTCGTTCTTTAGGAAAGCACGAGCGTTAAAAAGTCGTACCTGTTCGTTTGTCGTCAATTCCTCCCATTTCCTTTTCCCTAGTCGTTTGGTTGTCTTCTTACAGTTGGAGATTCTACTCCGAACTGAAGTGGTAGACAATCGTGAGAGGGTAGAATTAGCATTTGAACATGTGTCGTCGTCGTCTAGTGTTCCGATGCTAGCTCCATCCTCCACACCGAGGTTGGAAAAAGGAGTGAGAAGAAGGTCTTCTTCCTCCTGTGTAATGTTCGTTACTGTCGTCTCTGTAGTTTTGTCCTTATGTACGTTCTTGTCTGTCACTGGCGACTTCTCCCCTCCTACTGTTGGAGAGGCAAAGCCCGCGCCGGCAGCCGTGACTTCTGTCGACGTTTCAGCGTATATCCCCGCTGGTTTTTCGTTCTTTTGTTGTGTTCTGTTCATGGTTTTTCGTTTTTTTGGGTTTCTCTTGGTTTGCCTAAAGATCTCAGCTGGCCAGCTGAGGACTTAAGAATAAAAGTCTACAGCTGATCAGCTGAGAATTTTAAGCGTAAGCCTCCCCACCACTACAAGGTGGAAACCCCAGAGAAGGAAAAAAAAAAATTAAATAACATTATATCTACGAATATATTTTACTTTCCAAAAACGGAATAACAAAAGTTTACATTTACAAAATAAGATACAAATAAAAGCATATATACATTCTTTTTTCAATTTGTCGTTAAGTTATCGTCATCAGAATAAAAACTATCTTCTTCTTCGATATCGCCATCAATAACTATTTCTTCCACAGATATAGGTGTAGCATCTCCTACGAACAAAAGCGGTTCTATTATGTCGTCTTTGACTAACCAACCACACTTATTGGGATTTAATTGACTGCATGGAGGTTCAGTAGCATTTTGCCACATGGCATTGACGTAAATCGTCCTTAGAATTTTTTGTTTTAAAGATATCCAGCATGGTGGTAACATACTGGAATCGAAATTTTTAACTGTTTTTAGAAAGCGATCTTCATTGCTTTTCATTGAAAATATTTTTTGAAAAATAATAAAGCGTGAAAGATTGACACTTTTGCATTTTGTGGAGTACAAATTGCATGTGAATTCTTGTAGTAATTCCATGTTTTCAATGTTTTTAATTTGGTTCGGGGTGTTTAAGGACGCAAATATTTTTTGAATTTTCTCATTTTTTATCAACTGTTCAAAAGGCGTTGCCTTGCCTTTCCGATAGAAACTGGCGGTATAGTCACTTCCAGTGAAGGCATGGAAACCCGGTAAGGATTGACAAAGCCTATCGCCAAGTTTTTTTGAAACCTTGGTACAATTTAAGCAATGCGGTGCGGAACCTAGTGTTGTTAAAAATATCTCAAAATTTTTAAGTTTATGGATATTTCCAAGCAAAATAATTAAAATGTCAGTATCCGACGATTTTATCATTACTTTTGAGTTGTTTGATAATTTACTTAAATGATAGACAATTCTTGTATCGGCTTCCTCGTGGTGATATAAATAGTCCTTTTCAAGAGTCTTAACAATATTATTTTTCGAACATGTAAATGAGAAACACTGCTCTTCTTATTTGTGATGGTCCACGAATTGTGTAGTTTGCACAGATTTCATGGCGGTTATTTCGCTCGACATCTTTGATTGATGGAGTAAAATAACAATCAAATATCAAGTGGATCTGAGTAGCACTGGTGTTGCAAATTTTTTTTAAAATAAGCTCAGATAGTTTGTCAAACCTCTGATGTAAAGAAGGCCCTAAGTGATGAAGGAGATAAAACCCATCTATTAAATCAACATCAACGTTAGAAGGAGGATTAGATACATGGAAGGAACGTAATTTCTTTGCAAGTATTGACTTATCTGTCTTGAGCATTTCTCCCGTACAATGGCACAATGAAGGTGGTGCTGGTGATAATGGAAATGAAAGACAGTACTCCATATCAATTTTCTTTTCTAGAGCAATAGCAAGCAATCTTCCAAATATATCACGCTCCATTTTCAACAAAACGTTCTTAGTGCCATCTTTGCTTTTAAGTGTTTTTTTCAAATACTCCGAAGCAAAATTTTGTAAGTTTATTCTTTTGATGGGTTTTTCAAATCTTTCAGGATTTTTATTACATTCAGCTATGAACTCATGTTTTTTGGTTTCTCCCATTTTGTTTAAAGAGGAAATTCATAGTCTCTTCCGAAACAGCCCTTCCTGTAACTACGTTAAAAAAGAGGCTGGGATGCGACAAACACTGATAACTTCCCATCCCGTCTGCCGGTTTGTCTTGCTTAAAAGTTTGTCTAAATGTATCAATTTTTACCAAATTTGCGTACTATTTTTTGTAGATTTTATTTTTTCATGAAAAAACGGACTGTTGGATTTTTATAAAAAAATTACGGAATATCGAAAACAATATTTTCTGCGAAATAAAATCAGTTTTAAGGCAATATTTGTGATTTTTGAAAAGCTATACTTGAGTCGAAGGTAAATTTTTACGAAGTTTTAGTATTGTTTTTTTTTAGGTTTTTATTTTTTGTAAAAAAAACTGTCAATTCGATTTTTCTCAACATTTTTCAGAATGTTGAAAACAATATTTCTTATAAGATGAAATAAGTTTGAAGCCATAATCTCAAAGTTTTTGAAAAGATATTTGAGTCGAAATTCAATTTTTACCAACTTTTGTTAAATTTTTTTTTTCGGTTTTTAATTTTTTGTAAAAAACCTGTCAATAAGATTTTTTTCAAAATTTGAGTGAATGTTGACAACCATATTTTTTGAAAGATAAAAGTAGTTTAAAGCCAATATCTTAAAGTTTTGAAAAGATATTTGAGTCGAAAATCAATTTTTACCAACTTTTATTAATTTTTTTTTAGGTTTTTCTTTTTAGTGAAAAAACTGTCAATTTGATTTTTCTCAACATTTTTCAGAATGTTGAAAACAATATTTCTTATAAGATGAAATAAGTTTGAAGCCATAATCTCAAGTTTTTGAAAAGATATTTGAGTCGAAATCAATTTTTACCAACTTTTATTAATTTTTTTTTAGGTTTTTATTTTTTGTAAAAAAAACTGTCAATTTGATTTTTCTCAAAATGTTATCAGATGTCAAAAACATTATTTTTCGTTGCACAAAATTGTTTTGGAGATGCAATCATATTTTAGTCGTAAAATTTTCGAGGTGACACATTTTTTTTTTTCAGTTTTTTTGATTTATAAAAAAAACCGTTAATTGGATTTTTTCCAAAAATATAATTGTTTTGTATCACGTTACAATATATAATATAAAATTTAATTCAAGTCTCTAGCGTCATTGGTTCATGAGATATTTAGGTTTAACCAAAATTTTTACCTTTTTTTTAAACTGCTATGGTAAAAAAAAACACCCACGCAATTTTCTTGAGAGCCCTTCCTGCATCTTTCTGCCTTATTATCTGTATAACAAAATTTATTTGAAGTCGATATCTCTTCTGGTTCTTGAGCTATGGACGACGAAAAAAACGTCGCGAACGGACGGACGTACGGACATACGGACATACGGACATACGGACATACGGACATACGGACATACGGACATACGGACATACGGACATACGGACGTACGAACGTACGTACACAGGCATCTTTCTAAAAATCTTTTATTTCGACTCTAGGGACCTTGAAACGTCGAGAAATGTCAAAATTTTCAATTTGACAAATCGGACCCATTACAATAACTTCCTATGGGAAGTTAATAAACTTTTTTCGTCTACCGATTTATCGAATGGATTGATGTTATTTTTGAAAGTTGAAATTATGTTCTCTAAGGTTTTTCTGTCTTTTGAAATCCTAAAACTTTCGAGTTCATGAACTGTGTCATCGTTTTTAGTTAAATTAATTTCGCCAAGCATAGTTGATATTATTTTTGTTCGCAGACTATGACTTAAAGACCAACGCTGGCGCGCAGAAATGGAGTTTGTAAAATGGCTTATACCAGTTAAAGAACTTGCAGCATCTGCATTTATCGTCTGCTCAAGTGTCAAATCAATAGGTGTCCTTGAAAAATTATACTTAGTTCTTTTTACACCAAAAGCTCCTTTTCTAAAATCTTCTAAAAGTGGTGAGTTGTTTTCTTTTAATAACATCAAGTTGCTTAGATAATGCAAAATCCATCTTGCATAATTTTGTTGATTCAAAGAAAAAAACAAATTTGACTAATCGTATAGAGATTGAAGGTATAATTCAAAGTCATTGGTCCTTATACTACGAGATAGTAAAAAAAAGGTGTTCATAAAATAAATATATTGCATGTAATATTGGGCAGTTTTTCCGTGACTGCCAGATATGGTTGATTCTGAATATCGCTTGTACTCTGCAAGTGTATGGTCTAGCAGCGGAAGTGGTTCCAAAGGCTGACAATTTTCTTTCGGTGTTTTTTGGACAATTTTCAATTCTTCTATTAAAAATCCGCGGTCAATATCAATATCAATATCAATATCAATATCAATATCAATATCAATATCAATATCAATATCAATATCAATATCAATATCAATATCAATATCAATATCAATATCAATATCAATATCAATATCAATATCAATATCAATATCAATATCAATATCAATATCAATATCAATATCAATATCAATATCAATATCAATATCAATATCAATATCAATATCAATATCAATATCAATATCAATATCAATATCAATATCAATATCAATATCAATATCAATATCAATATCAATATCAATATCAATATCAATATCAATATCAATATCAATATCAATATCAATATCAATATCAATATCAATATCAATATCAATATCAATATCAATATCAATATCAATATCAATATCAATATCAATATCAATATCAATATCAATATCAATATCAATATCAATATCAATATCAATATCAATATCAATATCAATATCAATATCAATATCAATATCAATATCAATATCAATATCAATATCAATATCAATATCAATATCAATATCAATATCAATATCAATATCAATATCAATATCAATATCAATATCAATATCAATATCAATATCAATATCAATATCAATATCAATATCAATATCAAGGGATGAATTCTTTTACATCGGTTAAAGTGTAAACCACCAACTATACCATTGATAGACCCTTCTGCTATAGCTTCTGATTGAATTAATATATCAACAACACCTGAGGAATCAATATACTTTCCCAGAGCCTTAAAAAAAGCCAATTCAATGTGAAATGCTCCAAGATTAATGAAAAGATTGTCAAATTTTGGGCTCTCCGCTATCTGAATTTGCATTGCCATTTTAGCTATAGCCAAATCATAGCTAACAACGATCTTTTCTTGATTACATTCTTTTGAAATTTTTTGAGAATGAAACATTGTTTCCTGAACAACAGAGTATGATGTTGGTGACAAATTTATCTGTGGAAGATAATCTATTTTTTGCAATTGGCTATTATCTATCGTTGTTAAGGAGTTGTATCCTACCCACATTGGAGTTGTTTCTATGAGAGATAACGAAAGAGCCCAAATCAAATTTCGTGTTTCAGAATTGGATTTACTAGTCAAACAACCACTAATTATTTCAGAAATTGCATTTAAATTCATTAAGCTTGTTTTAGCTCTGGGTTTCTGTAAATAGGGTTGTATCTTACGTTGAATTTCTTCAAAACGACGTCTTTTTTTTGGTATCGCCTCACTATTTGTACTTGTAAATGGAAATTCTTCTGACCATACGCGTTTCAATTGGTTGTTTTGAAAAGAATTATCACCGTTTGAAACAAATTGATAGATGATACCTACAGTATCATGCAGAGTATCTTTTCCAGTGAAAGTATCCACAAACCGATCAAAATTGTCAAACGCTACGTGTGTGCTTAGATCGTTGGCAATATTTATTCCTGATGGAATAAGTTGGTTTTCCTCGACAGCTGTATAGGTCATTTCGGTTTCTAGTTCTTCCGCTACAGTGTAAGAAATAGAATGGCCGTATCTATTTAAAATATTTAAAACCTTTCTGCTGCTGGTCAATGATTTTAATGCTAATCCTAACATTAAATGTTTAGCTGGCTTAATTCTGCCCTTTGAAATAATATAAATTATATCCTGACATATTGACTTTATTTTTACGAAATCTTCAACCGAATTTTTGCGCCTCAAATCAGGTCCTTGAACTAAATCGCAAACAAAATCAAACAAAACCTCTGGAATGTCGCATTCACCTTCAGTTAAGTTTTCAACCTTAACATTTTGAGGAATTTTCTTTTTTTCAATTGATTTAACAGTATTCTTATATTGTATGCTACGTCTTGACATTTTCTTTTTTCTGAGTTTTCATAAAAAACGAATTATTAATAATTGAATGTATATCTAACCCCTGTTTGTAAACTATTTTTCTATTGTTACTTTGATTCGAATTACATATAATTATTTTATCACCATAAGTGCCAGATAACTTATTTTTCAAATTAGTTGCAAGATAGTACTTAAAATCATTTTCTGTATAACTGGAGTTAACTTCCAATAGTAAGGATTTGTATCTTAAATACAGATCCTGCAAATAGACAACTTTGCTTTCTAAAAAAATATTTTCTTCTATAAAAAGTGAAAGTGATTCAAATGCCTCTTTGTGAACTAGGCGTACTTCATGCCATTTTCTTTGGGGGTTACTTTTTTTTACTTTTCTTTCGTATCTGGTTTTAAACAAAGCCTTGCATAAGTGATGGTATAAAAAACTGTTACAACTAGATAACTTTTCTATCAGTTTGGTATCACCAATTACTTCTGCTTGATGCTTTGTTGCCTCAATCGCATCTTTAGAGAAGCATGTTGACATTGCTTTTCTTATTTGTTTTGTTTTTTTATCTAATTTATCACAAAAAAGACAAACCGATTGATTTGATACCTGAGATAGTGCCGGTGACGGATTCAATAACTCTTGGATGGAACTAGTTCTCCGATTTGCAATATTGGAAGATCTGCAAGCTTCAACTTCGGCCTGTTAAGTGGATTCAGTACAGTTAGACTATCAATTTAATATAATCCTAGCGAAAAATTATACACACCACATTGGCTAAAAAAGAAGGTTCAAAGCTAGGGCTAGAGTTTGTTGTTTCACTGCGTTGGTTGAATTCACGTTCATGTAATCCTTGGTCAATATTAGGAGAAGAAGGAACAGAAGTGTTTGATTGAGCCTAAACATTTCATACGGTATTAGTTAAGAACGCATTTTTGGGGTTGCAATAAAACAAATTTAAATAAAATTATAGCTTACGTGTTGGTTTTGAAATATATCTTGATACTCCAGTTTATATTTTTGATGGAGCGCCGTAAATTTTTTGTAACATTTTGTGTGATAGCCAGACAAGGAAATATCATCATGTAAACATATATTAGCGTACTTCAATTCTTTTAATTCACGTATTTTTTTTGTTGAAATACATTTTTCAAAAATGTCCTTATTGAAAATTATTAAATTTTCTAGTCCACCACACAAAAAATAAACCAACATTTTTAAACTCTATAAGAATTAATCACTACTAAGCTGAAAAAAAACACGCACATATTTAGCAACTAACAACTCAAGTAATGCTTAATATCAATTTTTGCACTTGACAACTGCAGTAACAAAATAATATAATAATAAGAATCTGTAAAAGCTTAAGTAAATTTTACCTTCTCCCCAAGTGCGAAAAAAAAATATTTCTTTTATCATTAATAAAAAACTAGTTTATTCAACTTAAGAATTAGCATGCTAAGTTCACAGCTGAGGCCTAAAAACATTGGAGAAAGCTTGATGATTATAAAGCTTTGCTTATCAATATCAGTTCGAACTTTATTAAATGTATGTTATATGGTATGTACCCACTCGTGATTACAACTTTTAAAGAGAACTTTGAGAGGATTAACTTCATGTTGACCTTGATGTTGATCAAACGTTATAGTCTTTGCTAAAAAACACATTTCTTATGTTTTTCGTAAATTAATGAGCATCACCGCGGGTATTTTTAACAGTGCGGCGAATGTATGCTTATATTTTAATATAAAAAATAGTCTTTAATTTACGTCAATAGATAAAGTAATGTTGTTGGTTAAATAAAATTAATGTTTTAAGGAAAACTGCAGTAAATCTTTTTTTTTTGACATATATAGATTTTTTAAAAATGTAAAACTATTTTATTAATTTTCTACAGGCTCTAAGCTTTCATTTGATATATAATACATAAAATACAATAAAATTCGATGAACAAAGCCAGCCAAATGATTAAGTTATAAGGCATTACATATTTGGTGGATTTTTTTATAACGGGGCTGCCGAGGGGTTCGGCCCAGTTAAGACATGGCAACCCTATATATTCATAATCAGTAGACTCAGACCTTTCATTTGATACCAAATTTAACCATTAACTGGATGGGCTAAGTCATGGTCGAAAAATACGCACCTTGAAATAGGGCTGCGCTTCGGCCCACTTTTAGTTAGGCAACCCTATATATTTCGATCTATCTCTTCGAGCTCTATTGTTTGGCACTAGTTTCAGCCATTAACTGGATGGGCTAAGTCATGGTGAAAAAAACGCACCGGAAGTGCCCCGGTTTAGACGTCTTCGGCCCAAAATCTAAAAGGCAACCCTGGTGCATTATCTTTCTCTAGAGTATTTCTATTTAGTAAGAGGTATTAGATTCATTGAGAGGATGAGCTAAGTGATCTGACGGTCGCCTCTCCGCCTATAATTATCAGTGGTTGGATTTCTAGCACCATCTGTATTTTTTTTCATTTCAACATTGGTTGTGGGATTGGATTTTCAGTGATAAATTTGGTTGTGGGATATACTTTTGTAGTTGGATTTTTTGGATAGCACAACATTAGCACCTGCACGGTATGCAATATAAAATTGATGTGTGCATTGGATAAACATATTCTTAATAGGATGTTCATATGCTTAAGATCAAATAAGAACTAGCATTCCAAAATACTTACCTCTGTTGGTTGTGCTGGTTAGAATTATGTACAATGCAAGAGAATTTCAGAAGAGTTTGATTAAAAGACACATTTGTTTTTTTTACGATATTTATTTATATTTAATTTTAGATTTTGAAAACTTTATTACATTGTTCTAATAAAAACCTTAAACATAAATGACCACAAATAAACGTATCAAAATCTTGTTCTTGTACATAATTATAGTTTATTTTTTTACCAAGATAGCTTATTACTTCCGAGGGTGGTCTTAAATTTCCAAAACTATCAAAATACTTAACTTTTTTTTTTTTTTTTATTTCTTGTTCAAGCGGATTTAGTCAATAATTCTATCATGAAGTATTAGTCAGTAAGCTGAAGTATTTGCAGGAATTTGTTTTGATGTTCTCATTTCCAAACGTATGTCGATGGGTCCTGTTTTCATAGTTTCATTTTTGTGTCTGCAGTCTACCACAAAAACTGGAGCATGTGATTTGAATAATTCCCAGGAAAGAAGAGGTTCAGCGATGTTTTTATTATAGTAAGATTTTTGAAAGTCTGTGTACATTTTGTAAAACAGGCTATATCTGTTTTTTTTTAAAGAAACATTGAAATCTTCATGTGGATAAACATCAGAGTTTAAATAAACTTTTAAGTCTGTTAGATTACAATGATCAAACGTTGTAGGATCAGCAGCCAAATTTTTATTTTTCCCAGTTTGTAAGGCAAAAACAATGTATCGAGGTTTTTTTTTGATGATAAGAACTTGGCAGCATGGGATATTCATAAAGATCCCAGTTTCGGAAAGCAATTTTCATAGAGCTGCTTTTACTTATAGATTTATATAAACTTAATTTCATGGAATCTGATAAGGTTACGTGGGGTACTTTCCATTGTATTTTTTGAATGTTAATTTGTACTTTTTCATTGGTTGGAGAGATCAATGCGTTTTCATCCACTCTTGAACGAGTGATAATAAGATCGTGTCGAGCATTTGGAATGATTTTTTTATAATCTTCAGCGAATCCTAAAAGTTTGTTCAGTGGAATACAATAATTAAAATGAAATGGTTTCAAATTAATAGGTGAGTCAGGAGACCAGGATGCATTTAACAGCATATCACTTTCATTTTTAGTTAAAGATAAATAGTTTTTGATCGTTGATGTTATTCCGAAATTTCTATTATAGTCGATTTCCTTGCCATTAAGTTCATAACGTATTTCATCAAAAAGAAAAGCCATGGCATTGTTTTCAAGTTTTGTATTGACTATTTCTTTTACATCTGCTGTCGATAGTGATCCTTCAATATATAAAAAACTTTCCGAAGGGGGAACATTAAGATTTTGATGTTGTATACAAATCTGAATGATGTCATTTCGTTCAAAATTGTTTTGATATGGTGAATAAGTATGGTACTCATATTTAGAAATACTTTCACTTATTTCAGGATCTTGGAAAATATTCAACATTGTTTATGACTTTTTTTTTAATTTAAGACCTATTGAGAACAAAAAGTTCTGATTATGTTTGGTAAGGCAATGTGTTACCGCAGCTGCATTCGAAGCTTGATTGAAGACTGAATTATTCTTAACAATGTTTTTATAAGATATTGAGTTGTCTATGCTTTCATACACAATCATTTTTCTGGTTGTAAATGTAAACGAACCGTTATGTTTTCTCTTCTAAAATTAATATCTTTACCGTCTTGATCGCAGAGCTTAAGGCACAATGATGTTATTCGTTTGACGTTCACAGGTAAATAAATAACATTGCTTGGAACTTCTATGATTTTATAGCCAGGGCTTACTTTAACAGAGAATTCATGTAAAATATGCGCCGATTGGTTATTAATGTGCGTTCCATCTATAATATTACATTCAATGCGGATTGTATTAACTCTATTTATGTTAACATACAGATCTGATTCATGTAGCAAGTTTGATTTCAACAACTTCTTACTAAACCCTAAATAGAGTTTGGTTTTGAAAAGTCGATATCATCTGAACTGAAAATTTCACATTTCAGAGTGTTGTTGTTTGCCTTGATGTTAATTTCAATTTTCCTTTGGTTTTTCTTTTTTTTATTTATTTCATTAATTTTTTTTGTATTAAATTGTTAATATCTTCAATTTCATATGAACCAATAGGAATAGAAATAACACTTTCACCGATACATAACATGTTATTACTCTCATCCACATTTGGAATTGAATTATATGTTTGAAAATCTATAAGTCCACAAACATAATTAGATTTTAGGACGATTGGTGGAAAATACTGAGCATTAAGAGTTGACTCATTCCCACTTAAAGCAAGTGTTAACGACATGTTGATTAAAATACAAATGACACATTTTTCATTTTTACACATCATTTTATTCATATTTGATTACATTATTATAAATAAATAAATAAATAAATAAATTTATTATATTCTAAGTTTACTACATTATATTACATTACATTATTATATTATATTTTATTATTAAACAATCTTTTTTTTTCGAAATTATTTTTTTTTTATATGTACATATATATTTACAGGGTTTTTTTCATAGTAAGGGATCATTGTCATTGGGAATATTTGTATGTCCCCAGGCAAGCGTGCTGATGTTATCTGCACATATATATCTTTTTGTGTCCTTAAAACTTAATGCCAATTTGTTTAAATTTTTGGTGTAAATTGTATGTAATTTACTCCTAAAAGTTAACATATTGTAATATTCGGCTTGGTCCGACAATTAAAACTTATTCGCACTTGTAAATAAAACACGATTTGTACTTTATTTAAATTGTTTCACTTATTTATTGAGCACTCAATTATTACGTTTCAAACACAGTCTTTACTTTCAATTATTACTTTTTATACACAGTCTTTACTTATCGCAGTTTACAACCAATCATGAACCGCTTCGCTTCCGAGCGCCTATTTATATATGTACCTCAAATCGGTTCGAGAGACTACTAGATTCTTTTGGGCGCTGAATGTTCTCGATGCTTAACGAAGCTAGTTCTCCTCTCCACTAGATGTGCCCCTTTCGAGGTTCTTGTATGTGCTTGCTGAATGTTTTCGAATTGAGTTCCCCTCTTAGCCACTAGATGTTTCTCGATGCTTAAAGAAGCGAGTTCTCCTATTAATCCGATATTAAAAGAGATAATGAGTGTATACACATTACATTGCCCTCTCCTTAGGATTGATCGTCCCAAACAAATCCATCGTTCTCATCACCACTGTAGCGATGTAGCCGGTCGCGATGTACAACTTTAGGTTTTCCTCTGACTCCATTTTGTATCCGGTACACAACATCGTTGATTTTTGTAATGACTGTATATGGACCTTCCCAGTCGCGTTGAAGTTTTGGTGACAACCCCTTTTTTCGATGGGGATTGTAAAGCCACACCCGATCTCCTGCTTGGAACTCTGTTGTTGTTGCTCGTATATCGTAGCGTGTCTTCATTCGGTCACTGAACATCTTTATTTTCAACCTGGTATTGTCGTGGATCTGAAGGAGTCTTTCTCTGAGGTCATCAATGTAGCCATCCTCGGCTTACGGCTCCGATGTGGGACATCCAAATTTTATTTCGCTCGGCAGTCTGATGTTCCTTCCCATCAAAATCTCAGACGGTGTATGGCCAGTTGAGCTATGTCTTGCACTTCGATACGCCATCAAAAATAGTGGAATGTGTCGATCCCAATCTCGCTGGTTGTTGTCCACAACTTTGCAAAGATGTTCCTTCAGGGTTCGGTTGAATCGTTCGACCATGCCATCAGATTGTGGATGAAGTGGTGTTGTTCTTGTTTTCTTGATGTCAAGAAGCCCACAAACTTCCTGAAATATTTTTGATTCAAAATTCCTTCCCTGGAACGCCGAATCTGCTCACCCAGTTGAAGACAATTTGGTCTGCGACTGTTTTGGCTTCTTGGTTTGGAATGGCGTATGTTTCAGGCCACTTGCTGAAGTAATCCATGACGACCAGAATATAACGATTTCCATTATTTGTTTCCGGAAATGCACCCGCCACGTCTACTGCAATCCTTTCGAAGGGTGCTCCGACATTATACTGCTGCATTTGGCTGTGGTTCTTTTTGTTCGGGCCTTTGGTAGCAGCACAGGTATCACATTTTTGGCACCACTTCTCGACATCTTCCCTTGCATGTAGCCAGTAAAATCGTTGTCGAACCTTTTCTAGCGTCTTGTTCACTCCTAGATGGCCTCCCGAAACTCCACCATGCATCTCTCGCAGAACATCCATAACCTTCGATCTCGGTAAGACTAGCTGCATTACATAAGACTTTCCATCTGCTGATTCCCATTTACGTCGAAGAACACCCTCTTGGACATGAAACGAGTCCCACTGTGCCCAATAGGCCTTTAGAGTCGAACTTCTACCGGAGATATCAGCCCATTCTGGTTTTTCCTGGTGTTCCTTCCAAGCGAGGATGGGTTCGATATCTGAGTCTTCTTGTTGAGCCTTCCTCAACTCGTCGTTGCTCCAGCCATCAATGAGATCGGCTCTGGCTCGTTGGACAGTAACCACTTCTTTTTCTTCTTGTCGTCTGCAATGCTTACAGTCTTGCTTGCATGGTCTCCGAGACAGTGCATCTGCATTTGAGTGAAGCTTCCCCTTCCGATGTTGAATTTTATAATCGTACGTCTGCAGCCTCTCAATCCATCTCGCCACTTGACCCTCTGGATTCTTGAAATTCAAAAGCCAGTTAAGTGGTGCTCCATGGTCAGTTCGGAGAAGAAACTTCTGTCCGTAAAGGTACTTATGGAAGTGCTTCGTTGCCAAAATCAGTGCAAGAAGTTCTCTTCTGGTTACACAATAGTTCCTTTCCGACTTCGAGAGTACCTTGCTGTAATAGGCAATCACCTTTTCTTCGCCATTATGTACCTGCGACAGTACAGCACCAATCCCGACATTGCTGGCATCAGCATCAATGATAAACGGTTTTCCTGGAGTCGGATAGGTCAGTACTGGTGCATTACACAAGCGTTGCTTGAGCTCTTGAAAGCTGCGCTCGCACTCACCTGACCATTTAAACTGCTTTCCCTTTTCCGTTAGCTGATGTAGACTCTTAGCGATTCCAGCAAGGTCCTTCACAAAGCGCCTATAGTAGGTGGCTAGACCCAGAAAGCTTCGGAGTTGGTGTTTGTCCTGTGGTGTTGGCCAATTCTTCACGGTGTCAACCTTATCAGGATCCGTTTTTACTCCTTGGGATGAGATGATATGTCCCAGATATTTCACTTCGGTTTTGAAGAGTGAACACTTTTCTTGGTTAAGCTTGAGGTGGGCTTCTCGAAGTCTTTGAAACACGGATCTCAGATTTGTACAGTGTTCGTCAAATGTTTTCCCGTATACTATGACGTCATCCAAATAGACCAGGCAAGATTTCCATGTGAGTCCTTGCAGGACGCATTCCATTAGGCGCTCAAAAGTCGCTGGAGCATTGCAAAGTCCAAAAGGCATCACTTTGAACTGCCACAATCCGTTTCCTGTTGAGAATGCTGTCTTTTCTTTGTCTTCAGGATGGATTTCGACTTGCCAGTAACCACTTTTCAAGTCCAAAGTTGAGAACCATTGTGCTCCTACCATTGCGTCCAGAGTATCACTGATCCTAGGCAGAGCGTAGCTATCCTTCTTGGTCACATCATTCAACCTTCGATAGTCCACGCAAAAGCGGGTTGATCCGTCTTTCTTCTTTACCAGGACCACTGGAGACGCCCAAGGGCTTTTAGAGTTTTCGATCAGACAAGAAGACTTAACAATATTTAGGGAATGGTGCAATAAAAACCGACTTGTTTTAAATGTTGACAAATGTAAAACTATGAGTTTTACACGTAAAAAAATTCCGTTTTTGTACAACTATACGTTTGATTCTTGTCCGTTATGTAAAGTTTCTATGTTTTCTGACTTAGGTATTATTCTAGATCCCAAATCATCATTTAATGATCATTTAAGTTATATAATTAAAAAAGCCAATAGGGTTCTTGAATTCATTAAAAGATTCGGTCGTGATTTTCGGGATCCTTATGTTCTTAAACTTCTATTTATTTCGTTTGTTAGACCAATTTTAGAATACGGCTGTGTGGTATGGTCACCTTATTACTCAATACATGTTTCAAGAATTGAAGCGATCCAAAAAAGGTTTCTGCGTTTCTGTCTTCGGTCTCTTCCATGGGCAAGGGAAAATCTATTTCCGCCTTATTCTCAAAGACTAGCTTTGATCAGCCTCCCTTCTTTGACTAACCACAGAAAGTATATACAATTTTGTTTTATTGTTGGGATTATTAATGGTTCGATATCATTACCATCAGTTCTAAGTAAATTAAATTTCAGTTTCAGTCGTGCAAGTTTAAGGCGACAGCAACCTATTATTCAAATATTTAGCAGATCAAACTATGGTGTATGTAGCCCTCTCAATCAGTTAATAACAATTTATAACGAATTTCATTTTTGTTTAGAATCTGTAAATGATAATATAAAATGTAAACAATTTAAACTTATGTTTTTCAACAATATTGAATAATAGATATAAATTATGATATTAGATATTATTAGATTATAAGAATTTTTTTTTTTTTTTTTAAATATTGTTAACGTTAGATTTAAACGAATTAAATAAATAAATAAACAGACCTTCTTCCTTCATGGTGGTTATCAGTTCTTCAACCTCACCTTGTTTGGCTAGTGGAAGGCGTCTTGCAGGTTGACTAATCGGCCTTGCATCCCCGGTATTGATTCGATGTTGCACCAGTTGCGTTCTGCCATATTTCCCTTTCGATGACGAAAAGATGTCTGCAAATTCTTCGAGGAGACGTTCTGCAGTTCTTCGTTGTTGGTGACCAAGACTAGATGACTTGAGAATGTTCGTCTTTATGGATTTCAGCTCTTCGGACTTCAAGGATTGCCTTGACTCTTCTTCGTTGATCCTTGTTATCGCTGATACAGATTCGCATTGTCCGACAATCTCACCTTTTCTAAGCTTAACTTCATACGGCTTGATGTTCAGTATTCGTACCGGAACCATGTTCTTTAAAGGTCTCACAAGAGTCTTCCCAATGGTGACGTTTTGGGAGGACTTTACAGATGCTGGTTCGACCATGAGGTATCGATGGCTGCCAGGCTTACCCTTCAATTTCGTCCACACGAATACTTCTGAAGAATCAGGCAAAGTGAGATCTTCTTTGATGACGGCTTTCACAGATGACGAGGTCTCATATGAGTTGGTCCCATAGATCATCGGAATCTCCATGTTTCGATATTTCAGGACTTGCTTCCCGATGTCCAATATCACTCCGTGATCTTTCATGAAATCGACGCCGACAATGCACTCATCGCATATATCTGCTACCAGGAACAGGTGAGAGAATTCCAACTCTGCCATCCGGATCTTAAGACGTACCTCACCATAAACTTTTGCGGCCTCTCCAGTTGCAGCCCTTAGACGATAGCTGTTGGTGTTGTGGAGCCATGCCTTCTTGACGAGGTCTTGCCGTACGATGGATGCCGTGGCACCGGTGTCAATGGTAGCCACACATTTGTTGCCATTTATACTTGCTTCCACGGTCAGGCTCTTGTTGTCACGTTTCGTTTGAGAAACCTGGATGTCGTTTCTGGGGCCATCGATACCAGAAACCAGCTTCTGCCCCTCAAAGTTGGTTCTTATTCGTTTCCCGGGTGGGAAACAACTTCGGAAGCAACATTGTTGGTGTTACTTTGACCATTTGAATAACTTCTATTTCCACAGTGTTGGCATGCGGTTCCTCTTCGCGGTAATCTGCACTGTCGTTGTAGATGCCCAGTCTTATTGCAGTTCCAGCATCGTGCTAGTCCGTCTCGCTGATTCCTTTCTACAGTAGCCTTCTGACAAGAACATTCTTGGACTTCTAATTCTCTTACGCGATGCACGTTTTGGGAAGCTTGTTCTGCAGCTTCCATCGTCAGAGCGAAAGCCAATGCTTCTGGTAATGTTCGCTTTCCGGCAGTGCGGATAGCCCTTTGGAGATTTATATCGCCCACAGCTCTCACAAAGGCTTCAACAGCAAGTTGATTTATTATCTCGTTACCAGCTGTTGGATATGCCAGGTGAACCAATCGCTCGATATCTGCCTGAAGCTGCTGCAGAGTTTCACCTCTTTTCTGTGTCCTATTGTTAAGCTGAACTCGGAAGACTTCTGTCATGTGGCTATCCCCAAACCGCTGTTCGATTGCGTTTACCAGAACTGTGAAGTCACCACTCTTCTCTGCTGGGATGGTTTGTAGCAGTTCAGCAGCAGATCCTCTTAAAGCAAGCGTAAGAGCAATGTATTTTTCGTGATCGTCCCAGACGTTTGTTAACGCTGCTGCTTCAAACTGTTTCCTGTAGATTGACCACGAAATCTGCCCGTCAAAGCTTGGAGGATTCACTTCTCTCTTCCTTGAGCACTCACCAGAAGGTTCTCGAGCTTTCATCTTTCGCATTTTTTCTAGTTCATTTGTGATGGTTTCAATTTGTTCGTCAATTTTCTCGAAACGTGCATTTTGTCGCTCGTCGACAGTTTTGATTTTCTCTTCGAAGTCAGCAAACCTGTCTTCTTAAAGATTTCTCTGTTCGCTGAATCGCTCTAGAATATTCTGCTGTTCTTGCTTTTGGTCGCTTCTTTGGGCTTCTAGTTGTTTCAGGACATCATTCCTTTGGGCTTCTAGTTGTTTGAGAACATTCTGCTGTTCTTGCTTTTGGTCACTTCTTTGAGCTTCTAGTTGTTTGAGAACATTCTTTTCATTCTCTTCAAATTTGTTTGAAAGAAGTGACATCATGTTAGATAAGGCAACATTTGCATTTACCTCTTCCACTTTTGCTTCTAATTCGAAAGCAAACGTATCTGGGTCTTCATTTTGCTGCTCCAGATATTCCTGCAGCCGTTTAACGAGTTCGGTTTTTACGCCTGTCCCACTTAAGCCACGTTTGCTTAGTTCGGCCTTTAGCTCAGGGACAGTTAAGTCTTTCAAAACTTTACTCATTTTTTTTTTTTTTTATTTTAAACTTCACTACTTCACACAAAATAGTTCAATCACTGCTCACTGTTTTTACTCTCAATAAGTTTTTAATCCCTTATTCTGACACCAATGTAATATTCGGTTTGGTCCGACAATTAAAACTCATTCGCACTTGTAAATAAAACACGATTTTTACTTTATTTAAATTGTTCCACTTATTTATTGAACACTCAATTATTACGTTTCAAACACAGTCTTTACTTTCAATTATTACTTTTTATACACAGTCTTTACTTATCGCAGTTTACAACCAATCATGAACCGCTTCGCTTCCGAGCGCCTATTTATATGCCTCAAATCGGTTCGAGAAACTACTAGATTCTTTTGGGCGCTGAATGTTCTCGATGCTTAACGAAGCTGGTTCTCCTCTCCACTAGATGTGCCCCTTTCGAGGTTCTTGTATGTGCTTGCTGAATGTTTTCGAATTGAGTTCCCCTCTTAGCCACTAGATGTTTCTCGATGCTTAAAGAAGCGAGTTCTCCTATTAATCCGATATTAAAAGAGATAATGAGTGTATACACATTACAATATTTTCATATTTTTCAATTTTGTTAAATAAACATCTTTTATAGTCATCTATTCGTAGTCGTTTGGTGACAGATCTTTTGACTCCTTTCGCTTTCTGAACTGATTTAGCATTTTGTACGGTGAAAGAGTACATTTTAGCTCTCAAACCAACAAATTCCAACATTTTTTTCTCACAGGTCTCATCTTTAAACATACCTAAAGCTTTGTTATTCATCCTAGGAATGTTATGTTGGTTATTGGGATCAAAGTCATATGTATCAAACCTCAATGGTATATCATCCAAAATATCAGAATAGAAGTCTTCACATTTTATATTATAAATAAAGGAATCAGTATCCATATAGTTAAGAAGAGCATTTTCATGATATTTTGGTTTGATATAGTCATAGTGGAATTCATACATAAGAATCTTTGAGAGCTCAAGTACTATGAAACCTAGATAAATCGGTTTGTTGAGTGTAACATTACATTTACTCATTTGTATTGCCAACAATGGGTTAGGTACTCGATCATCTTCATGGGCAAATTGTAAAGAACTATGGAAGTTTGGTCTCGCAATCCAACCTCTAGCACCCAGTGATTTTCTTTTATTTTCCCATCGTGTAACAATTTTAACATCAGTACGCTTTTCAATATTTTCCATTGTTTTTCCATAAATAGAAAGATCCATTAGCTTGAAAAACCTTTTCTGAAAATCAGTTTTAGCTTTCTTTCTAAGTTCGGTATTAAGGGAAATATATTGTTCTAGCCATTTTGATTGTTTAAATTTAATCACACGATGGACTTTTTTTTAAATCAAACCATGTTTGAGAGCTTGCTTTAAACTCTCTAGGTGAATAACATAGTTCAGTTTTGGTAAAAACTTGCTACCAATTTTTTGAATTTAGAGCCTGGTGTTGCTATATTTTCTGGGCAAAAATGCAAATCATTATGAATATCATGAAGATGTTCGGGATATTCTAAATCAACTTCTAAAACATATCCAACATTTATATCATTTAACCTTTCTATATATGTCAAAGAAAAATCTTATGGGTTCTGCCATTCAAAACCTCCACAAGGAAGATTCTGAGACATTGCCCATTCATATAAATTATTGGCATCTAAATAAACCAAGTATGAAGATGGTTTTTCAGAGTCTTAGGACTCAATAAATTTATTATTGGCTCTGGAATATCTATGACTGCATTGGGTAAGACCACCTCTTATCCCTTTTTGAAAGAAATTGTACATTTCAATGTCAGTCAAGACTTCCAGTTCCACTTTTGTCACTTTTAACATAGCATCCCAAGATAAACCAGGAGCTGTATAGTAGTGACAGGGATCTAGAGAGTATTTTCAAAAATGTCAGCTAACAACACATCATCACTTTTTAAGTAGATTTCCATATATTTTTTTAGATTACTACAGTTGAAATGATTCCATATATTTATGGCCAACTGATAATCCTCCATTGAACATTCCTGATTCGTGAGTTTGTTGAAAAACTTCACTCTTTCAGGAAGACATGGCTCAGACATTTTTTGCCAAGAATCCATAAAATCATATGGAAATACACCATTTCTCTTCACTGATTCCAGACTTTGCTCTGTTTCAAAGCATTTTCGGGTTATAATGAAATCCGAAGAAACTAAATTTCTAGCTAAACTATCTATGCTATCACCGAAAAAGCGAAAAGAGTCTAAGAATCTAAGTTCTATTGAATGTTTGTCATCAATAGAAATTTTCTTTGAAAAAGAAATATATTTTTCTTTATTTAGTGGAATCACTTTAATTTCACCATCGATTTCTCGAAGCGAATTGAAAAACAAATGTGCATCATAACCAGATAAATTATGAAACAAAATCGGAAAAAAAGTTGGCACCTTATATTTAAGGTTACAAAGATTATGGGCTGCCCCCCTATATTCACCTGTTAAGTGACAATGATCCCTTACCTTAATTTCTCCTACTCCTATATTTATTTTGTTGCGGCATATTGTGCACATTGTTGCCTTCTCAAAGCAATATGCCTGCATCGCTGAGAGAGGTTTCATCGGTGTCACGCTTTTTATATGGTTGTTATATTTCTCCATAGTATCTCGAACTAAACTGTGAATGAACTCACTAGCACAGTTTTCTCCTATAAAGAAAAAAAGAAATACAAAAAATATGAGAATTTGGTTGATAAAAAAAAAGTTATTATTAAATACTACCTATGAAAGTCCGCATTATATCTTCGGTTTCATCAAATGAGCATTTCATGTAGTATGAAAATGCACAGGGAACGTGTTCTTGCAGGTTGGTTGTTGACGACGTTGACGAGTCCGGTAAACATGCATCAATCGGTTTCAAGATGCATTCAAAATCAGCGTATGTTACAAATGGAACCATCATTTGTTTATCATAGCTTGAAAATTTGATCATCTTGTTATCATTTGCTGGCATTTTTGTAACAATTTTTTTACACTCGCCCTTTTGTTTATCAAATGAGCGGTCATTATAAAAATGCTGCAAGCAAGTATTACAGAACAGTAATCTTCTTCTTGAACTTTCCAATACTTCACTTTTGATCAACCGAATGATATGCTTTATCTACATAAAGTGCGTAACTTCACCGCTCATGTGTGGAATAAGAGATTAACATGATGTCGTTTCTCTTGCATTGTCATGTAATATGGGCCCTCAATTTGTGGTTTTTCTCCCTCAGAAATTCCAAAAACGTTGATGCTCATGTTGTTCTTAGTTTCAAACGTTTTTATTTCTGATAGTTCAAGGGGAAATGAGAGCCCTGTGAAATCCAGAATGATATTGTCCAGGGCAATTATATCTCTGGATATATCAGATACTTGATAGTAGGAAGATGTTCTCTCTACATGTGACTCAAGCTCTGGATGAAAAACAGATATAATTGCCCATTTAAAACAATATTCATCATTGTTCTGTACATTGACAATGGCTTTTTTGGCAGTAATACTTCTTGGCAAAGATAAATATCTTGAACCACTCAATGGCTGGTACTTGTTTATATTGATTTCCACTGATTTTATTCTTATCAGTGCCCATCCACTATCCCTTTCTTGGAATTCATCCATTTTGATCAGGATAGTCTTGAACATTTCCTCAAGAATGGGATTTATTTCCACTTCCAGGAAAATTGCTTTCATTTCCGCAGCCATTGATTTCAACTCTATCAACATTTCCTCACCACTTATTTTCACGTACTCCGCAAAAACTTCCAAATTGAATTTTATGGATCGGTGTTCACTAATTTTTTGGGAAGAATGTCATGCATCATTGCTTTATTCTTATTAAGAAATAGCATAGCATCCATTTCATGTTCATTTTTATTTGGAACAGAAAGAAACATTACGCGATTTTTAAACGAATTCCTTATTTCGTTCACGTTTCCCTTATACACTGTTTGCACTTTGGTTTTGTGTGAATTTTTGCGAAGATGTTGTACCCATTTGCTTTTGGGTATTTGTTCTTCGCAAAATGTACAACTAACCATGCTTGTATTCTTAGATGAAATTCCCGCTGCAGAAGTTGATGGTTGGTCGACAATTATTTTTACAGCTGCTGATGAAATTGATGGACGTTCTTGTTGCTGTTCCTTATGTTGTTGCTGAAGTTCGCGTATTTGTAATTGAAGTTTTTCAATTAATTTTTGTTGTTGTTGCATTTGCTGTTGATATTGTTCTGGTAGTTGTTGATGATATTGATGTTGTGGTTGTTGTTGTTGTTCCTGTCCATTTTGTTTCTTTGCGCATTGAATTAAATGCGACTTTTGATCTGATTGAGTTTCAAACGTTTCCCCACAGAGAAGACAAGATCCCGACAAGTTTAAATGCTTCGTCTTAATGTGACGATTTAACACACCGACACTCGAAAACATTTTTTTGCAAAACGCACAAGATTTTGTATTATTAATTTTTATTTATTTTTTTGATTAAGCTGTGTATAAAACAAAAAAAAAACAATAACTTGCAAACAGTTTATTTTAATAAGTTTTTTTGTTTGAAAATAAGATTTCAAATATTTTATTTTATTTTTATATATTTTTTTTTTTTCTAAGCTGTGTATAACTTGCAAACAGTTTTTTTTAATAAGTTTTTGTTTGAAAATAAGATTTCAAATATTTTATTTTATTTTTATATTTTTTTTCCACACTTTTCACTTGTATTTAATAAACAAAACTTTATGACAAATAACTTTAATATTTAAGAATTTAAAATTTAAATTTATGAAAAAACTTCAATTATCACAAGACCTTTCGAATTGAAAACTAATTTCAAACTGAATTTAAAAAACAAAGTCTTACGTATTTATGTAACTATGAGCTTCGAATTTGGGGAACGTAACTTTATGTTCTTAACCTGGTTCACAACGTGTTTTGGGTTTGTATATTATGTTTTAAACCTCGGTCACGACATGTTTTGGTTTTGTATATATAAATATATTATAGGATCCCACATTAAAGGTATTTAATTAAATCTCATTTGAAAGGATAAAGGTAATAAAAAACAAACATCAAAGAAAATTCTTCATGGGATCAACAAGTTTCACATTTCGATACTTGGAAACCACTCAGACTAGTAAGAAAAGGCAACTCCTTATCATGATTATCTAATGGGTAAAGAAAATTGATCGTGAACCACGTACACTGAACAATGGAAAATACAAGATTCAACATGTTTCAGTTCTTTTTCTTTTTTCAAATTAATCACCTTCATTCAATGGTAATAAAATTCTTCAAGGTAAAAAACAAAAAAAAAACAAACAACAAAGAAAATTCTATACCTGAAAACCACTCAGACTTATCACGATTATCTAATGGAAAAAGAAAATTGATCGTGAACCACGTACCCTAAACAATCACACTAATGGTAAATACAAATTATGTATGCACCTCCTTAACATGTTTATTCGTATGAATAACAAATAAAACATTCAGAAAATTCGTTGTGAATTAATTTTATTTTCCTGAATGAACATGAAAATATTCAGAAAAAAAAAAATGTTTATGCAGGTTTTATATTAAGATTGAGTGGGGATCTGGGGATACTTTTACAAAGTTTTTGTATGCGAGGAATTCTATAAAAGGAAATTTCGTTGTTACCGACGAACACAGTTTATTACGAGAATTAAGAAGCTAAGATGTATTTTGAAGAAGAATATTCCATATTCACTCTGGATGATTTTGCTGTAAGAGAAGCAAACTCGCTTAACGAAATAAGCAATTTTAAACCATCCAAAAAAATATCTGAGCTGGATGCAAACATCAAATATAATATTTTTGCTCTACGAAAAGTTAAAACGCGTTGGGGAGATCGCATTGTCGCAGATCTTGGAGAGTTCACAGTAAGTAAAAAAAAAATACTAAAAAATATATACATTTTTTCGTTGTACTTTATTTAAGATAATTTGTAATTATTTATTCCTACAGACTTTTCTACCTCAGAGATATTCCCAAATTTCAGTAAGCACCATGACAACAATTGGGGGAGGTGGCTATGTCTTAGAGATTGTAAGACAAATCGGTTCAACCCATGAACTAAAATTTATGAAAATGAAATAATAATCCATTTTCATTTCTTAAATAAAAAATTATAGTTGTAAATATACAAACAAAAAATATACGGTTTCAAAAAAAAAAAAAAAAAAACTTTCTTTTATTTCTTTACATTTTTTTTTCACTGACATACCCATCTTTTAATTTGTACAGGTAGGTATTGCTTTACATACCCACTTTTTTCTTTCCTTATGAGGGTAGAAAATTTAAGAAACTGATTAGATTCGTGATGCATATACAATACAAGTTATTGTTTTTCTGTGTATGGTATCGGGTGATTTTTTTGAGGTTAGGATTTTCATGCATTAGTATTTGACAGATCACGCGGGATTTCAGACATGGTGTCAAAGAGAAAGATGCTCAGTATGCTTTGACATTTCATCATGAATAGACTTACTAACGAGCAACCCTTGCAAATCATCTGCCACAAAATCGAATTTTCAGTGAATGGGCCCTAGAAAAGTTGGCAGAAAATCCGCTTTTTTATCGACAAATTTTGTTCAGCGATGAGGCTCATTTCTGGTTGAATGGCTACGTAAATAAGCAAAATTGCCGCATTTGGAGTGAAGAGCAACCAGAAGCCGTTCAAGAACTGCCCATGCATCCCAAAAAATGCACTGTTTGGTGTGGTTTGTACGCTGGTGGAATCATTGGACCGTATTTTTTCAAAGATGCTGTTGGACGCAACGTTACGGTGAATGGCGATCGCTATCGTTCAATGCTAACAAACTTTTTGTTGCCAAAAATGGAAGAACTGAACTTGGTTGACATGTGGTTTCAACAAGATGGCGCTACATGCCACACAGCTCGCGATTCTATGGCCATTTTGAGGGAAAACTTCGGAGAACAATTTATCTCAAGGAATGGACCGGTAAGTTGGCCACCAAGATCATGCGATTTGACGCCTTTAGACTATTTTTTGTGGGGCTACGTCAAGTCTAAAGTCTACACAAATAAGCCAGCAACTATTCCAGCTTTGGAAGACAACATTTCCGAAGAAATTCGGGCTATTCCGGCCGAAATGCTCGAAAAAGTTACCCAAAATTTGACTTTCCGAATGGACCACCTAAGACGCAGCCGCGGTCAACATTTAAATGAAATTATCTTCAAAAAGTAAATGTCATGGACCAATCTAACGTTTCAAATAAAGAATCGATGAGATTTTGCAAATTTAATGCGTTTTTTTTTTTAAAAAAGTTCTCAAGCTCTTAAAAAATCACCCGATATATGCGTACAAGAAGTAGGTATATAGATATGAACCAATATAAGGGTTCGATACTTAGAAATGGTTAGTACGTGCGACAACAGTAACGTTTGCTACGAAAAAGAAAAAAAATGGAAAATAAGAACGATGACGAAAACCATACAAGATACCAGGGCATTGAGGAGCCAGATTTGTTCTGTCCAAGTCACAACCAGGAAAGATTGTATTACGGACCAACTCAAAGATACCTAGATGCATTATTTGATCCAGTCGATGGGGCTGCTACCATAAGGGAATTGGTTGACGAATACGGACCAAACTGTTTTGATGATGAGGAACTCTTCGATGACGAGGAATACAAAACAAGCAAGCTTCTGGAGAAAGTACTACTGGCAAAGATTCGTCCAAAAAGGAAAAAACTACCAGATCCTTCATTGGATGCAAAGCGGTTTCCAGCCGGAAAATATTTAAAAGGAGAGAAAAGCAGACCTAGAATATAATAAATACAAAAAAACAAAAATTATAATAGTAAACAAAGAAAAAAATAAACATACAGTTGAAAAAAAATAACTTTTATTTCTTTTGTTTTTATTTTTACAATTCTTATATTTTATAGTAATTCGTTTGTATTAATCCAGGAGTTATGTTCTGATGGAAATCCCAACCACTTAACAAAAACCTTATTTCCTCTGTTTTGTAAAACCTTTTCCACAAGAAAAATATCTCCACATTTTGTTTTCATCAGTTCTGGTTCATAGAAACTACCTTGAACATGTTTTCCTTGATAGTCTTCAAGAAGATATGTATTTGGTTTTGTAACTTTGATTTTTCTTATTTTAAAAACCTCTGTTGTCCAGTTGGGTGTATAGCCCTTTTCAAATGCATGTTTATACTTGCTGATTCTTACTTTGTCACCGATCTTAAATTTTCGTTTACTTGTTCCTTCTTTATCACTTTTAAAAAATGGTAACAATAACTTTGAATTTTTCTTCGTTACATCTGCAGGAAAACATTTAATGGTTCTATGAAAAGAGTGATTGTAATCATTAAGTAATTTCTCTAAAATATTGATCCACTTAAAGTTTCCATTGAAACTAAATTCTTTCTACATTTTTTCTTTAAAAGTTCTATTAAATCTTTCGACAATGGAAGCCTTTAATGAACTGAATGTTGAGTAATGATTAATTTTATAATTTTCCATCAAGAGTTTAAAGTTTTTATTGAAAAATTCTTTTCCATCATCTGTTTGTATATTCTTTGGAATTCTAGAAGAAGATATAAATATTTGTTCCATTCCTTTCGTAATGGTAATACCCTTTTTGTTTTTCATTGGGATGACCCATGCAAATTTCGAAAATGTATCGATAACTGTCAGTAAATAATTAAATCCTCTGTTTTGTTCACTATATGGTATCATTTCAACCAGGTCAGCTTGCCATAAGTCATCGTAGCCTTTGATGATAACATGACGACGACGACGTTTGAAGTTTTTACGTGCAGCTTTATGCAACTCCTCAACAACCTCACGCTTACTCATATTTACAAAGAGTGAATCCAACAAAATCAAAGAAAAGACTTTTATATATATATTTTTTTTCTTTTATTGCAATCTATTATACAATAACATAAGTTTCTTAATTTAAATTAACCTTTTTTCCATAATGTAACAGCCAACAGCCCTTCTTCACATTGGTTGGATGACCAACAACAGTTTGAATAATGATGTCCATGCAATGATTCCATATATGTATGTCGTATTCTTAAATTTACTAACCATTGAAATACAGTTAGTAAATTCTCCATAGTGTTCATCCAATATTGATTCCCCATTTTTCTTTTAAAAATTCGAAAATAATGGGTGATTTTTTTGAGGTTAGGATTTTCATGCATTAGTATTTGACAGATCACGCGGGATTTCAGACATGGTGTCAAAGAGAAAGATGCTCAGTATGCTTTGACATTTCATCATGAATAGACTTACTTACGAGCAACGCTTGCAAATCATTGAATTTTATTACCAAAATCAGTGTTCGGTTCGAAATGTGTTTCGTGCTTTTTTATCGACAAATTTTGTTCAGCGATGAGGCTCATTTCTGGTTGAATGGCTACGTAAATAAGCAAAATTGCCGCATTTGGAGTGAAGAGCAACCAGAAGCCGTTCAAGAACTGCCCATGCCTCCCGAAAAATGCACTGTTTGGTGTGGTTTGTACGCTGGTGGAATCATTGGACCGTATTTTTTCAAAGATGCTGTTGGACGCAAAGTTACGGTGAATGGCGATCGCTATCGTTCAATGCTAACAAACTTTTCGTTGCCAAAAATGGAAGAACTGAACTTGGTTGACATGTGGTTTCAACAAGATGGCGCTACATGCCACACAGCTCGCGATTCTATGGCCATTTTGAGGGAAAACTTCGGAGAACAATTCATCTCAAGGAATGGACCGGTAAGTTGGCCACCAAGATCATGCGATTTGACGCCTTTAGACTATTTTTTGTGGGGCTACGTCAAGTCTAAAGTCTACACAAATAAGCCAGCAACTATTCCAGCTTTGGAAGACAACATTTCCGAAGAAATTCGGGCTATTCCGGCCGAAATGCTCGAAAAAGTTACCCAAAATTGGACTTTCCGAATGGACCACCTAAGACGCAGCCGCGGTCAACATTTAAATGAAATTATCTTCAAAAAGTAAATGTCATGGACCAATCTAACGTTTCAAATAAAGAATCGATGAGATTTTGCAAATTTTATGCGTTTTTTTTTTAAAAGTTCTCAAGCTCTTAAAAAATCACCCGATATCTTTTATTATTTTGACAGAGTCCATTTTTGAAGTTCCTTGTTGTTTAAGTCTTGAATACTAACTAACAAACTTTATTTTATTTTATGGAAAATGAAAAATCTTTCTTCATTTTCACTTATATGTACATATATATAAAATACAGATACATTAAATTAATACAAATATAACAACATTTTTTTTACTTATTTTAATCTATGGTTGTAAAGGGTGCATTAGGGAACAGCGTTTTCATAATATGTTGAACTTTATTTTTTATTTTCTCGTTAACATACTTTTCCTCTGTGGAGTCTTTAAGTTTTTGGGAAATTAATTGTGATGCCATGTTTTCTTGTTCCATACTTTTAATTGTTTCCTTTATAGAAGAGTCTATGTGGTTTTTTAGTATATGAATTTCCTTATTAAAAGTGGATAAAACTTCCATTAAAGAAGAATTTATGTGGTTTATTATGCTTGTTTCTTTAAGTCCTATTTGATCATCAACATATCCTTTGCAAACGGCTTGGTGGGGGTATTCAGGATTAATTCCAACATTGTTTAAATATTTACTTTCTAAATCAAAATCACCAGACGGTAGCAGTTTAAAACCTATTCCTGGAGGTCCTACAAGACCTTTGTTTTTTGAAAGGGGCTTGAAGTTCCTACCGAACTTGTCGACGTTCATTGTTAATATGCAATGTTAATAGTTTTTTAACGAAGTTAATATATAATATTTGATTCTTTTAGCTCTTCGATTATAGAATTAATTTCATTCTGATGGTTATTATTACCAGCATTTTTGGATGCTATCAAAAGTCTTTGCCTATTAACAAGTTCATTAGGATCGTTCCAATACATATATTCAATATTTTTATTTGTATACTCCATTTCAGTTATGTCAGAATAAGATTTTCCAATTTTTTCTGTTTCACTTTTAAATCCTGCAGCAAGTTGTTTAATTATTTTTGTATATTTTGCCCCCCTATTTGACTTGATTCGACTGGAACTATCATGATTAGTCTTATGTGCATTAGTTTTATATAAGATTTTTCCATATTCTTCTAAGTCATCACTAGTATATATTTGTGGACGTGGATTTTTCTTTAGAATTAATTCAATTAGACCAGGAGTTCGAGTGAAAGTTTCATCCTCAATAACAATATCATGTTCATTCATTATAAAACTACATTTTCCTATTTTAATAGAATTTGTATTTGCATCAAAATATGGACCATATGTTGTATCGCGGTTCGAATCTGACAATATTTTTTTAATGAGAGAAGATGTTTTGTTTAGGGTTGTATTATTTTTTGGTGTACCGAATAAAAAGGAATCATCTGTAGTATCCATTTCTGGACTGTAACTTGTTTTGTTATGTTCTTCTTCCTTTTCATTTTCATCAAAAGATTTGAAATGTAGCTTACGAGGTTTGATTGTTTTTATACCATCATCCAGCAGTGTTGTTTCTTTTGTAACATTTCCAACCAATTTGTTTAGTGGTTCCACAATTGGTCTGAAAGTCTCTTCTAAATCAGTTTCTCTAGTCATTTTGCCAGTTTTTAGTTGAAAATATTTATTTCTTAGCACATTTTTCGTTTTTATTAAATCTCTTAACACGTTCTCATCCATTTCTATGGTTCGGATATAAATATTTTTTTTCTTTTTTTTTAGAATTAAAATGAAGGACTAGTTTTCCCAAACAATGTTTTGATTTTAAATGAAATATGTATATTTATAGTATAGCAATTTGATTGAAACTGTTTTTGTATCGACCTTTTTCAATACTGTTCTCCTTGTCTATTACTAGGAATCCAAAATTGTCAGTCCAAAAATGTGAGCATAACTCTTTGAATTGATTAAATGTCATATCAGACTTTCCAAGCAATCCACGTCCACCTCTAAAAGACCTGCAGTCTCGTCTCCAAATTTGGCTCGTCTTTCTTTGAGTAATAAAAACAGTTCACCTGCTACCTCTCATTTGAAAACGGTTGACTTTCCTAACTCTGTTTCTCTTCCTCTTCCCGCTAGTGCTGTTGGTAATAAGTTTAAAAATAAAAACACTACGAATCTCAAACTCAATGCTACCTCCGATAAAGGTAAGAGAAATACAAAGAATGGAAACAACATGGTAAATGGAAAAAACGTTGTTGTTCGTGATGTTGCTGCTGAAGCTTTTGATGGTGTTGTTGTTGTTGGTGAAGCTGTCAATTCTTTTGATGCAAGCTCATCTTGTATTGCTGTTGTTGTTACTGGTGATGATGCAGCCGATGATGGCGGGGCTTCTGCTAGTACTGTGCAAGATAGTGCTAGTGCTGTGCAAGGCAGTTATTTACCAAAAGCTGCAAATCATGAGACTGTCGCTGATAATATTGTTAATCCAAGCTCGTCTTGTGTTGCTATGGTTGTTAATGGTGATGATGCTGACGTTGGTGCAATTAGTATTAGTGCTGTGCAAGATATTGCTAGCTCTGTGCAAGGCAGTGATTTATCAAATACTGTGATTCATGAAACTGTTGCTGTTGATATGGTGGATGATAAATTTTTGCCTATGATTTCAGCGGTCAATGCTGGTAATAATGAAAACAATCCATCAAGCAACATATCTCCAAAAATTATAGCAAAAACTGTTATCGTCGGAACTAATTCATCCTGCGGCAATCTTCGAGTTGCTTACAAATTAAAATGGTTTCATATTGGCAGTTTTCGATACGCTACCACTCCAGATGAAGTTATTGCATTTGTTTCAACTAGCCAGGGAATAGATACATCTCTTTTTGTGTGCCACAAACTATCAGGAAACGCAGATAAGGACCGTAAGCATACTTACGTCAATTTCAAAATTGGTGTTCCGGTGGATGTTGCATCATTAGTCTTTGCGGAAAAATTTTTGGCCGATAGGTGTCAAAATTCGACCATTTGTATATATGGCAAAAAACTCCTTGGAGAAGGACGTAGGGAGAACAACCTAACAACGAATCCTTTAAAGTCTACAAATGTTCGTCTCTAGTCATTAAAGATTTATTTCCACAATGCAAGTGGCCTCGGAACCAAAGTATCCGATCTTTTTAAAAATACATGTGCTACATACTATGATATTATCATCATTGTTGAGTCATGGCTTTATAACGGAATTGTCTCTTCAGAACTATTTGATTGCAGTATCTACAACGTTTATCGTCGCGATCGATGTAAATCATCTAGAGAACGTGGAGGAGGGATAATTATCGCTGTTCGATCCCATCTTTGCTCTAAAGAAGTCATTTTACCAACCTCGGACATTGAACAAGTTTGCATCTCCGTCAACTTAAATGCTTTTTCCAGAGCAAATGTATTTTTTATTGTAAGTTATGTGCCTCCAAGTAGCTCACTTGATTTGTATGAAAAACATATTAGCAATATTGATTTTATTAATAATCTTTTTTTATTAATAATTTGTGTGTCTTAGGTGATTTTAATCTATCTGATATATATTGGAATTGGTCCGAAACGGATAAAATGTTATTTCCATTTAATATTAAACAAGATATCGAAGTTACATTTATTGATTTTTTATATTCTTTAAACTTAGTGCAAGTTAATCATATCGATAATTCTTTAGGAAAAATATTAGACTTAATTTTTATATGTTGTGATGAAATCAAAGTTAATTTAAGTAATGCACCTTTTTCTCTTTTAAACGAATCTATTCATCATAAAGAATTATTCTTTGAAATAGAGTTTTCCACTTATTCGTTAAATGATAAAAAATCTGTTAGATCGTATAATTTTTCTAAAACTAATTTTGTTCAATTAAATAATTATTTCTCTGACATTGATTGGTTAAATGAATTTATGTTTCTTGATTTGAAAAATATGTACAGCCGCTTCATTGAAATTGTATTAATGGGTTTTGAAAGATTTGTTCCTTATTCTTTCAAAAAACAATCATCGGATTCACCTTGGATTAATAAGCAGCTTCGTGACTTAAAAAGAAAGAAATATATATAATATATATAATATATATAAATAAATCACAAAATCAATCGGATTATGATTATTTTAGTAAATTACGTAAAGATTTTGTAGTTCTTAGTAAGTTTCTATATAGAGCTTATATCTTGAATATTGAAAGTAATATCAAAAACAGCAGTAAATCGTTCTGGTCATTTGTCAATTCTAAAAGAAAATCGATAGGGATTCCAAATACCATGTTTTTCAGAGGTGTTGAATCGTCGGATTTAGACTCCATAGTTGAATTGTTTGCTAATTGTTTCAAATCCGTTTATTCTCATTCAGGATTTAATAATAGTTCACTAAACAATATTATAAGTAGGTTTGATATTGGCTCGATCCAGTTAAGTATTGAAGAAGTTAATTCCGGACTGAAATCACTTCAGTCTAATTATAGTTCTGGTCCAGACGGCATTCCCTCGGCAGTGTTAAAAAATTGTTGTGATTCCATCTGTGCTCCTTTACTAAGCATATTTAACAAGTCCCTCCAAAAAGGTATTTTTATTGATGAATGGAAGCTTTCTTACTTGGTCCCTATACACAAATCAGGTTCTAAAAATGATGTAGAAAATTATAGGGGTATTTGTAAACTCTCCGCAATTCCCAAAGTGTTTGAAAGCATGGTGAAAATAAAGCTTGATTTTCTTACAAGTGAATATTTATCAGAAGTACAGCATGGTTTTGTATCCGGTCGATCAGCTGTTACCAATTTATCTTATTTCACTTCGTATGTCACTAATGCGATGGAACAAAAATTTCAAGTGGACGCAGTATACACTGACTTTAGTAAAGCCTTTGATTCTGTGAACCACCAAACAATTTTGAAAAAACTTGAGATTTTTGGTTTTCATTCTCATTTTCTTCGTTGGTTATCGTCATATTTATCTTGTAGAACACAACAAGTTAAGATTGGAGATACATACTCAAAGGAAATTCAGTGTACATCAGGTGTCCCGCAAGGTAGCCACCTAGGTCCGCTCCTTTTTATAATGTTCGTTAACGATATTGTCTCGGTCTTTAATTATTGTGAATGCTTATTATATGCGGACGATCTGAAAATATTTTCAAAAGTTTCGAGTTTGGACGATTGTCAACTTTTGCAATCTGACATTGATTCTTTATCAAATTGGTGTCACATCAATAGCCTTAAATTGAATATCAAAAAGTGTAACACGATTTCTTTTTCCAGAAGTTGTCTCTAATTAGATGTTTTGGTATATGAGTATAGGACTGACATAAGTAAAAACTATCAACTCCATTGTGACGACCCATACAAAAATAGTCTCCTATATTATTTTGTTTCTGGCAAGCAACATCATCGAATAAAAATATTGAATTGTTTTTAGCGTCTGAAGGAGGCATTATTTCACAATTGTTTGAAAATTTATTGTATTCCATTCCTTTGATAGATGTAATAAGTTTTTTAAGATATTGATATTTTGGTTGGTGTAAGGATTTGGAATAAATATAAATATTTTCAAACTTTAAACCATTGGGGTCAAGAAGAATGCTTAACATAACATTTGTTTTTCCGCAGTTTGATGGTCCAACGATAATTCCTCGAATACTGTTTGGAAATAAGTTTCCATGTTTTTTCTTAATTTTTACATTGGAATCAAAATTCCTTACTTTTATGACATCTGACTGCTTTACAAAACGCATAATGACGACTAAGATCTTTTTTAATAAAACATTTTGTTTTTATACACTTTTAATCATAAATGTTTCAACCTTCAACTAAGAAGGTGTGTTAATCGTACTATGATTGAACATAACACTCAGAATCAGTGCAATAAAAAAAGAAAATCATTTAAAAATAAAACTATAGACAAACTATAAGAACTAAAAGAAATACTTGAAGCATTTTAGAGGAGTCTTTATGCGAAACTCTTTACCAAAAGTACCAACATTAAAAGAGTGTGGTGTTATAAATTTGGATAATGAAATTGGCTTGGGTACCCATTGGATAGCATATATAAGAAATAAAAAAAAAATTGTTAAGTATTTTGATAGTTTTGGAAATTTAAGACCACCCTCAGAAGTAATAAGCTATCTTGGTAAAAAAATAAACTATAATTATATACAAGAACAAGATTTTGATACGTTTATTTGTGGTCATTTATGTTTAAGGTTTTTATTAGAACAATGTAATAAAGTTTTCAAAATCTAAAATTAAATATAAATAAATATCGTAAAAAAAACAAATGTGTCTTTTAATCAAACTCTTCTGAAATTCTCTTGCATTGTACATAATTCTAACCAGCACAACCAACAAAGGTAAGTATTTTGGAATGCTAGTTCTTATTTGATCTTAAGCATATGAACATCGAACATCCTATTAAGAATATATTTATCCAATGCACACATCAATTTTATATTGCATACCGTCCAGGTGCTAATGTTGTGCTATCCAAAAAATCCAACTACAAAAGTATATCCCACAACCAAATTTATCACTGAAAATCCAATCCCACAACAAATGTTGAAATGAAAAAAAATACAGATGGTGTTAGAAATCCAACCACTGATAATTATTCCCAATTTGAATCAAACTTGAAATATTCCAACAAAAATTTAATTTTTGAACTAGAAATCCGACTGCAAAAGTATATCCCACAACCAATATTCAAATGAAAATATAAATGGTGCTACAAATCCAACCACTGACACTTATTCCCAATTAGAATTGGGAATGCAAATTGGGTGGAATAGGAGTGACATAGATTCTGAATTGGGTGGAGTAGGAGTGACATAGGTTTTGAATTGGGTGGAGTAGGAGCTACCCAACCAAAAAATCAATATTCCAACAAAAATTTAATTTTTGAATTAGAAATCCAACTACAAAAGTATATCCCACAACCAAATTTATCACTGAACATCCAATCCCACAACCAATATTCAAATGAAAATACAAATGGCGCTAGAAATCCAACCACTGACACTTATTCCCAATTAGAAACTTGAAAATGCATTCCCAATTGGGATGTGCCGTGCGGTGCCGTGCCGCGGAGTAGGAGTTACCTATTTATACTACTGTTGGACTTTTATAAAACAATTACTGTGAGATTAAATTAGTTTGAAGCCAATATTTTTAATTTTTGTAAAGATATTTGAGTCGCAAGTAATTTTTTACCAACTTTTAGTAATGTTTTTATATTTTGCAAAAAAACTGTCAATTCGATTTTTCTCAAAATTTAAGTGAAAGTTGAAAACAATATATTTGTTCGTAAAATATTCGAGGTGACAAATATTTTTGTTCAGTTTTTTTGATTTATAAAAAACCGTTAATTTGATTTTTTTTTTCCAAAAAATATACTAGTTTTGTATCGCGTTACAATATACATATAATATAAAATTTAATTCAAGTCTCTAGCGTTATTGGTTCGTTTTATTTAGGGTTAACCAAAATTTTCACCTTTTTTAAATTGCTTTGGTAAAAAACCACCCACTCAATTTTTTTTAGAGTCCTTTCTGCATCTTTCTGCATTATTATCTGTATAACAAAATTTATTTGAATTCGATATCTCTATTGGTTCTTGAGCTATGGACGACGAAAAAAAACTCCCCGAACGTACGTACACACGCACGCACAGACATCTCTCTAAAAATCTTTTATTTCGACTCTAGGGACCTTGAAACGTCGAGAAAACGGACCGATTACAATAACTTCCTATGGGAATTTAAGAACGCTTAACGCGAATCGGCTCTTACCCTTACTTTCCAAATTTTAGGTCAATCAACCTAATGCCTTGGGGTGAAGGTACGGGCCAGGACGGAATCAGTGGACTCACTTTTTTCTACTTCTCTACCATCGAAATGTCATTTTTGATTCTTGAGTTCGAAATTTTTTACGAATGCAAAACTTGCCTATATGGCGCAACTAAAAAAATTAATTTCAGACCATGATTTTCTAAATTGTGAAATTAAGTCTTAAATTGACTTTAAATATCTGAAGAATCCTTCATCTTAATAAGGTTATAACACCAAGGTTTTGAAATAACATGAGTAATTATCATTGGTATAATTTTGCGTTTAATGTTAAAAAATTATTGATTGGTAAGTGGCACAAAAAAAAACTGCGAAATCGTATAAAAGAAAATTTCAAACCAATACAAAAATACCTACTTCGACACTACATTTACGAAACTAGGTATACTTACTAATAGTTAATAAGTTAAAAAAACTTTCAATTGGATTTTCCTAAGAGTCACACATCTTAAAATAGAAGAGCTGACAAAATTGTATTAAAGGTACCTACAACAGCAAACAACATATACCTACATAACTACCTAAATATAAACTAATTTTTTTGTTGTTGTTTACGCCTAAGGTCCCAGCTTTATTGTTTACATTTACATATTTATTAAAAATGATAAAACAAAAGGAGGATTGGAACATAAAAAGACACAAATTTCAATTACCAAATTAATCAAATTATCTGAACTAACATAAAGAATGCATGCAAGCCAAATAAAAGCAAAATTCCCACCAGCCAAAATATACATAACTATAACCAAACGTATAACTATCCCAATATGTTTCTTCTTCGCAAAAATCGCATCGTAGCTTCGCATACATTATACAACCATTTTGCATATACAAAGATCGTACACAGGGAGAAGCAGAGTCATGAATGTAAATAAAAACAAAAATCGGTACAAGATCTTAAACAGCTGATGTAAGCATACAAAAATTTCATTCATTAGACACAATATTACGACATTGCCGTTTTTCATATAAAAATGCATTGATATAAAGAAATTACAAAAACAAATTCATCGACCTTCATATGGAAGCTTAGTATAGGTATGTATGAAAACATATACAAGGATAGATTCAAATAGAATGAAATTAACTGTCTCCCTTATTCTGCTGGCTGCTTATGGGAATGGAAATAATATTTTTCTCTCGGTCCCCGATACTACCGCCAACGACGGCGTCCGGTCGCGCAAAAAAATGTCTGCCCATGAGAGTACTATAGTTTTCATATACAAAGGTTGTGCTATCCAAAAAATCCAACTATGAAAGTATATCCCACAACCAATTTATCACTGAAAATCCAATCCCACAACCAATGTTGAAATGAAAAAAATACAGATGGTGCCACTGATAATTATTCCCAATTAGAAATTTAATGTTTGAACTAGAAATCCAACTATAAAAGTATATCCCACAACCAATTTATCACTGAAAATCCAATCCCACAACCAATATTCAAATGAAAATACAAAATGGTGCTACAAATTCAAATACTGACACCTATTCCCAATTAGAATCAAACTGGTGGAAATGCATCCCAATTGGGATTTAGCATAGATCAGAACCCCGGTGATGCCGGTGGTTAGCATAGATCAGAACCCTGGTGCAGCACCGGTGCACCGGTGTTCTCGTACCCTCTAGTTACAACTACTATCGAGATCAAAGAAAACATAAAATACTTGACAAAAACAATATAACAATAGAAAAACTTTCCCAAATTCAACTTGAACTTGCTCTACATAAAAACACTATCATATTCATAATTGGAATCCCAAACTTTACACATGAAATATACACACAAATTTATATCCAACCCATACCGAATGTAGAAAGTAGTCAACAATTAGATATTACTAATAAAATGTATTTGACTAAAGATCAAACAATTTATAATAATACAAAAATGAAAAAATATTTATCAGAAATAAAGGATAATTGTGTACAGAATTTGTTTAAAAATCAAATGAATTGTAAATTAATAACATATGTAAATGAAGAAATATTAGAAATTGGAAATAACAATCTTGTAGCAATTAATGTAAAATTACAAGAAATAAAACAAAATTGTTTTTTTTTTGTAAATTCATTTTTATTAATTCAATCTTAAACCTATCTTAAAGCTAGACAAAAATTCATAAAACTAGCCTAATTAACCATAACTTACAACTAAATTAATGGTCCCATACGGACACTCTAAGTTAAACAATAATACCTACTACTAATGCCTTTCGGCCCTAAGATCTATTTAACTTCAATTCCATTTTATTTATTTTTTTTATTCATTAGAAAATTAAAAAAAAAAACTAATATCAATATCCTTTTTTTTTTACTTAAAAACTACTTAAACTAAGGTCCTTAATATAAAACTTAAACTAACTTAAACTACCTATAAACTACTTAAAACTAGAACAACCACAGCTGCAAATCTAACTATCTAACGTTTTTTGTTTTTCATATTTTGTTGTCTTTTTTTTTATTTTTTTTTTATTTTTTTTTATTCCATGTTTTTTTTTTTTATTTTTTGTATTTTTTTTTGTATTGTTTTTGTGCCACCATGCCTATTCTACTTAAAACTAAACCCTTAAACTATAAAACAAGTATGTAAGCCGGACAAGGCTTAAAACCCCGTCCCGACTACCCACTATCAAGTGCCGATTGAAGCCGCCAAAACTGGTTCTCCTGCTTCACCCTATCAGTTCAGTCCCGTTCGGACACAGCCCTACTGAAACGAAGGAGCTCTGCTCCGCCTTGTGCCATGACGTCCTGATTGTACAGGAGTCGCCTATCCACGGTTCGTCGTCTGACGTGGTAGATTAGCGGAACTGCCAATCTATCCTGTATCAGACCGCATCTGTCTAAAAAGAGGAATGCCTCTGGTCAAATGAAGGCACTCAAGCGTGCACTTTCAAAATATTCGTCGTTCGGATAGAACGCCCCGAAAACTAAATTGTTGGTCGAAGACATAGCTCTTGCAATGTGACCTCGAACGAGTTTCATCACGAAATTGTCAATTCTGTTGATTCGAGCCCTGTTGTATAGGACCTCGTTGGAATAGTAGTGCACGTAAGAAGATTCGGCTGTTCGATATAAGCCGGTACAGCGTCGTAAACACTGCCGCTCGAACACCCGAAACTTCTCCATCTGGGAAGGGGCAACGTTGAACCACACAGGACAACCATAAACGATCATCGGCCGTATGAGGGCCATGTAGCAAATTACCTTCACTCTGGGGTCAAGCCGACTGCTGTAAAACAGCAGTTTGGTCAGAGCGAAGGCTCCTCTGGCCCTGGTCAGAGCAGCATTTATATGTCTGTCGAAATATAAATACTGATCTAACCAGATCCCGAGGTACTTCACTACACTTTTGCTCACCAATCGCTGCCCGTGAAGATCAACGATGACCATCTTGCGCCAATTCTTGCACGTATCCCTCGTGGCCCTTGCCAACGGAGTCCGGAACAGAATTGTCTCCGACTTCTGGACATTTATTTTCAGTTTCCAGTCGTCGCAATATCGCTGATGGTTATTCGAAAAGAACTAAGTCATCAGAGAATAGTTATGGAAACAATGTTATATGAAAGCATTAAAATTAATTTTACTGAAGAGAATAAGACAATTTTTGTGGTTGGTGTTTACAGACCACCTGGTTTTAGTAAAGTGGCGTTTATTGATGAATTTAAGAAAAATTTGAGGAAAACAAGAAAAAACGAGGAATATGTTATAATGGGAGATATAAATATTGATGTTAAAACTTCAAATTTAAGCTCATACTGTGTGAAAGATTACTTGGAGATGCTGGCTACTTCGACACTAACGAATGTACACGAGTTGATCTTAACAAGGGAACCGAATCGCTAATTGATAATGTGCTAGTAAGCAACATCGAGAATCCAATTTATACCGCAGTTATTGAAAACGACATTTCTGATCATTATGCGACATTATACTTCACAAAAGTTAAAAGCCATCAAATTAAACGAGATGCGAGTTCTTCTAACATTTGCAATGCAAAAATAAACTAACTCATTTTAGAAAACAATTGGAATTCTCTTCTAGAAGGGGATGATGCTGAAAGTATGTACGAAAAACTAGTTTTTAAACTTACAGAAATCTACACAAAATCAACAATTATCAAAAAACATTCAAATAAACGAAAAATCAAACCTTGGATAACTCAAAATGTTATTATTGAGTGTAAGGAAAGAGATAGACTATATAGGAAATGGAAAAATAATAGACAAAATATCAGCTATGAACTGGAATACAAAAACATTGCAATTCAAAAGACTTACTTTTATAAAACCCAATTTATTGAATTTAAGACTGATCCGCGTAAAAATTGGGGTCTTATAAATGAGATTTTGGGAAGGAAAAAATCTAACATCGACTAAGTAATGAATAATAATTTCAAAAAAGAAACGAAATTACTTACAAATGAATTCGCTATGTTTTTCTCATCCCAAACTGCAAGTATTGTACACCAATGCAACACCGTAACTTCAAGTAACACAAATCGGACTGTAGAAAACTCAATTTTTATGGAAAACACGAATTTGAATGAAGTATTAATGATCATTAAATCACTTGGGGAGAATAAATCTCCTGGAATCGATAGCATCAGAGCTACATACATAAAAAAGCACGCTGAAATATTTGCTCCAATTTTGTGCAAAATCATTAATCTCAGTCTTATGCAAAGTAGTGTACCTAAAACCTTAAAGACTGCTGTAGTAAGGCCAATTTATAAAAAGGTAGAAAAAATGAATTTAACAACTACAGACCGACTTCCATATTACTGATTGTTGAAAAATATTTCAAGCATTTTTCGTCGTTGTAAATAGACTTCAGAGCTTCATTGAAAAACATTCACTTATTAGCAAAAGGTTCCAAAAAAAACAGGAACACAGGCAATTGCCTGGAGAATTTGCGAATTGCGTAAATGAGAGTCTAAATAGAGGCCATCATGTACTTGTGCTGTTCTTGGACTTCAGCAAAGCCTTTGATACCCTAAACCACCAGACGTTACTAAAAGCCCTTCGAAGAATTGGAATCCGAGGAATGATGGCTGACTGGATGACAGATTATCTTCAAAATAGAAGGTTCTGCGTCAAGATCAATGATGTGTATAGCGCGGAGACTAACGTTGAATATGGAGTCCCACACGGCTCAAATTTGGGTCCATTGTTATTCATCCTGTATACGAACGAACTTCTTCGAATCTTCAAAAATAGTACACCATTTGCTTTTGCTGACGATACTGCATTTGTTGTGCGCCAGAGGTCTTTGGAAACCGTGACAGTGCTCATGCAGGAAGAATTCAATGCAGCTTTACGATGGTGTCATGATAACGGGTTAGTTATAAACGCTACTAAAACTAAATTAATGCATATCCGAAGCCCACAAATCAAAAAAACCGACCAACAAATCTACTTCAGAAATGAACACTGTCCAAACACGTCCACCGAATACATTGAATTAGTTGAGAGCTATAAATATCTCGGAGTCCTCATTGACTCTCACTTATTGTGGGATAAACACGTAGACAAGCTGCGTATGGAGCTGAAGAGGGTTCTATTTGCGCTGTCTCACCTGCAATATCACACCAATGAACCTGTATTACGACAGGTCTATTATTCGTTAATTGAGTCAAGACTCCGGTATGGAATACTTGCTAGGGGTAATACATCAGCAACTCACATAGAAAAACTCCAAAGACTGCAAAACTCAGCACTCAAACATATCCAAGGAAATAACAGGCGCAGTAATGACAGCAGATTTCAAGTTCTAAAAGTCGAGCAAATCTATAAGATGGTACTACTTTTGGAATACCAGAACGACAATCGGTTCATCAGACCAATAGACCATCAAGTCAACACCAGACAACGTGCTCAAAATGTTCTCCAAATTCCAAGACACTACAACAAATGCGGAAGAAGATAACTAGCACATATTGTACCAGCAACAGTGAATTCGTTACCTCAAGAACTAAAATATATTCAAAATTTTAAAACAAGAAAAAAACTTTTAAAAAACTTTTATTTAAATTCACATTCCTAAACTTCAAAATGCATTATGAACCTTTATAAAAAAAAAAATATTTTGAATGTGTTTTTTACAGCTTAATTTTAAACAGCTTTTTGAATTGTATAGCCTTTTTTTTTTTTTTTTTTTTTATATAACTTACTTTACTTTGTTATTATAAATTAAAGAAAGATAATCTTCTGCAGAAAACCTTAGGCTTCGCAGAAAAATTTTGTAATCTCAATATTAAAGAATAATAAAGAAATTAAAGAAAAAAAAATCACGCTGCAAGAGAATTCTAATAACTTCAACCTTTCGGGCCGTTCTGTACGCAATTAGATCGTCGGCGTACGCAATTGCCTTTGTATGACTACCAATCAGATCGCTGGTGTAAATGCTGAAGAGAATCGGCGAATTCACCGCTCTCTTCATTGTTAATTTGGAATGTTGTGGTAGAAGTTACATTGCCACTTTCTACCGTGAAGCATATCATAAAGTATATACAACAATGGCTTGCTTATGCCAAGCCTGCTTAGTTTTAGGTAAAGACCCTCTAACCATACGGTGTCAAAGGCCTTTTCCAAATCAACCAGAACAGCACCTGTGCATTGTTGTTTTGATTTATTCCATTGGATATCAGAAACGAGTTTAGACGCAGCATGAATTGTGTCATGACCCGCCTTGAACCCGAACTGTTTATCCGGAATTATTTTGTTGTGCGCAGCCCACTTAGTCAGAGCCCTATTAATGATCTTTTCGAAAACTCTTCTGATGCTCGGAAGAAGACTTATCGACCGAAGATTTGACGGGTTGGAGTTGTCCTTTCCCTTTTTCGGGAGAGGATGAACCACAGCGGTCTTCCAATGCACTGGATAATATGCATTATTCAGTGCATTATTGAAGAGTGTGGTGTAAATGTCAATTGCCTCCATCGGTAAATGTCTTAGTACAACGTTGGATATACCATCGACACCTGCTGACTTTTTGTTTTTTATTGAGTTGAAGATGAGCTGAAACTCAACCTTCGTCACTATGGACCCGTTTGCTCGGCGATTATGGCATTTGCCAAGGAATAGTCATTGAACCGCATGAAACCGCGGTTCTCAGATCGCCATTGTGTTATATCATTTCGAAGGTAAAAGTGATTAAGTAGGGCTCTGTTCTCCAGGTCGTGGTTGGGGCGAATGCTAGCATTCACCTTGTACACTTGCTGGAAAGCAGCTCAAACCGCCTCCACTTTTTCCTTCGGATCTTCAATTATAAAAAAGTCACCGTCAAAGATGGCTTCTTCTGGATCTATTTGCGCTGTCCTGAGTACGTCTCTGTTCTCTTCAGTTCTTTAGAGTTTCAGACACGGAAGGTCATTATCGTTCTTTTTCCTAAATATCTTGTTGATTTTAGGGAACGTACTAGGGTCACTGGAATTAACTGACCGGATCTTGCGGTCCCAGTACTTGTTAATTGATAACCTGTAGTTCTCCTTCAGATCAACAGATTGATATTTTTTATTGACGACTTCAGTGTCCTAACCTCCAAGTCGTGTGGGTCTGTAAGTCGTATGTACAAGTTTTTGATTCTTGTCAGTAGGCCACTCTTGTGCTTACGCAGTGCGTCAATAGTCGCGTTTCTGTAAGCGTCCATTTGGTCCCGTTCTTTGTACTTTGGTATTGTCCGTTCCATTGTTCGTTTTATTGTTTCGTCCATCTGTTGTAAATGTTGGTCAATTTCTGTATTTGTCAGGTTTCTGTTGTTTGGTGGGGCTATGTCACTCGAACGAAGTTCTCTCGCTAAGGCGTTGGTGAAACGAGGCCAACGCATCTTATTGTAATTGTAAGAGTGCGTTGCAACGTATTCCTCCAACTCCACGCGTTCGTTCGGCATCTGCATTACAGCAGCCAGTCCGCAGTGATCTCTGTCGTACTCGACTGTCTGTAAGCAGTTTCGAGGGTGATTACCCACTTTGTCTGTAACTCTCAGTCTTGTGTCGTACAGCAAAAGATCCAGAAAAGAGCCGCTTCTTGGATACGATGGCTTTTCAGTAGCCAACAGGTCGACGCCATATTCAACGCTGTAAAGGTTCATCAAATTAAAAAGATTACTATGTTGATTTCCCCAATCTTCATGTTTTGCATTCAAATCACCGGCCAAGATGAAAAAGTTTTCTTCCAAGCTCAGTTTCAGTTCCCTAAAAAGAATCTCGAGCTCTGATGCAAAGTAAGTAACCTGCGCAGCTCCAGCCGCATAAGCCGCAATCATATACATCCGCTTCCCTTGAGTGAGAGAGATGCATACAACGCAAACTTCTAGCGTCTTGAGCTTTCGCAATTCATTGTTGTATACGACTTTATAATTAATGCCTTTTCGTATAAAGAGAGCGACACCGCCCCCTTGAGTGGACCGGGCCGGTCTCTTCTTACGATATTGTAATTTTTATGAGTCAATTTGTGTTTGTGGTTTAGCTTGGTTTCGCTAACCATAAACACATCGGGACTGTAGTCTTTCAACAATTGGAACATGTTGGCTCTTCGTTCAATCCTAATCAGTGAATTTACATTCACAGCTAGGACTTTTAGGCGTAGAGTAGAGATGATCTACCCTTTTGCCTTGCTCCTTTATCTGACTTTGCAGCCCTGTAAGTTGACCGTGAATGCTCAACAACAAGGCTACAATGTCAGGCTGCACCTCTGGTGCCTTAGGAACAGGGGCCTTTGGGGCAACCGTTGGTGGAGCCTGTCTCGTGTTCCCATTCCCTGACACCATTTGGGCGTAGGAAAATTTGGGATACACGAATTTTTGTGTTGGAGCCTGTGGAACTGTTCGAATTCTTTCGGCTTTTTGACTGGCCTGTTTTTGCTTCATTTCTTGGACCTTAGGGCAACCCCTATACCTAGCCGGGTGCCCTTGGTTTCCACAAAGGACACACTTCAGTTGCGTTAACTCCTCAACCCGCTCATTCCCCAGCTTGCATTCTCCTTCGATGTGGGTTTCTGAGCACCTGACACAGCGCAACTGCATATTGCAGTTGGATTTGGCATGGCCAAACCTCTGGCACTTCGTACATTGTAAAATGTCGTCGTGCTTTTTTAATTTATCCCAGTGTACGGATTGATAGGCGAGGGATTTGATTTTCTTCACACTCTCAAAACTGCTTTGGGGCGATAATTTTTCGAGGAACATTGGCAGCCTATAACCCCCTCGCCTGGACTTCACTGTAGTGAAAGGCTTGACCCCGATAAAATCGAGATCGTCAGTGGCTTTTTCACGGAGCTCAGCTAAGAGCGCCTCCGGTTCCGTGCAGGAACTTATGCCCTTCAGTAGGACCGCCTTAAATTTCTCGCTTTTAGGCGTGAAGCTGAAGAACTCAGCGGTGGCCTGCTTAAGCACTTCTTTAAGTAAATTGTATTCGGCCAGTGAGAAGCACTGTACCGAATACCGCTTTTCTTTTTCATTCAAGATATTTATTACAAAATTGCCCTTGTCGACTTACATACCAGTTTCAAGTCCTGCAAGTCAACCCGGTAGGTCCTAATTGGTGGCACCTTCTCCTTCTTGGGCTGTGGTTGTTTGTGGTGTTGCTGCTGCTGCTGTTTCTGCTGCTGTTGTTGCTGCTGCATTGCTATAGCTGTGGTCGATGGGCCCTCAGAACTTGGGCCTGTCACCGCTGCTGGCGTCTTTTTATTTTGCTCCGCTCCTGTATTTTCGGTAGCGGGCTTGGGTTGTCGTTGTTTTTGCTGCTGTGGTTGTTGTTGCTGTTGTTTTTGCTGCAGTTGTTTTTGTTGCCGTTGAGCTGCCTCTTGTTGTCGGCGCGCCTCTTGTTTTAGCCTTAGCTGACTGACGAGGGGCTCCATTTCCTCCTTGAGCTTTCTGAGGTTTTCCTCGAATTGGCTGATGGTTGCTTGTTTGGCTTGCAGGCCTTTACAAGTGTTGCCTCATCTTGGAGGTCCGCCTCTACCTCCAAAGCCTTCGTTGTCGGCGGGACTGGCTCTGGCTCCGATAGGATTAAATCCATATCCGGAGGCCTGAAGAGCCCCTCTCCACCTTCGGAAATGTATTCGGTATTCTCAGACTCGGCGTAGTCTGAGAATTCACTTTCCGTGGTTATTCCTCCCTTGCCCTTCTCCATATCTTTTCGCATATCGCGCCGCTTAGCGGAGTTGGCTCCCTCCACTTTGTTTGGGCTATGCTTCTTTAGCTTCCTCTTTTGGTTAGTTGTTGCTTCTGTCGACTGGTCAGATGTTGTTGCTATTGTTTGCGGTACTGCTGCTGGCACCACCGTAGCATCGCCTGATGTGTTGGCAGAGGTATCTTTCGATACCCCCGCTTTCTTCTCCTTTACCATTTGCTTCCTTTCCCAATCGATGAAATCAACAATTTCTCGATTGTGAAAAAAAGCAATAATACTTCTCGTTGACTCTGCCTGGGACTCGAACCCACGACCCTTCGCTTTGTCTGCAGACGCCACTTTTTTTTTAAATTCATTTTTATTAATTTCAATCTTAAACCTATCTTAAAGCTAGACAAAAATTCATAAAATTAGCCTAATTAACCATAACTTACAACTAACTTACTGGTACCATACGGACACTCTAAGTTAAACTATAACACTTACTACTAATGCCTTTCGGCCCTAAGATCATTTAACTTCAATTCAATTTTATTTATTGTTTTTTATTCATTAGAAAATTTAAAAAAAACTAATGTCAATATCCATTTTTATTTTTTACTTAAAACTACTTAAAATTAGGTCCTTAATATAAAACTTAAAACTAACTTAAACTACCTATTCTACCTATAAAGTACTTAAAACTAGAACAACCACAGCAGCAAATCTAACTATCTAACATTTTTTGTTTTTCATATTTTGTTGTCTTTTTTTTTGTATTTTTTATTCCATGTTTTTTTTTTCTTTTTTTTGTGCCACCATGCCTATTATACTTAAAAATAAACCCTTAAACTATAAAACAATTATGTAAGCCGGCCAAGGCTTAAAACCCCATCTACCCACTATCAAGTGCCGATTGAAGCCACCAAAACTGGTTCTCCTGCTTCACCCTATCAGTTCGGTCCCGTTCGGACACAGCCCTACTGAACCGAAGGAGCTCTGCTCCGTCTTGTGCCATGACGTCCTGATTGTACAGGAGTCGCCTATCCACGGTACGTCGTCTGACTTGGTAGATTAGCGGAACTGCCAATCTATCCTGTATCAGACCGCATCTGTCTAAAAAGAGGAATGCCTCTGGTGGAATGAAGCCGCTCAAGCGTGCACTTTCAAAATACTCGTCGTTCGGATAGAACGCCCCGAAAATTAAATTGTTGGTCGAAGACATAGCTCTTGCAATGTGACCTCGAACGAGTTTTATCACGAAATTGTCAATTCTGTTGATTCGAGCCCCGTTGTGTAGGACCTCGTTGGAATAGTAATGCACGTAAAAAGATTCGGCTGTTCGATATAAGCCGGTACAGCGTCGTAAACACTGCCGCTCGAACACCCGAAACTTCTCCATCTGGGAAGGGGCAACGTTGAACCACACAGGACAACCATAAACGATCATCGGCCGTATGAGGGCCATGTAGTAAATTACCCTCACTCTGGGGTCAAGCCGACTGCTAAAAAACAGCCTTTTCGTCAGAGCGAAGGCTCCTCTGGCCCTGGTCAGAGCAGCATTTATATGTCTGTCGAAATATAAATACTGATCTAACCAGATACCGAGGTACTTCACTACACTTTTGCTCGCTAATGGCTGCCCGTGAAGATCAACGATAACCATCTTGCACCAATTTTTGCACGTATCCCTCGTGGCCCTAGCCAACGGAGTCCGGAACAGAATTATCTCCGACTTCTGGACATTTATTTTCAGTTTCCAGTCGTCGCAATATTGCTGAATCTTGTCGAAATAACGCTGCAAGAGAATTCTAATAACCTCAACCTTTCGGGCCGTTCTGTACGGAATTAGATCGTCGGCGTACGCAATTGCTGGTGTAAATGCTGAAGAGAATCGGCGAATTCACCGCTCCCTGTTGAAGACCATTTTTAATTAAGAATGTTATGGTAGAAGTTACATTGCCACTTTTAACAACAAAACTTTCTACCGTTAAGCATATCATAAAGTATATACAACAATGGCTTGCTTATGCCAAGCCTGCTCAGTTTTAGGTAAAGACCCTCTAACCATACGGTGTCAAAGGCCTTTTCCAAATCAACCAGAACAGCACCTGTGCATTGTTGTTTTGATTTATTCCATTGGATATCAGAAACGAGTTTAGACGCAGCATGAATTGTGTCATGACCCGCCTTGAACCCGAACTGTTTATCCGGAATTATTTTGTTGTCCGCAGCCCACTTAGTCAGAGCCCTATTGATGATTTTTTCAAAAACTTTGCTGATGCTCGGAAGAAGACTTATCGAACGAAGATTTGACGGGTTGGAGTTGTCCTTTCCCTTTTTCGGGAGAGGATGAACCACAGCGGTCTTCCAATGCACTGGATAATATGCATTATTCAGTGCATTATTGAAGAGTGTGGTGTAAATGTCAATTGCCTCCATCGCTAAATGTCTTAGTACAACGTTGGATATACCATCGACACCTGCTGACTTTTTGTTTTTTATTGAGTTGAAGATGAGCTGAAACTCAACCTTCGTCACTAACAAGGGACTTGGTCCCGTTTGCACGGTGGTTATGGCATTTGCCAAGGAGTCGTCATTGAACCGCATGAAACCGCGGTTCTGAGATCGCCATTGTGTAATATTATTTCGAAGGTAAAAGTGATTAAGTAGGGCTCTGTTTTCCAGGTCGTGGTTGGGGCGAATGCTAACATTCACCTTGTACACTTGCTGGGAAGCAGCTCCCACCGCCTCCACTTTTTCCTTCGGATCTTCAATTATATAAAAGTCATCGTCAAAGATGGCTTCTTCTGGATCTATTTGCGCTGTCATGAGTACGTCTCTGTTCTCTTCAGTTCTTTGGAGTTTCAGACTCGGAAGGTCATTGCCGTTATTTTTCCTAAATACCTTGTTGATTTTAGGGAACATGGCAGGGTCACTGGAATTAACTGACCGGATCTTGCGGTCCCAGTACTTGTTAACTGATAACCTGTAGTTCCCCCCCCCTGTAGTGCGTCAATAGTCGCGTTTCTGTAAGCGTCCATTTGGTTCCGTTCTTTGTACTTTGCTATATATATGTCCGTTCCATGAACGACGAGAAGTGGCATCTGATGCCATTATCTTTGGATTCCCGGAGCTACCAAATGAAAACCTTAAATCTACTTTTAATCACATATGTCATAGCATTGACACTCCGCCACCAACTTTCAAATCTATTTTTCGCTCCCGACACCAAAAACAAAACTCGTCTTCAAGAGAAAACAAAACCTACTCTCCTATTATTGTCAAATTCATATTCAACTCCCCCCATGAAAGAAACACAGTCCTGCATGCAGTCTCTCAGTTCTGCAAAAATAAAAGACAGTTGTGCCTCCAAGACGCCTACATCGAAGCCAACAAAAACATTAACATCTATATGTATGGAAGTTTGACTAGTAAAAATCGCTACTTTTATCAACAAGCTAGCCGTCTTAAGCGAAATAACCAACTATTTGCTGTCTATACACGTTCTGGTTACGTCTACGTTAAGGAGAATGCACTTTGTGAGGCTATCTTGATAGAGAGTGATGAAGTTATGAATTCAATAGTCGCGAGATGTCAATCGGATGCAAAAACCAACACAGAAAAAGAACCAAAGCTTATAGAGAAACCGAATATTTAGTTATTTTTATTACTAGGTATTGTTTATCTTATTATTTCTTTTTTGCTCTCTTCTTCTCTTTATCTGTTTCAATTTCTCTTAATTTTTCTCATTTATTTTCTACTTGTTGTCATTAAATTGTCAACTCTTATCTGTGTTTGCTTGAAAACATTGTAATTAATAATTTTGAATGTGATAGTGAAAGTAGGAGAAAACTACAAATAGCTTTCAACAGCACTATACGCAATATTTATAGTCTAAGGAGATATGACCACGTATCACACTTAGCAAAAAACTTGCTGGATATGACCTTCGAAGACTATATCAAGTTTAGAACTCTTGTTATCCTTCAGAGCATAATAAGAACAAAACAACCAAGCTGCCTTTATAACAAAATCAAGTTTCCGACATCAAACAGATCTCTAGACTTGATTTTACCATGATTTTACTACTTAGTATCCGAAAGACAATTCTTCATTGCGGCCATCCGGCGCTACCTAACAGAACTGAATGACACACTTCGATTTAAGAGGGAACTGGGGACATTCCTGTCAAACTAGAGTAAAAAACGTATATGTTTTGTTTCAAGCAATCTCAAGTGAGATTATAAAATATACATATGTATAGAATTTATTTTATTTTCTTTATTTTCTTACTTTATCAACTTAAACTTTTGCATTTAAAATTAAATTTAAAATTATATTACTTTTATCATTAGCATTTCCGGAACTTTATTTATTTTTAGTGAAATATTATTATTACTATTGTAATTAATTAATTAATAATGTACATAGATCTATCACAGATTAAAAAGTGTATTCTTACTGTGTTAGGATGTATTCAATAAAGATTAAAGATTATTTCGTCCATCTGTTGTAAATGTTGGGCGATTTCTGTATTTGTCAGGTTTCTGTTGTTTGGTGGGGCAATGTCACTCGAACGAAGTTCTCTCGCTAAGGCGTTGGTGAAACGAGGCCAACGCATCTTACTGTAATTGTAAGAGTGCGCTGCAACGTATTCCTTCAACTCCACGCGTTCGTTCGGAATCTGCATTACAGCAGCCAGTCCACAGTGATCACTGTCGTACTCGACTGTCTGTAAGCACTTTCGAGGGTGATTACCCATTTTGTCTGTAACTATAAGTCTTGTGTCGTACATCAAAAGATCCAGAAAGGAGCCGCTTCTTGGATACGATGGCTTTTCAGTAGCCAGCAGGTCGACGCCATATTCAACGCTGTAAAGATTCATCAAATTAAAAAGATGGTTACCTCTGGGATTACTATGTTGATTTCCCCAATCTTCGTGTTAATCTGCAGACGCCACCTCCACTGGGCTACCTATGAGTTATATAAAACTGTGGCAACTTGACAACTTTAGATTTAACTAGCACACTTGGACTTGTTTTACTTGAAAATAAAATATAAATAGCACTTCTTCACTGGTTGGAAGTCAAAGAACGACTGATAAAACAAAATTGTAATAATCAAAACATTACTGTTAAAGGAAATTACTTAATTAAGTTTGAAAATTGTAAAATTGAAATAAATAATAAAATGTACGAAAGAAAAAATTATAAACACGAACCCTTAATACCAAATACAATTAAAAATATCAATTATACTAAATCAAATGATATAACACTCCAAGAATTGCATTATCAAAATATACAAAACAGAAATTGAAGAATTAAAATACAACCACAAGCATACGAGTTTAACTATGTACATGATAATTTTAATCATTATACTTTTCATAATACTTTATATCTATTTAAAATTCAAAACTAAAAATAGGAAGATCATAAACAATATAAATCTTCAAACGGTCACTTTTCGACCATTAGAAGACTCTAAGAGGGGAGGTGTTATATCTGAGCCCACTTGTGTGATCAGTAATAAAATACCCACACAAAATCTTGACTTTAAATTCAACCAAATGTAAACAAAGATAAAGAAATTGTGAATAAGCACCTTTTGCCCTCTGCAAAAAGTGTATCAACATTATGAACAGTATGCGCAGATGAAATGCTGCGTAAGCAATTAAATAATATAAAAACTGAATGATGTATCGAGAATCTTTTGATTCTTAGTTTAAACTGAAGAAAGATACGACGTATAGCGGAAGACTTCCCCCCACCAGAGGTAAGGGGTCTGATGCTTTAAATAAAGACTATATTAAATTTAATATTCAAAACGATCGTTTTATTTAAGCTCTCTGACGAGAGCAAAGTTGATATTTTTTTCGGAAAACGAGGATCCTTTAATAAAAGTTATACTTCTATATGTATCCAAATCCAAATTGAATTTAAAAGTAAAAAAAAAGGAAGACGGTGTACGTCCATCATATATACACTGTAAATAATAGTTATTAAAAAAAGAAAGTGAGGGAAGAAACCGGAAGTGAAAATTTATAGTTTTTTTTTGTTAAAATAATAATTTTTTAAAAACAAGCATTTTCCCTCGGTCAACTTGGAAAGCCTAAAATTCCCTCTACAAGTCCTTAGGGACTTGAAGTGACCGATCAATATCCGGCGCTCATAAGATTAGTTGCTGTCTAATTTTCTTAAACAGGATTACCAGGTTATTAAGTAACCTGGTAGAAATCGAATAAATTAATAATCGACTGTTCCTCGATAGAGAAGATAGCTGAATTGGTTAGCACGCTGTAGTTTTTTGACTTGCAAAGAGAAAAGAAGTGTTAGTGATTGCTAGTTAGTTTTAAATTAAAAAGTACAGTACATTTGTAGGGTTTTGATATTAAGAAGGCAGTGTGCCACATTTTTTGTTAAGTAAGCGGTAGCCTAGTGGTGGTGGCGTCCGAAGTCAGTCGTTCTTTGACTTGCAAAGAGAAAAGAAGTGTTAGTGATTGCTAGTTAATTGTAAATTAAAAAGTAAAGTACATTTGTAGGGTTTTGATATTAAGAAGGCAGTGTGTCACAGTTTTTGTTAAGTAAGCGGTAGCCTAGTGGAGGTGGCGTCCGAAGACAGTCGTTCTTTGAATTCCAACCAGTGAAGAAGTGCTATTTTTATTTTATTTCCAAGTAAAACAAGTGCAAGTTTGTTCGTAAAATCTAAAGTTGGCAAGTTGCCACAGCTTTATTTAACTCATCGGTAGCCCAGTGGAGGTGGCGTCTGCAGTTAGTCGTTCTTTGACTTCTAAAGAGAAAACAAGTGTGTACAAGTGATTGCTAGTTTATTTTAAATAAAAGTACATTTGTAGGGTTTCAAATTAAGAAGGCAGTTTAAAATAACTATTCGGTAGCCTAGTAGAGGTGGCGTCGGAACACAGCTCACAGGGTCGTGGGTTCGAATCCCATGTGGAGTGCACTAAAAATATAGAAGCTTTTTTTCACAATCGTGAAATCGTAGATTTTATAGATTGGGAAAAAAAGCAAATGGTAAAGGAGAGGAAAGCAGGGGTATCGAAAGATACCTCTGCCAATACATCAGGTGATGTTACTGTGGTGCCAGCAGCGGTACAAAAAGTCACCGAAACAACATCACATCGGACCATTCAACGGACCAGTGGGCAACAATAAAGAGGAAGAGGCAAACTCCCAATTTGGTGGAGCGAACCAATCCAGCTAAGCGGAACGCTAATAAAAAAAAATGCAACAAAAAACCAAAGGTGTGACATCAGAACACGAAACATCAGAGAATGACGACTCTGGGAGCCCAGATTACGTCTCAGAGGGTGGAGAAGGGCAGTTTAGGTCTCCGAAATATAGAAATACAGAACCGTCAACAAATAAAACGTTGGAGGGGGAGGTGGACCAAATCCTCCAAGAAGAGAACCAACTGACGGAGGCACTGCAAAGTAAACAGGCCGACATCAGTAAATATGAAGATAGCCTGAAAAAACTAAAGGAGGAAATGGAGCCACTCCTCAGCCAACTTAAGCTAAAGCAGGAAGCGCGCCGACAACAAGAGGCAGCGCAACGGCAACTGCAACAAAAACAACAGCAGCAAAAACAACAGCAACAACAACTACAGCAGCAAAAACAACCACAACCCAAGCCCGCTCCCAAAAACACAGGAGCGGAGCAAAAGAAAAAACCACCATCAGCAGTGACAGGCCCAAATGTTGAGGGCCCATCGACCTCAACTAACAGCAGCAGCAACACCAAAAACAACCACAGCCCAAGAAGGAGAAGGTGCCACCAATTAGGACCTACCGGGTTGACCTGCAGGACTTGAAACTGGTATGTAAGTCGGCCACTAAGGGCAAATTTTTAATAAATATTTTGAACGAAAAAGAAAAGCGGTATTCGGTGCAGTGCTTCTCACTGGCCGAATACAATTTACTTAAAGGAGTGCTAAAACAGGCCACCGCTGAGTTCTTCAGCTACACGCCTAAAAGCGAAAAATTTAAGACAGTCCTTCTGAAGGGCATAAGTTCCTGCACGGAACCGGAGGCGCTCTTAGCTGAGCTCCGAGAAAAAGCCACGGACGATCTCGATTTTATCGGGGTCAAGCCTTTCACAACGGTGAAGTCCAGGCGAGGGGGTTATAGGCTGCCAATGTTCCTCGTAATATTATCGCCCCAAAGCAGTTTTGAGAGTGTGAAGAAAATCGAATCCCTCGACTATCAAACTGTACACTGGGACAAATTAAAAAGGCACGACGACATTTAACAATGTACGAAGTGCCAGAGGTTTGGCCATGCCAAAGCCAACTGCAATATGCAGCTGTTCTGTGTCAGGTGCTCAGAAACCCACAACGAAGGAGAATGCAAGCTGGGGAATGAGCGGGTTGAGGATTTGACCCAGCTCAAGTGTGTCCTTTGTGGAAACCAAGGGCACCCGGCTAACTATAGGGGTTGCCCTAAGGTCCAACAAATGAAGCAAAAACAGGCCAGTCAAAAAGCCGAAGGAAGTCAAACAGTTCGACAGGCTCCTATACAAAAATTCGTGGATCCCAAATTCTCTTACGCCCAAATGGTGTCAGGGAATGGGAATACGAGACAGGCTCCACCTACGGTTGTCCCAAAGGTCCCCGTGCCTAAGGCACCAGAGGTGCAGCCTGACATTGTAGCCTTGTTGTTGAGCATTCACGGTCAACTTACAGGGCTGCAAAGTCAGATAAAGGAGCAAGGCAAAAGGGTAGATCATCTCTACTCTTTGTTGCCTGGCCTGGCGCAATTTAGACCATAATGGGCGCGCTCCCGGAGACGCGCCTAAAAGTCCTAGCTGTGAATGTAAATTCACTGATTAGGATTGAACGAAGAGCCGATATGTTCCAATTGTTAAAAGACTACAGTCCCGATGTGTTTATGGCTAGCGAAACCAAGCTAAACCACAAACACAAATTGACTCATAAAAATTACAATATCGTAAGAAGAGACCGGCCCGACTCCACTCAAGGGGGCGGTGTCGCTCTCTTTATACGAAAAGGCATTAATTATAAAGTCCTATACAACAATGAATTGCGAAAGCTCAAGACGCTAGAAGTTTGCGTTGTATGCATCTCTCTCACTCAAGGGAAGCGGATGTATATGATTGCGGCTTATGCGGCTGGAGCTCCGCAGGTTACTTACTTTGCTTCAGAACTCGAGGTTCTTTTTAGGGAACTGAAACTGAGCTTGAAGAAAACTATTTCATCTTTTCCGGTGATTTGAACGCAAAACATGAAGATTGGGGAAATCAACATAGTAATCCCAGAGGTAACCATCTTTTTAATTTGATGAATCTTTACAGCGTTGAATATGGCGTCGACCTGCTGAATACTGAAAAGCCATCGTATCCAAGAAGCGGTTCCTTTCTGGATCTTTTGCTGTACGACACAAGATTGACAGTTACAGACAAAGTGGGTAATCACCCTCGAAACTGCTTACAGACAGTCGAGTACGACAGTGATCACTGCCGACTGGCTGCTGTAATGCAGATTCCGAACGAACGCGTGGAGTTGAAGGAATACGTTGCAACGCATCACCAACGCCTTAGCGAGAGAACTTCGTTCGAGTGACATAGCCCCACCAAACAACAGAAACCTGACAAATACAGAAATTGACCAACATTTACAACAGATGGACGAAACAATAAAACGAACAATGGAACAGACGTACTCAGGACAGCGCAAATAGATCTAGAAGAAGCCATCTTTGACGATGACTTTTTTATAATTGAAGATCCGAAGGAAAAAGTGGAGGCGGTGGGAGCTGCTTTCCAGCAAGTGTGCAAGGTGAATGTTAGCATTCGCCCCAACCACGACCTGGAAAACAGAGCCCTACTTAATCACTTTTACCTTCGAAATGATATAACACATTGGCGATCTGAGAACCGCGGTTTTATGCGGTTCGATGACGATTCCTTGGCAAATGCCATAATCGCCGAGCAAACGGGACCAAGTCCCTTGTTAGTGACGAAGGTTGAGCTTCAGCTCATCTTCAACTCAATAAAAAATAAAAAGTCAGCAGGTGTCGATGGTATATCCAACGTTGTACTAAGACATTTACCCATGGAGGCAATTGACATTTACACCACACTCTTCAATAATGCACTGAATAATGCATATTATCCAGTGCATTGGAAGACCGCTGTGGTTCATCCTCTCCCGAAAAAGGGAAAGGACAACTCCAACCCGTCAAATCTTCGGTCAATAAGTCTTCTTCCGAGCATCAGCAAAGTTTTCGAAAAAATCATTAATAGGGCTCTGACTAAGTGGGCTGAGGACAACAAAATAATTCCGGATAAACAGTTCGGGTTCAAGGCGGGTCATGACACAATTCATGCTGCGTCTAAACTCGTTTCAGATATCAAATGGAATAAATCAAAACAACAATGCACAGGTGCTGTTCTGGTTGATTTGGAAAAGGCCTTTGACACCGTATGGTTAGAGGGTCTTTACCTAAAACTGAGCAGGCGTGGCATAAGCAAGCCATTGTTGTATATACTTTATGATATGCTTAACGGTAGAAACTTTTTTGTCAAAAGTGGCAATGTAACTTCTACCACAACATTCTTAATTAGAAATGGTCTTCAACAGGGAGCGGTGAATTCGCCGATTCTCTTCAACATTTACACCAGGGATCTGATAGGTAGTCTTACAAAGGCAATTGCGTACGCTGACGATCTTATTGCGTACAGAACGGCCCGAAAGGTTGAGGTTATTAGAATTCTCTTGCAGCGTGATTTCGACAAGATTCAGCGATATTGCGACGACTGGAAACTGAAAATAAATGTCCAAAAGTCGGAGACAATTCTGTTCCGGACTCCGTTGGCTAGGGCCACGAGGGATACGTGCAAAAATTGGTGCAAGATGGTTATCGTTGATCTTCACGGGCAGCGATTAGCGAGCAAAAGTGTAGTGAAGTACCTCGGTATCTGGTTAGATCAGTATTTATATTTCGACAGACATATAAATGCTGCTCTGACCAGGGCCAGAGGAGCCTTCGCTCTGACGAAACGGCTGTTTTTTAGCAGTCGGCTTGACCCCAGAGTGAAGGTAATTTGCTACATGGCCCTCATACGGCCGATGATCGTTTATGGTTGTCCTGTGTGGTTCAACGTTGCCCCTTCCCAGATGGAGAAGTTTCGGGTGTTCGAGCGGCAGTGTTTACGACGCTGTACCGGCTTATATCGAACAGCCGAATCTTCTTACGTGCACTACTACTCCAACGAGGTCCTATACAACGGGGCTCGAATCAACAGAATTGACAATTTCGTGATAAAACTCATCCGAGGTCACATTGCAAAAGCTATGTCTTCGACCAACAATTTAATTTTCGGGGCGTTCTATCCGAACGACGAGTATTTTGAGAGTGCACGCTTGAGCGGCTTCATTCCACCAGAGGCATTCCTCTTTTTAGATAGATGCGGTCTGATACAGGATAGATTGGCAGTTCCGCTAATCTACCACGTCAGACGACGTACCGTGGATAGGCGCCTCCTGTACAAACGGGACGTCATGGCACAAGACGGAGCAGAGCTCCTTCGGTTCAGTAGGGCTGTGTCCGAACGGGACCGAACTGATAGGGTGAAGCAGGAGAACCAGTTTTGGTGGCTTCAATCGGCACTTGATAGTGGGTAGTCGGGATGAGGTTTAAAGCCTTGGCCGGCTTGCATACTTGTTTTATAGTTTTAGGGTTTAGTTTTAAGTAGAATAGGCATGGTGGCACAAAAAAATACAAAAAACAAAAAAATAAATATATACAAAAAAGAAGCAAAAAAGGAAAATACAAAAAATACAAAGAAAAATTAAAAAAAAAAACATGCAATAAAAAAAAAAAAAAAAGACAACAAAATATGAAAAACAAAAAACGCTAGATAGTTAGATTTGCTGCTGTGGTTGTTCTAGTTTTAAGTAGTTTTATATAGGTAGAAAACGTAGTTTTAGTTAGCTTTAAGTTTTATATTAAGGACCTTATTTTAAGTAGTTTTTAAGTAAGCATAAAAAAGGATATTGATATTAGTTTTTTTGAAATTTTCTAATGAATACAAAAATAAATAAAATGAATTAAAGTTAAATAGATCTTAGGGCCGAAAGGCATTAGCATTAAGTATTATTGATTAACTTAGAGTGTCCGTATGGGACCAGTAAGTTAGTTGTAAGTTATGGATAATTAGGCTAGTCTAGCTTTAAGATAGTCTTAAGAATGAATTAATAAAAATGAATTTGGAAAAAAAAAGTGGCGTCTGCAGACAGTCGTTCTTTGACTTCCAAAGTGTGAAGAAGTGTATTTTTATATTTTATTTCAAAGTTAAATTAGTGCAATTGATAAATAACAAGTAAAGTTGGCAGTTTGCCACCATCAAAATTAACAATCGATAGCCCAGTGGAGGTGGCGTCCGAAGAATTGCGACGACTGGAAACTGAAAATAAATGTCCAGAAGTCGGAGACAATTCTGTTCCGGACTCCGTTGGCTAGGGCCACGAGGGATACGTGCAAGAATTGGCGCAAGATGGTCATCGTTGATCTTCACGGGCAGCCATTAGCGAGCAAAAGTGTAGTGAAGTACCTCGGTATCTGGTTAGATCGGTATTTATATTTCGACAGACATATAAATGCTGCTCTGACCAGTGCCAGAGGAGCCTTCGCTCTGACGAAACGTCTGTTTTTTAGCAGTCGGCTTGACCCCAGAGTGAAGGTTATTTGCTACATGGCCCTCATACGGCCGATGATTGTTTATGGTTGTCCTGTGTGGTTCAACGTTGTCCCTTCCCAGATGGAAAAGTTTCGGGTGTTCGAGCGGCAGTGTTTACGACGCTGTACCGGCTTATATCGAACAGCCGAATCTTCTTACGTGCATTACTATTCCAACGAGTCCTATACAACGGGGCTCGAATCAACAGAATTGACAATTTCGTGATAAAACTCGTTCGAGGTCACATTGCAAGAGCTATGTCTTCGACCAACAATTTAATTTTCGTTGCGTTCTATCCGAACGACGAGTATTTTAAAAGTGCACGCTTGAGCGGCTTCATTCCACCAGAGGCATTCCTCTTTTTAGATAGATGAGGTCTGATACAGGATAGATTGGTAGTTCCGTTAATCTACCACGTCAGACGACGAACCGTGGATAGGCGACTCCTGTACAATCGGGACGCCATGGCACAAGGCGGAGCAGAGCTCCTTCGGTTCAGTAGGGCTGTGTCCGAAAGGGACCGAACTGATAGGGTGAAGCAGGAGAGCCAGTTTTGGTGGCTTCAATCGGCACTTGATAGTGAGTAGTCGGGATGGGGTTTTAAGCCTTGGCCGGCTTGTTTTATAGTTTTAGGGTTTAGTTTTAAGTAGAATAGGCATGGTGGCACAAAAAAAAAAAAACATACAAAAAAAATACAAAAAAGGAAAAAAAATACAAAAAAATACAAAAAAAAAAAATTAAAAAAAAAACATGGAATAATCAAAAAAAAATAAAAAAAAGACAAAATATGAAAAAACAAAAAACGTTAGATAGTTAGATTTGCTGCTGTGGTTGTTCTAGTTTTAAGTAGTTTATAGGTAGAATAGGTAGTTTTAGTTAGCTTTAAGTTTTATATTAAGGACCTTATTTTAAGTAGTTTATAAGTAAAATAAAAAAGGATATTGACATTAGTTTTTTCTAAATTTTCTAATGAAGACAAAAATAAATAAAATGAATTGAAGTTAAATAGATCTTAGGGCCGAAAGGCATTAGCATTAAGTATTATTGTTTAATTTAGAGTGTCCGTATGGGACCAGTAAGTTAGTTGTAAGTTATAGATAATTAGGCTAGTTTTATGAATTTTTGTCTAGCTTTAAGATAGTCTTAAGAATGAATTAATAAAAATGAATTTGGAAAAAAAAAAAAAAGTGGCGTCCGAAGATAGATCGAAGGGTCGTGGGTTCGATTCCCAGCCAGAGTCAACGAAAAATTTAGTTGCTTTTTTTCACAACAGAGTAATTGTTGATTTTATCTGTTGGGAAGAAAAACAAATGAAGCAGAAGAAAGCAGGGGTATCAAAAAATACCTCTGCAAATACATCAGGTGATGTAAGTTCAGTACCGGCAGCGGTACCTCACATTACCGTAACAACATCAGGCTACCAGTCCGATCCGACAAACGCAACAACAACAAGCAAGAGGAAACGAGGTGTTCATCCAAATTTGGTGCAACGTAAGAGTGCTGCTACGCGTAGCGCTATGAGAAAAAGGATGGAGACGGAGAAGACGAAATTGATGACGTCGGATACTGAGTGCTCAGTGGTTGACGACGATATTGACTACGTCTCTGAGGAAGGAGAAGGACATTATAGGTCTCCGAACAAGAAGAACGAGACCTCAGCAGAGCCGTCGACAAAAAAGGCGCTGGAGCTGCCTGATGCCCCCAACGACAACGAAGTCGATGAGGTGGAGCTTGCACAAAAGCTGCAGGCAAAAAAGCTCCAAATTGATGCCTATGAGGCCCAATTAAAAAAGATGAAAGAGGAGATGGAGCCCCTTCTCAGTGCACTGAAATCAAAAACTGAAGCGCGCCGACAAAAAGAAGCAGCTGAGAAAGAGGACAGAAAAGCACAACGGCTCCTACAACAACAACAACAGCAACAAGCGAAACAAAAAAAGCTTGAAACAAGGCAACAAAAACAACAACCACAGCAGCAACAACCGCAGCCAAAGCCCGCTTCCAAAAACACTGGAGCGGAACAAAAAATGAAGGATTCACCAGCAGTGACAGGCCCAATGTCTGAGGGCCCATCCACCTTGAGTAAAGCCAAGCAGCAGCAACAACAACAGCTACAACCAAGGCAGCAGGAGCAGCAGTAACAGCAGCAGCAGCAGCAGAAGCAGCAGCAACAGCAGCAACACCAGACACAACCACAGCCCAAGAAGGAGAAGGTGCCACCAATAAGGACACACAGAGTTGACCTGGACGACATAAAACAGGTATGTAAGTCGGCCACTAAGGGCAATTTTTTCATTAAAATCCTAATCGAAAAAGAAAAGAATTATTCGGTCCAGTGCTTCTCATTGGCCGAATACAACTTAGTAAAAGGGTTACTAAAAGAGGCAACAGCTGAGTTCTTCAGCTTAACGCCTAAAAGCGAAAAGTTTCAGACGGTCCTTCTGAAGAGCATAAGTTCCTGCACGGAACCGGAGGCGCTCTTAGCTGAGCTCCGTGAAAAAGCCACTGACGATCTCGATTTTATCGGGGTCAAGCCTTTCACTACGGTGAAGTCCAGGCGAGGGGGTTATAGGCTGCCAATGTTCCTCGTAACATTATCGCCCCAAAGTAGTTTTGAGAGTGTGAGGAAAATCGACCGCCTCGACTATCAATTCGTACACTGGGATAAATTAAAAAGGCACGACGACATTTTACAATGTACGAAGTGCCAGAGGTTTGGCCATGCCAAAGCCAACTGCAATATGCAGCTGTTCTGTGTCAGGTGCTCAGAAACCCACAACGAAGGAGAATGCAAGCTGGGGAATGAGCGGGTTGAGGATTTGACCCAGCTCAAGTGTGTCCTTTATGGAAACCAAGGGCACCCGGCTAACTATAGGGGTTGCCCTAAGGTCCAACAAATGAAGCAAAAGCAGGCCAGTTAAAAAACCGAAGGAAGTCGAACAGTTCGACAGGCTCCTATACAAAAGCTCGTGGATCCCAAATTCTCTTACAACCAAATGGTATCAGGGAATGGGAATACGAGACAGGCTCCACCAACGGCTGTCCCAAAGGTCCCCGTGCCTAAGGCACCAGAGGTGCAGCCTGACATTGTAGCCTTGTTGTTGAGCATTCACGGTCAACTTACAGGGCTGCAAAGTCAGATAAAGGAGCAAGGCAAAAGGGTAGATCATCTCTACTCTTTGTTGCCTGGCCTGGGGCAATTTAGACCATAATGGTCGCGCTCCCGGAGACGCGCCTAAAAGTCCTAGCTGTGAATGTAAATTCACTGATTAGGATTGAACGAAGAGGCGATATGTTCCAATTGTTGAAAGACTACAGTCCCGATGTGTTTATGGCTAGCGAAACCAAGCTAAACCACAAACACAAATTGACTCATAAAAATTACAATATCGTAAGAAGAGACCGGCCCGACTCCACTCAAGGGGGCGGTGTCGCTCTCTTTATACGAAAAGGCATTAATTATAAAGTCATATACAACAATGAATTGCGAAAGCTCAAGACGCTAGAAGTTTGCGTTGTATGCATCTCTCTCACTCAAGGGAAGCGGATGTATATGATTGCGGCTTATGCGGCTGGAGCTGCGCAGGTTACTTACTTTGCTTCAGAACTCGAGGTTCTTTTTAGGGAACTGAAACTGAGCTTGGAAGAAAACTATTTCATCTTGGCCGGTGATTTGAATGCAAAACATGAAGATTGGGGAAATCAACATAGTAATCCCAGAGGTAACCATATTTTTAATTTGATGAATCTTTACAGCGTTGAATATGGCGTCGACCTGCTGGCTACTGAAAAGCCATCGTATCCAAGAAGCGGCTCCTTTCTGGATCTTTTGCTGTACGACACAAGACTGACAATTACAGACAAAGTGGGTAATCACCCTCGAAACTGCTTACAGACAGTCGAGTACGACAGTGATCACTGCCGACTGGCTGCTGTAATGCAGATTCCGAACGAACGCGTGCAGTTGGAGGAATACGTTGCAACACATTCTTACAATTACAGTAAGATGCGCTGGCCTCGTTTCACCAACGCCCTAGCGAGAGAACTTCGTTCGAGTGACATAGCCCCATCAAACAACAGAAACCTGACAAATACAGAAATTGACCAACATTTACAACAGATGGACGAAATAATAAAACGGACGATGGAACGGACAACACCAAAGTACAAAGAACGGGACCAATTGGACGCTTACAGAAACGCGACTATTGACGCACTACGTAAGCACAAAAGTGGCTTACTGACAAGACTCAAAAACTTGTACAGACGATTTACAGGCCCACACGACTTGGAGGTTAGGACACTGAAGTCGTCAATAAAAAATGTCAATCTGTTGATTAAGGAGAACTACAGGTTATCTATTAACAAGTACTGGGACCCCAAGATCCGGTCAGTTAATTCCAGTGACCCTGGTATGTTCCCTAAAATCAACAAGATATTTAGGAAAAAGAACGACAATGACATTCCGTGTCTGAAACTCCAAAGAACTGAAGAGAACAGAGACGACATGACAGCGCAAATAGATCCAGAAGAAGCCATGGAGCCATGGTGGAGGCGGTGGGAGCTGCTTTCCACCAAGTGTACAAGGTTACAATGTTAGCATTCGCCCCAACCACGACCTGGAAAACAGAGCCCTACTTAATCACTTTTACCTTCGAAATGATATAACACATTGGCGATCTGAGAACCGCGGTTTTATGCGGTTCGATGACGATTCCTTGGCAAATGCCATAATCGCCGAGCAAAAGGGACCAAGTCCCTTGTTAGTGACGAAGGTTGAGCTTCAGCTCATCTTCAGCTCAATAAAAAATAAAAAGTCAGCAGGTGTCGATGGTATATCCAACGTTGTACTAAGACATTTACCGATGGAGGCAATTGACATTTACACCACACTCTTCAATAATGCACTGAATAATGCATATTATCCAGTGCATTGGAAGACCGCTGTGGTTCATCCTCTCCCGAAAAAGGGAAAGGACAACTCCAACCCGTCAAATCTTCGGTCGATAAGTCTTCTTACGAGCATCAGCAAAGTTTTCGAAAAAATCATTAATAGGGCTGTGACTAAGTGGGCTGCGGACAACTAAATAATTCCGGATAAACAGTTCGGGTTCAAGGCGGGTCATGACACAATTCATGCTGCGTCTAAACTCGTTTCTGATATCCAATGGAATAAAACAAAACAACAATGCACAGGTGCTGTTCTGGTTGATTTGGAAAAGGCCTTTGACACCGTATGGTTAGAGGGTCTTTACCTAAAACTGAGCAGGCTTGGCATAAGCAAACCATTGTTGTATATGCTTTATGATATGCTTAACGGTAGAAAGTTTGTTGTCAAAAGTGGCAACGTAACTTCTACCACAACATTCTTAATTAAAAATGGTCTTCAACAGGGAGCGGTGAATTCGCCGATTCTCTTCAGCATTTACACCAGAGATCTGATAGGTAGTCTTACAAAGGCAATTGCGTACGCCGACGATCTTATTGCGTACAGAACGGCCCGAAAGGTTGAGGTTATTAGAATTCTCTTGCAATGTGATTTCGACAAGATTCAGCGATATTGCGACGACTGGAAACTGAAAATAAATGTCCAAAAGTCGGAGACAATTCTGTTCCGGACTCCGTTGGCTAGGGCTACGAGGGATACGTGCAAAAATTGGCGCAAGATGGTCATCGTTGATCTTCACGGGCAGCGATTAGCGAGCAAAAGTGTAGTGAAGTACCTCGGTATCTGGTTAGATCAGTATTTATATTTCGACAGACATATAAATGCTGCTCTGACCAGGGCCAGAGGAGCCTTCGCTCTGACGAAACGGCTGTTTTTTAGCAGTCGGCTTGACCCCAGAGTGAAGGTAATTTGCTACATGGCCCTCATATGGCCGATGATCGTTTATGGTTGTCCTGTGTGGTTCAACGTTGCCCCTTCCCAGATAGAGAAGTTTCGGGTGTTCGAGCGGCAGTGTTTACGACGCTGTACCGGCTTATATCGAACAGCCGAATCTTCTTACGTGCATTACTATTCCAACGATGTCCTATACAACGGGGCTCGAATCAACAGAATTGACAATTTCGTGATAAAACTCGTTCGAGGTCACATTGCAAGAGCTATGTCTTCGACCAACAATTTAATTTTCGGGGCGTTCTATCCGAACGACGAGTATTTTGAAAGTGCACGCTTGAGCGGCTTCATTCCACCAGAGGCATTCCTCTTTTTAGACAGATGCGGTCTGATACAGGATAGATTGGCAGTTCCGCTAATCTACCACGTCAGACGACGAACCGTGGATAGGCGACTCCTGTACAATCGGGACGTCATAGCACAAGGCGGAGCAGAGCTCCTTCGGTTCAGTAGGGCTGTGTCCGATAGGGTGAAGCAGGAGAACCAGTTTTGGTGGCTTCAATCGGCACTTGATAGTGGGTAGTCGGGATAGGGTTTAAAGCCTTGGCCGGCTTGCAAACTTGTTTTATAGTTTTAGGGTTTAGTTTTAAGTAGAATAGGCTTGGTGGCACAAAAAAAAATACAAAAAAAAAGGAAAATACAAAAAATACAAAAAAAAATTAAAAAAAATAAAAAAATAAAAAAAATAAAAAAAAAAAACAAGGAATAAAAAAAAGACAACAAAATATGAAAAACAAAAAACGTTAGATAGTTAGATTTGCTGCTGTGGTTGTTCTAGTTTTAAGTAGTTTATAGGTAGAATAGTTTGTTTTAGTAAGCTTTAAGTTTTATATTAAGGACCTTATTTTAAGTAGGTTTTAAGTAAAAATAAAAAAGGATATTGATATTAGTTTTTTTGAAATTTTCTAATGAATAAAAAAATAAATAAAATGGAATTGAAGTTAAATAGATCTTAGGGCCGAAAGGCATTAGCATTAAGTATTATTGTTTAACTTAGAGTGTCCGTATGGTACCAGTAAGTTAGTTGTAAGTTATGGTTATTTAGGCTAGTTTTATGAATTTTTGTCTAGCTTTAAGATAGATTTAAGATTGAATTAATAAAAATGAATTTGAAAAAAAAAAAGTGTCGTCTGCAGACGAATCCAGAGGTCGTGGGTTCGAATCCCGTGCGGAGTCGACGAAAAATATTATTGCTTTTTTTCACAATCGAGAAATTGTTGATTTCATCGATTGGGAAGAGAAGCAAATGGTAAAGGAGAAGAAAGCAGGGGTATCGAAAGATACCTCTGCCAATACATCAGGCGATGTTACGGTGGTGCCAGTAACAGTTCCACAAACAACAGCAACAACATCTGGTCAAGCATCAGACCAGGGCATAGCGGCAGCAACAGCTAACAAAAAGAGGAAGCTGAAGAAACATAGCCCTAACAAGGCAAGGAGAGAGCTAACGCCGCTAAGCGGCGTGATATGCGCAAGCAAATGGAGGGTGGTAAGGTAGGAATTACCACTGAGAGTGAATTCTCAGACTACTCCGAGTCTGATAAGACAGAATATGTGTCCGAAGGTGGAGAGGGGCTCTTCAGGCCTCCGAATATGGATTTAATCCTATCGGAGGCAGAGCCAGTCCCGCCGACAACGAAGGCTTTGGAGGTAGTGGCGGACCTCCAAGATGAAAGAGAACTGGTGCAGGCCCTGCAAACCAAACAGGCAAAAATCAGCCAGTACGAGCAAAACCTCAATAAGCTCAAGGAGGAAATAGAGCCCCTCCTCATTGCCCTAAAGGTGAAACAATAGGCGCGCCGACAGGAAGAGGCAGCGCAAAAGCAAAAACAACTGCAACAAAAACAACAGCAGCAAAAACAACAGCAGCAAAAACAACAGCAGCAAATACAACAGCAACAACAACCACAGCAGCAAAAACAACCACAACCCAAGCCCGCTTCCAAAAACACAGGAGCGGAGCAAAATAAAAAGATGCCAGCAACAGAGACAGGCCCAATTGCTGAGGGCCCATCGACTTCGGCTAAGGCCAAGAAGCAGCAACAACAACAGCCACAACCAAGGCAGCAGGAGCAACAGAAACAGCAGCAGCAGCAGAAGCAGAAGCAGCAGCAACAGCAGCAACGCCAGAAGCAACTACAGCCTAAGAAGGAGAAGGTGCCACCAATTAGGACCTACCGGGTTGACCTACAGGACTTATAAGAAGTATGTAAGTCGGCCACTAAGGGCAAATTTTGAATAAACATTTTGAACGAAAAAGAAAAGCGGTATTCGGTGCAGTGCTTCTCATTGGCCGAATACAAGCTACTGAAAGAAGTGCTTAAACAGGCCACCGCTGAGTTCTTCAGCTACACGCCTAAAAGCGAAGAATTTCAGACGGTCCTTCTGAAGGGCATAAGTTCCTGCACGGAACCGGAGGCGCTCTTAGCTGAGCTCCGGGAAAAGCCACTGACGATCTCGATTTTATCGGGGTCAAGCCTTTCACTACGGTGAAGTCCAGGCGAGGGGGTTATAGGCTGCCAATGTTCCTCGTAACATTATCGCCCCAAAGCAGTTTTGAGAGTGTGAAGAAAATCGAATCCCTCGACTATCAAACTGTACACTGGGACAAATTAAAAAGGCACGACGACATTTTACAATGTACGAAGTGCCAGAGGTTTGGCCATGCCAAAGCCAACTGCAATATGCAGTTGCGCTGTGTCAGGTGCTCAGAAACCCACAACGAAGGAGAATGCAAGCTGGGGAATGAGCGGGTTGAGGATTTGACCCAGCTCAAGTGTGTCCTTTGTGGAAACCAAGGGCACCCGCCTAACTATAGGGGTTGCCCTAAGGTCCAACAAATGAAGCAAAAACAGGCCAGTCAAAAAGCCGAAGGAAGTCAAACAGTTCGACAGGCTCCTATACAAAAATTCGTGGATCCCAAATTCTCTTACGCCGAAATGGTGTCAGGGAATGGGAATACGAGACAGGCTCCACCAACGGTTGTCCCAAAGGCGCCCGTGCCTAAGGCACCAGAGGTGCAGCCTGACATTGTAGCCTTGTTGTTGAGCATTTAAGGTCAACTTACAGGGCTGCAAAGTCAGATAAAGGAGAAAGGCAAAAGGGTAGATCATCTCTACTCTTTGTTGCCTGGCCTGGCGCAATTTAGACCATAATGGTCGCGCTCCCGGAGACGCGCCTAAAAGTCCTAGCTGTGAATGTAAATTCACTGATTAGGATTGAACGAAAAGCCAATATGTCCCAATTGTTGAAAGACTACAGTCCCGATGTGTTTATGGCTAGCGAAACCAAGCTAAACCACAAATACAAATTGACTCATAAAAATTACAATATCGTAAGAAGAGACCGCCCCGACTCCACTCAAGGGGGCGGTGTCGCTCTCTTTATACGAAAAGGCATTAATTATAAAGTCATATACAACAATGAATTGCGAAAGCTCAAGACGCTAGAAGTTTGCGTTGTATGCATCTCTCTCACTCAAGGGAAGCGGATGTATATGATTGCGGCTTATGCGGCTGGAGCTGCGCAGGTTACTTACTTTGCTTCAGAACTCGAGGTTCTTTTTAGGGAACTGAAACTGAGCTTGGAAGAAAACTATTTCATCTTGGCCGGTGATTTGAATGCAAAACATGAAGATTGGGGAAATCAACATAGTAATCCCAGAGGTAACCATCTTTTTAATTTGATGAATCTTTACAGCGTTGAATATGGCGTCGACCTGCTGGCTACTGAAAAGCCATCGTATCCAAGAAGCGGCTCCTTTCTGGATCTTTTGCTGTACGACACAAGACTGACAATTACAGACAAAGTGGGAAATCACCCTCGAAACTGCTTACAGACAGTCGAGTACGACAGTGATCACTGCGGACTGGCTGCTGTAATGCAGATTCCGAACGAACGCGTGCAGTTGGAGGAATACGTTGCAACGCATTCTTACAATTACAGTAAGATGCGCTGGCCTCGTTTCACAAACGCCCTAGCGAGAGAACTTCGTTCGAGTGACATAGCCCCACCAAACAACAGAAACCTGACAAATACAGAAATTGACCAACATTTACAACAGATGGACGAAACAATAAATCGAACGATGGAACGGACAAACCCAAAGTACAAAGAACGGGACCAAATGGACGCTTACAGAAACGCGACTATTGACGCACTACGTAAGCACAAGAGTGGCTTACTGACAAGACTCAAAAACTTGTACGGACGACTTACAGACCCACACGACTTGGAGGTTAGGACACTGAAGTCGTCAATACAAAATTTCAATCTGCTGATTAAGGAGAACTACAGGTTATCAATTAACAAGTACTGGGACCGCAAGATCCGGTCAGTTAATTCCAGTGACCCTAGTATGTTTCCTAAAATCAACAAGATATTCAGGAAAAAAAAAAACGATAATGACCTTCCGTGTCTGAAACTCCAAAGAACTGAAGAGAACAGAGACGTACTCATGACAGCGCAAATAGATCCAGAAGAAGCCATCTTTGACGATGACTTTTATATAATTGAAGATCCGAAGGAAAATGGAGGCTGTGGGAGCTGCTTTCCATGAAGTGTACAAGGTTACAATGTTAGCATTCGCCCCAACCACGACCTGGAAAACAGAGCCCTACTTTATAACTTTTACCGTCGAAATGATATGACACAATGGCGATCTGAGAACCGCGGTTTTATGCGGTTGGATGACGATTCCTTGGCAAATGCCATAATCGCCGAGCAAACGGGACCAAGTCCCTTGTTAGTGACGAAGGTTGAGCTTCAACTCATCTTCAACTCAATAAAAAATAAAAAGTCAGCAGGTGTCGATGGTATATCCAACGTTGTACTAAGACATTTACCGATGGAGGCAATTGACATTTACACCACACTCTTCAATAATGCACTGAATAATGCATATTATCCAGTGCATTGGAAGACCGCTGTGGTTCATCCTCTCCCGAAAAAGGGAAAGGAAAACTCCAACCCGTAAAATCTTCGGTCGATAAGTCTTCTTCCGAGCATCAGCAAAGTTTTCGAAAAAATAATTAATAGGGCTCTGACTAAGTGGGCTGCGGACAACAAAATAATTTCGGATAAACAGTTCGGGTTCAAGGCGGGTCATGACACAATTCATGCTGCGTCTAAACTCGTTTCTGATATCCAATGGAATAAAACAAAACAACAATGCACAGGTGCTGTTCTGGTTGATTTGGAAAAGGCCTTTGACACCGTATGGTTAGAGGGTCTTTACCTAAAACTGAGCAGGCTTGGCATAAGCAAACCATTGTTGTATATGCTTTATGATATGCTTAACGGTAGAAAGTTTGTTGTCAAAAGTGGCAACGTAACTTCTACCACAACATTCTTAATTAAAAATGGTCTTCAACAGGGAGCGGTGAATTCGCCGATTCTCTTCAGCATTTACACCAGAGATCTGATAGGTAGTCTTACAAAGGCAATTGCGTACGCCGACGATCTTATTGCGTACAGAACGGCCCGAAAGGTTGAGGTTATTAGAATTCTCTTGCAATGTGATTTCGACAAGATTCAGCGATATTGCGACGACTGGAAACTGAAAATAAATGTCCAAAAGTCGGAGACAATTCTGTTCCGGACTCCGTTGGCTAGGGCCACGAGGGATACGTGCAAAAATTGGCGCAAGATGGTCATCGTTGATCTTCACGGGCAGCGATTAGCGAGCAAAAGTGTAGTGAAGTACCTCGGTATCTGGTTAGATCAGTATTTATATTTCGACAGACATATAAATGCTGCTCTGACCAGGGCCAGAGGAGCCTTCGCTCTGACGAAACGGCTGTTTTTTAGCAGTCGGCTTGACCCCAGAGTGAAGGTAATTTGCTACATGGCCCTCATATGGCCGATGATCGTTTATGGTTGTCCTGTGTGGTTCAACGTTGCCCCTTCCCAGATAGAGAAGTTTCGGGTGTTCGAGCGGCAGTGTTTACGACGCTGTACCGGCTTATATCGAACAGCCGAATCTTCTTACGTGCATTACTATTCCAACGATGTCCTATACAACGGGGCTCGAATCAACAGAATTGACAATTTCGTGATAAAACTCGTTCGAGGTCACATTGCAAGAGCTATGTCTTCGACCAACAATTTAATTTTCGGGGCGTTCTATCCGAACGACGAGTATTTTGAAAGTGCACGCTTGAGCGGCTTCATTCCACCAGAGGCATTCCTCTTTTTAGACAGATGCGGTCTGATACAGGATAGATTGGCAGTTCCGCTAATCTACTACGTCAGACGACGAACCGTGGATAGGCGACTCCTGTACAATCGGGACGTCATAGCACAAGGCGGAGCAGAGCTCCTTCGGTTCAGTAGGGCTGTGTCCGATAGGGTGAAGCAGGAGAACCAGTTTTGGTGGCTTCAATCGGCACTTGATAGTGGGTAGTCGGGATAGGGTTTAAAGCCTTGGCCGGCTTGCAAACTTGTTTTATAGTTTTAGGGTTTAGTTTTAAGTAGAATAGGCTTGGTGGCACAAAAAAAATACAAAAAAAAAAAGGAAAATACAAAAAATACAAAAAAAAATTAAAAAAAATAAAAAAAATAAAAAAAAAAAACAAGGAATAAAAAAAAGACAACAAAATATGAAAAACAAAAAACGTTAGATAGTTAGATTTGCTGCTGTGGTTGTTCTAGTTTTAAGTAGTTTATAGGTAGAATAGTTTGTTTTAGTAAGCTTTAAGTTTTATATTAAGGACCTTATTTTAAGTAGGTTTTAAGTAAAAATAAAAAAGGATATTGATATTAGTTTTTTTGAAATTTTCTAATGAATAAAAAAATAAATAAAATGGAATTGAAGTTAAATAGATCTTAGGGCCGAAAGGCATTAGCATTAAGTATTATTGTTTAACTTAGAGTGTCCGTATGGTACCAGTAAGGTAGTTGTAAGTTATGGTTATTTAGGCTAGTTTTATGAATTTTTGTCTAGCTTTAAGATAGATTTAAGATTGAATTAATAAAAATGAATTTGAAAAAAAAAAAGTGTCGTCTGCAGACGAATCCAGAGGTCGTGGGTTCGAATCCCGTGCGGAGTCGACGAAAAATATTATTGCTTTTTTTCACAATCGAGAAATTGTTGATTTCATCGATTGGGAAGAGAAGCAAATGGTAAAGGAGAAGAAAGCAGGGGTATCGAAAGATACCTCTGCCAATACATCAGGCGATGTTACGGTGGTGCCAGTAACAGTTCCACAAACAACAGCAACAACATCTGGTCAAGCATCAGACCAGGGCATAGCGGCAGCAACAGCTAACAAAAAGAGGAAGCTGAAGAAACATAGCCCTAACAAGGCAAGGAGAGAGCTAACGCCGCTAAGCGGCGTGATATGCGCAAGCAAATGGAGGGTGGTAAGGTAGGAATTACCACTGAGAGTGAATTCTCAGACTACTCCGAGTCTGATAAGACAGAATATGTGTCTGAAGGTGGAGAGGGGCTCTTCAGGCCTCCGAATATGGATTTAATCCTATCGGAGGCAGAGCCAGTCCCGCCGACAACGAAGGCTTTGGAGGTAGTGGCGGACCTCCAAGATGAAAGAGAACTGGTGCAGGCCCTGCAAACCAAACAGGCAAAAATCAGCCAGTACGAGCAAAACCTCAATAAGCTCAAGGAGGAAATAGAGCCCCTCCTCATTGCACTAAAGGTGAAACAATAGGCGCGCCGACAGGAAGAGGCAGCGCAAAAGCAAAAACAACTGCAACAAAAACAACAGCAGCAAAAACAACAGCAGCAAAAACAACAGCACCAAATACAACAGCAACAACAACCACAGCAGCAAAAACAACCACAACCCAAGCCCGCTTCCAAAAACACAGGAGCGGAGCAAAATAAAAAGATGCCAGCAACAGAGACAGGCCCAATTGCTGAGGGCCCATCGACTTCGGCTAAGGCCAAGAAGCAGCAACAACAACAGCAACAACCAAGGCAGCAGGAGCAGCAGAAACAGCAGCAGCAGCAGATGCAGAAGCAGCAGCAACAGCAGCAACGCCAGAAGCAACTACAGCCTAAGAAGGAGAAGGTGCCACCAATTAGGACCTACCGGGTTGACCTACAGGACTTATAAGAAGTATGTAAGTCGGCCACTAAGGGCAAATTTTGAATAAACATTTTGAACGAAAAAGAAAAGCGGTATTCGGTGCAGTGCTTCTCATTGGCCGAATACAAGCTACTGAAAGAAGTGCTTAAACAGACCACCGCTGAGTTCTTCAGCTACACGCCTAAAAGCGAAGAATTTCAGACGGTCCTTCTGAAGGGCATAAGTTCCTGCACGGAACCGGAGGCGCTCTTAGCTGAGCTCCGGGAAAAGCCACTGACGATCTCGATTTTATCGGGGTCAAGCCTTTCACTACGGTGAAGTCCAGGCGAGGGGGTTATAGGCTGCCAATGTTCCTCGTAACATTATCGCCCCAAAGCAGTTTTGAGAGTGTGAAGAAAATCGAATCCCTCGACTATCAAACTGTACACTGGGACAAATTAAAAAGGCACGACGACATTTTACAATGTACGAAGTGCCAGAGGTTTGGCCATGCCAAAGCCAACTGCAATATGCAGTTGCGCTGTGTCAGGTGCTCAGAAACCCACAACGAAGGAGAATGCAAGCTGGGGAATGAGCGGGTTGAGGATTTGACCCAGCTCAAGTGTGTCCTTTGTGGAAACCAAGGGCACCCGCCTAACTATAGGGGTTGCCCTAAGGTCCAACAAATGAAGCAAAAACAGGCCAGTCAAAAAGCCGAAGGAAGTCAAACAGTTCGACAGGCTCCTATACAAAAATTCGTGGATCCCAAATTCTCTTACGCCGAAATGGTGTCAGGGAATGGGAATACGAGACAGGCTCCACCAACGGTTGTCCCAAAGGCGCCCGTGCCTAAGGCACCAGAGGTGCAGCCTGACATTGTAGCCTTGTTGTTGAGCATTTAAGGTCAACTTACAGGGCTGCAAAGTCAGATAAAGGAGAAAGGCAAAAGGGTAGATCATCTCTACTCTTTGTTGCCTGGCCTGGCGCAATTTAGACCATAATGGTCGCGCTCCCGGAGACGCGCCTAAAAGTCCTAGCTGTGAATGTAAATTCACTGATTAGGATTGAACGAAGAGCCAATATGTCCCAATTGTTGAAAGACTACAGTCCCGATGTGTTTATGGCTAGCGAAACCAAGCTAAACCACAAACACAAATTGACTCATAAAAATTACAATATCGTAAGAAGAGACCGGCCCGACTCCACTCAAGGGGGCGGTGTCGCTCTCTTTATACGAAAAGGCATTAATTATAAAGTCATATACAACAATGAATTGCGAAAGCTCAAGACGCTAGAAGTTTGCGTTGTATGCATCTCTCTCACTCAAGGGAAGCGGATGTATATGATTGCGGCTTATGCGGCTGGAGCTGCGCAGGTTACTTACTTTGCTTCAGAACTCGAGGTTCTTTTTAGGGAACTGAAACTGAGCTTGGAAGAAAACTATTTCATCTTGGCCGGTGATTTGAATGCAAGACATGAAGATTGGGGAAATCAACATAGTAATCCCAGAGGTAACCATCTTTTTAATTTGATGAATCTTTACAGCGTTGAATATGGCGTCGACCTGCTGGCTACTGAAAAGCCATCGTATCCAAGAAGCGGCTCCTTTCTGGATCTTTTGCTGTACGACACAAGACTGACAATTACAGACAAAGTGGGAAATCACCCTCGAAACTGCTTACAGACAGTCGAGTACGACAGTGATCACTGCGGACTGGCTGCTGTAATGCAGATTCCGAACGAACGCGTGCAGTTGGAGGAATACGTTGCAACGCATTCTTACAATTACAGTAAGATGCGCTGGCCTCGTTTCACCAACGCCCTAGCGAGAGAACTTCGTTCGAGTGACATAGCCCCACCAAACAACAGAAACCTGACAAATACAGAAATTGACCAACATTTACAACAGATGGACGAAACAATAAATCGAACGATGGAACGGACAAACCCAAAGTACAAAGAACGGGACCAAATGGACGCTTACAGAAACGCGACTATTGACGCACTACGTAAGCACAAGAGTGGCTTACTGACAAGACTCAAAAACTTGTACGGACGACTTACAGACCCACACGACTTGGAGGTTAGGACACTGAAGTCGTCAATACAAAATTTCAATCTGCTGATTAAGGAGAACTACAGGTTATCAATTAACAAGTACTGGGACCGCAAGATCCGGTCAGTTAATTCCAGTGACCCTAGTATGTTTCCTAAAATCAACAAGATATTCAGGAAAAAAAAAAACGATAATGACCTTCCGTGTCTGAAACTCCAAAGAACTGAAGAGAACAGAGACGTACTCATGACAGCGCAAATAGATCCAGAAGAAGCCATCTTTGACGATGACTTTTATATAATTGAAGATCCGAAGGAAAATGGAGGCTGTGGGAGCTGCTTTCCATGAAGTGTACAAGGTTACAATGTTAGCATTCGCCCCAACCACGACCTGGAAAACAGAGCCCTACTTTATCACTTTTACCGTCGAAATGATATGACACAATGGCGATCTGAGAACCGCGGTTTTATGCGGTTGGATGACGATTCCTTGGCAAATGCCATAATCGCCGAGCAAACGGGACCAAGTCCCTTGTTAGTGACGAAGGTTGAGCTTCAACTCATCTTCAACTCAATAAAAAATAAAAAGTCAGCAGGTGTCGATGGTATATCCAACGTTGTACTAAGACATTTACCGATGGAGGCAATTGACATTTACACCACACTCTTCAATAATGCACTGAATAATGCATATTATCCAGTGCATTGGAAGACCGCTGTGGTTCATCCTCTCCCGAAAAAGGGAAAGGAAAACTCCAACCCGTAAAATCTTCGGTCGATAAGTCTTCTTCCGAGCATCAGCAAAGTTTTCGAAAAAATAATTAATAGGGCTCTGACTAAGTGGGCTGCGGACAACAAAATAATTTCGGATAAACAGTTCGGGTTCAAGGCGGGTCATGACACAATTCATGCTGCGTCTAAACTCGTTTCTGATATCCAATGGAATAAAACAAAACAACAATGCACAGGTGCTGTTCTGGTTGATTTGGAAAAGGCCTTTGACACCGTATGGTTAGAGGGTCTTTACCTAAAACTGAGCAGGCTTGGCATAAGCAAACCATTGTTGTATATGCTTTATGATATGCTTAACGGTAGAAAGTTTGTTGTCAAAAGTGGCAACGTAACTTCTACCACAACATTCTTAATTAAAAATGGTCTTCAACAGGGAGCGGTGAATTCGCCGATTCTCTTCAGCATTTACACCAGAGTTCTGATAGGTAGTCTTACAAAGGCAATTGCGTACGCCGACGATCTTATTGCGTACAGAACGGCCCGAAAGGTTGAGGTTATTAGAATTCTCTTGCAGCGTGATTTCGACAAGATTCAGCGATATTGACACGACTGGAAACTGAAAATAAATGTCCAGAAGTCGGAGACAATTCTGTTCCGGACTCCGTTGGCTAGGGCCACGAGAGATACGTGCAAGAATTGGCGCAAGATGGTCATCGTTGATCTTCACGGGCAGCCATTAGCGAGCAAAAGTGTAGTGAAGTACCTCGGTATCTGGTTAGATCAGTATTTATATTTCGACAGACATATAAATGCTGCTCTGACCAGGGCCAGAGGAGCCTTCGCTCTGACGAAACGGCTGTTTTTTAGCAGTCGGCTTGACCCCAGAGTGAAGGTAATTTGCTACATGGCCCTCATATGGCCGATGATCGTTTATGGTTGTCCTGTGTGGTTCAACGTTGCCCCTTCCCAGATAGAGAAGTTTCGGGTGTTCGAGCGGCAGTGTTTACGACGCTGTACCGGCTTATATCGAACAGCCGAATCTTCTTACGTGCATTACTATTCCAACGATGTCCTATACAACGGGGCTCGAATCAACAGAATTGACAATTTCGTGATAAAACTCGTTCGAGGTCACATTGCAAGAGCTATGTCTTCGACCAACAATTTAATTTTCGGGGCGTTCTATCCGAACGACGAGTATTTTGAAAGTGCACGCTTGAGCGGCTTCATTCCACCAGAGGCATTCCTCTTTTTAGACAGATGCGGTCTGATACAGGATAGATTGGCAGTTCCGCTAATCTACCACATCAGACGACGAACCGTGGATAGGCGACTCCTGTACAATCGGGACGTCATAGCACAAGGCGGAGCAGAGCTCCTTCGGTTCAGTAGGGCTGTGTCCGATAGGGTGAAGCAGGAGAACCAGTTTTGGTGGCTTCAATCGGCACTTGATAGTGGGTAGTCGGGATAGGGTTTAAAGCCTTGGCCGGCTTGCAAACTTGTTTTATAGTTTTAGGGTTTAGTTTTAAGTAGAATAGGCTTGGTGGCACAAAAAAAATACAAAAAAAAAAGGAAAATACAAAAAATACAAAAAAAAATTAAAAAAAATAAAAAAATAAAAAAAATAAAAAAAAAAACAAGGAATAAAAAAAAGACAACAAAATGTGAAAAACAAAAAACGTTAGATAGTTAGATTTGCTGCTGTGGTTGTTCTAGTTTTAAGTAGTTTATAGGTAGAATAGTTTGTTTTAGTAAGCTTTAAGTTTTATATTAAGGACCTTATTTTAAGTAGGTTTTAAGTAAAAAAAAAAAAGGATATTGATATTAGTTTTTTTGAAATTTTCTAATGAATAAAAAAATAAATAAAATGGAATTGAAGTTAAATAGATCTTAGGGCCGAAAGGCATTAGCATTAAGTATTATTGTTTAACTTAGAGTGTCCGTATGGTACCAGTAAGTTAGTTGTAAGTTATGGTTATTTAGGCTAGTTTTATGAATTTTTGTCTAGCTTTAAGATCGATTTAAGATTGAATTAATAAAAATGAATTTGAAAAAAAAAGTGTCGTCTGCAGACGAATCCAGAGGTCGTGGGTTCGAATCCCGTGCGGAGTCGACGAAAAATATTATTGCTTTTTTTCACAATCGAGAAATTGTTGATTTCATCGATTGGGAAGAGAAGCAAATGGTAAAGGAGAAGAAAGCAGGGGTATCGAAAGATACCTCTGCCAATACATCAGGCGATGTTACGGTGGTGCCAGTAACAGTTCCACAAACAACAGCAACAACATCTGGTCAAGCATCAGACCAGGGCATAGCGGCAGCAACAGCTAACAAAAAGAGGAAGCTGAAGAAACATAGCCCTAACAAGGCAAGGAGAGAGCTAACGCCGCTAAGCGGCGTGATATGCGCAAGCAAATGGAGGGTGGTAAGGTAGGAATTACCACTGAGAGTGAATTCTCAGACTACTCCGAGTCTGATAAGACAGAATATGTGTCCGAAGGTGGAGAGGGGCTCTTCAGGCCTCCGAATATGGATTTAATCCTATCGGAGGCAGAGCCAGTCCCGCCGACAACGAAGGCTTTGGAGGTAGTGGCGGACCTCCAAGATGAAAGAGAACTGGTGCAGGCCCTGCAAACCAAACAGGCAAAAATCAGCCAGTACGAGCAAAACCTCAATAAGCTCAAGGAGGAAATAGAGCCCCTCCTCATTGCACTAAAGGTGAAACAAGAGGCGCGCCGACAGGAAGAGGCAGCGCAAAAGCAAAAGCAACTGCAGCAAAAACAACAGCAGCAAAAACAACAGCAGCAAAAACAACAGCAGCAAAAACAACAGCAACAACAACCACAGCAGCAAAAACAACCACAACACAGGAGCAGAACAAAATAAAAAGATGCCAGCAACAGAGACAGGCCCAATTGCTGAGGGCCCATCGACTTCGGCTAAGGCCAAGAAGCAGCAACAACAACAGCCACAACCAAGGTAGCAGGAGCAGCAGAAACAGCAGCAGCAGCAGAAGCAGAAGCAGCAGCAACAGCAGCAACACCAGAAGCAACTACAGCCTAAGAAGGAGAAGGTGCCACCAATTAGGACCTACCGGGTTGGCCTACAGGACTTGAAACTGGTATGTAAGTCGGCCACTAAGGGAAAATTTTTAATAAATATTTTGAACGAAAAAGAAAAGCGGTATTCGGTGCAGTGCTTCTCACTGGCCGAATACAATTTACTTAAAGGAGTGCTAAAACAGGCCACCGCTGAGTTCTTCAGCTACACGCCTAAAAGCGAAAAATTTAAGACAGTCCTTCTGAAGGGCATAAGTTCCTGCACGGAACCGGAGGCGCTCTTAGCTGAGCTCCGAGAAAAAGCCACGGACGATCTCGATTTTATCGGGGTCAAGCCTTTCACTACGGTGAAGTCCAGGCGAGGGGGTTATAGGCTGCCAATGTTCCTCGTAATATTATCGCCCCAAAGCAGTTTTGAGAGTGTGAAGAAAATCGAATCCCTCGACTATCAAACTGTACACTGGGACAAATTAAAAAGGCACGACGACATTTAACAATGTACGAAGTGTCAGAGGTTTGGCCATGCCAAAGCCAACTGCAATATGCAGCTGTTCTGTGTCAGGTGCTCAGAAACCCACAACGAAGGAGAATGCAAGCTGGGGAATGAGCGGGTTGAGGATTTGACCCAGCTCAAGTGTGTCCTTTGTGGAAACCAAGGGCACCCGGCTAACTATAGGGGTTGTTCTAAGGTCCAACAAATGAAGCAAAAACAGGCCAGTCAAAAAGCCGAAGGAAGTCAAACAGTTCGACAGGCTCCTATACAAAAATTCGTGGATCCCAAATTCTCTTACGCCCAAATGGTGTCAGGGAATGGGAATACGAGACAGGCTCCACCTACGGTTGTCCCAAAGGTCCCCGTGCCTAAGGCACCAGAGGTGCAGCCTGACATTGTAGCCTTGTTGTTGAGCATTCACGGTCAACTTACAGGGCTGCAAAGTCAGATAAAGGAGCAAGGCAAAAGGGTGGATCATCTCTACTCTTTGTTGCCTGGCCTGGCGCAATTTAGACCATAATGGGCGCGCTCCCGGAGACCCGCCTAAAAGTCCTAGCTGTGAATGTAAATTCACTGATGAGGATTGAACGAAGAGCCAACATGTTCCAATTGTTGAAAGACTACAGTCCCGATGTGTTTATGGCTAGCGAAACTAAGCTAAACCACAAACAAAAATTGACTCATAAAAATTACAATATCGTAAGAAGAGACCGGCCCGACTCCACTCAAGGGGGCGGTGTCGCTCTCTTTTTACGAAAAGGCATTAATTATAAAGTCCTATACAACAATGAATTGCGAAAGCTCAAGACGCTAGAAGTTTGCGTTGTATGCATCTCTCTCACTCAAGGGAAGCGGATGTATATGATTGCGGCTTATGCGGCTGGAGCTGCGCAGGTTACTTACTTTGCTTCAGAACTCGAGGTTCTTTTTAGGGAACTGAAACTGAGCTTGGAAGAAAACTATTTCATCTTGGCCGGTGATTTGAACGCAAAACATGAAGATTGGGGAAATCAACATAGTAATCCCAGAGGTAACCATCTTTTTAATTTGATGAATCTTTACAGCGTTGAATATGGCGTCGACCTGCTGGCTACTGAAAAGCCATCGTATCCAAGAAGCGGCTCCTTTCTGGATCTTTTGATGTACGACACAAGACTGACAGTTACAGACAAAGTGGGTAATCACCCTCGAAACTGCTTACAGACAATCTAGTACGACAGTGATCACTGCGGACTGGCTGCTGTAATGCAGATTCCGAACGAACGCGTGCAGTTGGAGGAATACGTTGCAACGCATTCTTACAATTACAGTAAGATGCGCTGGCCTCGTTTCACCAACGCCCTAGCGAGAGAACTTCGTTCGAGTGACATAGCCCCACCAAACAACAGAAACCTGACAAATACAGAAATTGACCAACATTTACAACAGATGGACGAAATAATAAATCGAACGATGGAACGGACAATACCAAAGTACAAAGAACGGGACCAAATGGACGCTTACAGAAACGCGACTATTGACGCACTACGTAGGCACAAGAGTGGCTTACTGACAAGACTCAAAAACTTGTACAGACGACTCACAGACCCACACGACTTGGAGGTTAGGAAACTGAAGTCGTCAATAAAAAATGTCAATCTGTTGATTAAGGAGAACTACAGGTTATCAGTTAACAAGTACTGGGACCGCAAGATCCGGTCAGTTAATTCCAGTGACCCTAGTATGTTCCCTATTATTCAGGAAAAAGAACGACAATGATCTTTCGTGTCTGAAACTTCAAAGAACTGACGAGAACACAGACGTACTCAGGACAGCGCAAATAGATCCAGAAGAAGCCATCTTTGACGATGACTTTTTTATAATTGAAGATCCGAAGGAAAAAGTGGAGGCGCAAGTGTACAAGGTGAATGCTAGCATTCGCCCAAACCACGACCTGGAAAATAGAGCCCTACTTAATCAATTTTACCTTCGAAATGATATAACACAATGGCGATCTGAGAACCGCAGTTTCATGCGGTTGGATGACGATTCCTTGGCAAATGCCATAATCGCCGAGCAAACAGGACCAAGTCCCTTGTTAGTGACGAAGGTTGAGCTTCAACTCATCTTCAACTCAATAAAAAATAAAAAGTCAGCAGGTGTCGATGGTATATCCAACGTTGTACTAAGACATTTACCGATGGAGGCAATTGTCATTTACACCACACTCTTCAATTCAATTTCAAATTTCTTTATTCTTATTAACAAAAAACTACATGGTAATCCTTAATAGGTTATATATAAATAAGAATAGTTAGTGCCATAATTTATTTAAGAAAAAAATAGTGTAAATGGCACATCTAATTAATACATTGTTTGTGTGGGGTGTACAATTAAAGGTTATTACAATTAAACATTATTATTAAACATTATTATTCATCAACAGAATTCAACACAAAAATAAACAGAATTAAAGAAACAATTCAGAGACAAGGTTAGTTCAATTGCAAATTGAATTAGTATTTCGATAGCATGATGATCCAAATCAAGAAGCCACATTTTTATTTTTTTCAAAAAGACGTTCATATTTCTTATATTGCGAATGTTAACCGGTAGTGTATTAAACAGTTTACATGAAATAATTGGGTAAGAGTTTCTGTAACTAGTGGTGCGAAAAAGGGAATATTAACCAAGTAAGCAGAGTTGCTGCGAAGATTTCTAAGGTCCGAAATCGGACTTTGCAGATAATCTGACCTTTTAAAAAACACTTTGAGGACTTTAAAATAAAATAAATGACGAACAGGTAGGACTTGCTAGTGCATTGAGTTAGCTAGTCGATGCGTTTTGCAAACATTTCGAATCGCAGATTTCTGTAAGACAGTTAGCTGATTAAGATGATTCACATATGCTCCACCCCAGCAGCAAATGCCATATTCTAATTTTGAATGGAAAATTCCATAGTAGACCATCTTCAACATTTCCAAGGAGCAGTGATTCCTCAAATGATAAAAATTCCGATTAGCTGAAAACAGATATTTCTTTAAAAGCGATATGTGTTTGGTCCAACTTTAATTTTTGTCAAAAGTAATACCTAGGTATTTGAAGTCTTCTACACTTTCAATTGTAAAACAGTTTTTATTGCAAAGTTGATAATTAGTACATTCATGTGAATGAAAAACTATAGGAATATCAGGCGATATTTTACGAGTAAGACTAAAATACATAAGTTTAGTTTTATTGCTGACTATAAGCTCATCTTTCGCAAACCAGCATCTAAGCAGATGAACATCATGATTTATTTCACATATTTGATTTAAGGGACTAGATGAACAGTAAGCAATTCCTAGGTCATCTGCAAAGGCTTTGATTCTACCAATTATTGGAAGCGAAAAAAGAGAATTTATGTATATTAGAAATAAAACTGGACCGAGTACTGAACCTTGAGGGACTCCTAAGTGACTAGTTTTAGGGTCACTGAAGCTGTTTTGAATTTTCACGAACTGCATTCTATTTTGAAGATAGGACTCAAACCATTTTAAGGTAAACCCACGAAAGCCAGCCATATCAAGCTTGTCTAGCAAGATTTTATGGTTAACCATATCAAATGCCTTAGTTATGTCCACGAAAAGTCCAGTACAGTGATATTTACGATCTAAACCACTTTGCAGAATACAAAAAAAATCTAGAAGAGCATCTTCCGTAGATCGTCCAGTTCTAAAACCGAATTGCATCGGACTAAAAAAATCGATTCTATTAAGATAAGCAAGCATTCTAGTTTTAATAAGTTTTTCGAAAACCTTGGAAATTGAAGACAGCAAGGAAATTGGTCTATAGTTAGATTTATCTTCTTTGTTTCCTTTCTTGAAAAGGGGAATAACTATACCAGCCTTAAGTTCATCTGGAAATATACCTGTATTAATGCTTAGGTTGAAAATATGTGAAAGTATATCAACTATGTTCAATCCGATTCGTTTTAGAACTATATTTGATAAATTATCTCTGCCATGCGAAAATGAGTTATTTAGAGAATAAATAGTTTTTAAAACATCAAGTCCCGTAATTGGATCAAAGAAGAAACTATTGCTTTGCGAAATTTGATTTTCAGAAAAGTTACTCACGACGTTAGAACTCTAGGAGAAAGGATTCTGTCCGACCGACTCAAAACACTTACTAAATTCGTTCGCGACTTCTATGGGATTTGAAATCTTTTCATTACCATTACTTAGCACAATAGAACTTATATTATTCGAACTGTTACGGTTTAAAATACTATTTATTACTTGCCACTCTTTTTTCACATTACCTTTCGCTGTGCTTATTTTTGAGCGATAGTAATTAAATTATGCTTAGCGTCTTTTATTTCTTTATTTATATTTTTACACAGTCTCTTGTACCTTACATTTAAATTTGAGTTGGACTGATGTTTGACGCATTTTTTCCATAATTTATTTTTAATTTTAATTTTTTTAATGAGAGATTTTTGTACCCAAGGCTTCAGACTTTTTTCCGATTTCTTTTGAGTAATTGTAGCACTAGATAAATTTATGTGGTCAGTTAAAATTTGTAGAAATAGGTCATATGCTTTGGATGCATCATTTTCAGACAAAACACATTCCCAGTTCTCAAAAAGCAATTTGTTATTTAAGCTTTGGTAGTTTATTTTGGAGACCGGGTTTTGAACATTGTAGTCTATTCTAAGTTTGCTGTATTTTAAACATTCTAAGTATAAACCTGTCATATTGTGATCGGTTATATGCAGATCTAAATTGATCCCATAAGGAAAATCAGCAGGAATATTTTTGAAACGCGCAAAAACATGATCAAGACAACTATAAGAACTTGGCCTTGTAATATTATTAACGTATGAAGTAAAACCATTTTCAGCAATAAGTACTTTGTATGTATCAGATATTGAACAATCGGTCAACATATCAATATTAAAATCGCCTACAATAACAAGATTTTTAGTTGAAATGTGGGACAAAAAATTGGAAAGTTCCTCAATAAAAGAGTTTGAAAGATAAGGCATGCAATCTATAAACACATATAAACGTAAATACTTCGCCTACTATATTGCAACACACCTCAATTAGATCTGCACTTTTAAAATCAATCACCCTTATATCGCAATTAAACAAGTTACTTACAAAAACTCCAACTCCACCAGAAGAATAGCTATCGTTAGTATTTGCATAGAAATTATAACCCGGAATACTATAATGACTTGTTTCACATGAAAAGATCCAAATTTCGGATACAAAAATGATTTCCGGCAGTTTTGTGAAAGCTTCAAGATTTGCTATCAATAAATCGAAATTCTGACGCATACTACGTATATTTTGGTGAATTATAAGAAACGAACTGTTATCCGAATTACATGTTAAAGAATCATCAAAAACACTACTCATGGTTCGGGTTGTGTGGTTATCGTATGTAAAATTAAATTTGTCAAACATGCTATTGCCTTTGGACAGAAGATAAATCTTCAAATGATCTTACAACAATAACCTCACTACCCTCAGCCCTTTTTAGAAAAATGTTTGAATTTTTAATCCATAAATACTTAAACTTATTTTCAACTTTAAATTTCTTAGCTGCCATAAATAATTTTCTGGTGTGTTTTGTAAATGAATCATTTAAATATAAACTTTTTTTGTTTTGATCATTAAATATGGAAGTGTTAAGGGCATGTCTCATGTAAAAAAATTGATTGGTGCTTTGCGCTTAGCTTTGTAGCGTTCACATTTTTTTAAATATTTAAACGAAATAAACGGGTTTTGATTGAAAATATATTGGGCTAAATATTTATAAAGGAATCCAAAATTTAAAAAAAATTTTTGTTCCTTAACAGCACTAGAATCACTAAAAAATCATTAAATTCAGGTAGTTACTTGGGAAAATCAATGGGGCAGTGTGTTAAATATAATTTTTTATTTTTTTTATATTTTTTTCCAAAAAACAATACATTTTTATACATAGCACCGATTTTTTTTTTTTTTTAATTTATTTATTTATTCCAAGAAAAATTCTAGAAAACTATGAAAAATAGGGCAAATTTGCATTGTGGCATAGGTGCAATAATTGATAGGACTTCCAAAGTATAACAGCCAGCTAAGTCAATTCAACTTTTTTTCAAATTCTAAAGATATGTGCAGATATTTGCTTTTTAATTTTTTTTTTTTAAATAGTTATAGTAACTTTTTTAGACAAAAAATCCAAAATGCTTTCTTTTTTTCCCAATTTTTTTTGGTAATTCATGGGGCGAACTGATTTTTTTTTTTAGTTTTAACTTTTTTTTTTAAAAAAAAAGGTCCATATATATTACACATAGTGTGGATTTTGAAAAAAAAAATATTTGTCGCAACATAATTAAAAATGCATTTCAAAATAACAACATTTGTGGTGCAATTGTGAGGGATTGGGAGCTTATATAATTCCAAAATATTTTTTTTATTTTTTTTTGGCATTTTGTTTATTCTATTTAAAAAAGTAAAAAGTTCTTGCGCCCACTATTTATTTAATTTAATTTTTATAAAAGAGGTCTATTTTGCATTTTTTAACAACAAATTTCTTTGTAAACGCACACAATGAAGTTTCCAGTTCCCAAGAATGCCGCTGCAATACAGCGCTTAGGAAGAGAATTCTTTGCAAAAGAATTTCGCCCGCCCATTCTCTCTCAGATTTTTTTTTGTTGTTGTTTTTGGTCTCATGGCTCATTTAGTTTTTTATTCTTTGTTTTGTAGGCTTGCGGTACACAATAACAGAAAATATCAAAAAAAAACTTTTCTTAGACATATTTTTTTATTTCTAGTATGTGCTATGATGTAAGGTCATGGAATCGTGATTTGGGTGTTACGTAGTCAATCGTATAAGCAGAATTTGATTTTTGGTTCAACTTTCGGCAAGTTTTGTTGTTGCACATTGTAGTGTAGGTATAAAAAAGGGTAAATAGGTATTGTAGGTACCGTGAATTCGCTGTCATATATGTATTTTGTTTTCTTGATTTTTTTTGCGTACTATCACTCCTCGATATTGCATTTTTTTGTGATTTTGTTCATGGTCAGCTGCTTTCCTTAGATAAAGGAAAAAGGCAGAAGTCATATAAAAAAGGAAGGTAGCTATGTAGGTATGTATGTCCTTTTTTTCCAACGCGTATGTTATACACCTACCTACTTGATGGAATTTCGCTGTCACTTTGCATGGTGGGATCGTTATTTGATTGAATATTGTGTAATAAATCTGTATGTATGTATATATGTATACCTATATATAGAAGAAGGGTTAGAGTGGGAGATAAGTCAAAGTGTGTCGAAGTATATGATAAATGCACTTTATTTATTAATTTTTTTGTTTTTGTTTTACATATGAATAGTTTTTTTTTTGGATGGGAAAAAATGACCATTCACAAAGAGGAGAAAATTTGTAAATGCTGTTTTCGTTTCAATTTGAGATTATGTTCCCTAATTTGAGTTCGTGATTATTTCTATGAGGTTCAATGTTAACAGTCGGAAATTTTTTGAACAAGTAAAGTGAATGTAGCAATCTACCACTTATGCAACAATTTTAAATTGTGTACCAACTTTAGTGTTTTTATTAGAAATCATCAAATCAAAACACAACAACAAAATATCTAGGTAGAAAGCAAGAACCTATTTACAAACAAATTCAAGAAAAAACATTTCCATGGACAGCAGAAATACCTACCCCCATTTGCTTTATAAAATTCGAACCATATGCAAAAGACAACAACAAATCTACCTAACTAGACAAAAAAAAAAAAAACCGGTTTATCATGCAACATTGTTCATCCATATATCTTGTTGTGTGAATGATCTATTTCTTATTTCTTTGATTGGCTGCTTGAGTGCTTGTGCGGAAATATATCCCTCGCTCTGAGAGACAAAAAAGATCAAGAGGCAAATAGAGTAATAAGAAATTCAAATTTTGAATTTGATAATGAAGAGAGTAACGTTCTTTCACTAATACATTCAAATACATTTACATGAGTTCTGAGTTCGCTTCTGCATGAGACCTACCCTTAAGCTTTTTGCTAGCATTTCGTTTGGCGTTCATTATTTTTTGTTTCGTCAAATCTTCGGTCGATAAGTCTTCTTCCGAGCATCAGCAAAGTTTTCGAAAAAATCATTAATAGGGCTCTGGCTAAGTAGGCTGCGGACAACAAAATAATTCCGGATAAACAGTTCGGGTTCAAGGCGGGTCATGACACAATTCATGCTGCGTCTAAATTCGTTTCTGATATCCAATGGAATAAAACAAAACAACAATGCACAAGTGCTGTTCTGGTTGATTTGGAAAAGGCCTTTGACACCGTATGGTTAGAGGGTCTTTACCTAAACCTGAGTAGGCTTGGCATTAGCAAGCCATTGTTGTATATACTTTATGATATGCTTAACGGTAGAAAGTTTGTTGTCGAAAGTGGCAATGTAACTTCTACCACAACATTCTTAATAAAAATGGTCTTCAACAGGGAGCGGTGAATTCGCCGATTCTCTTCAGCCTCTTACAAAGGCAATTGCGTACGCCGACGATCTTATTGCGTACAGAACGGCCCGAAAGGTTGAGGTTATTAGAATTCTCTTGCAGCGTGATTTCGACAAGATTCAGCGATATTGACACGACTGGAAACTGAAAATAAATGTCCAGAAGTCGGAGACAATTCTGTTCCGGACTCCGTTGGCTAGGGCCACGAGAGATACGTGCAAGAATTGGCGCAAGATGGTCATCGTTGATCTTCACGGGCAGCCATTAGCGAGCAAAAGTGTAGTGAAGTACCTCGGTATCTGGTTAGATCAGTATTTATATTTCGACAGACATATAAATGCTGCTCTGACCAGGGCCAGAGGAGCCTTCGCTCTGACGAAACGGCTGTTTTTTAGCAGTCGGCTTGACCCCAGAGTGAAGGTAATTTGCTACATGGCCCTCATACGGCCGATGATCGTTTATGGTTGTCCTGTGTGGTTCAACGTTGCCCCTTCCCAGATTGAGAAGTTTCGGGTGTTCGAGCGGCAGTGTTTACGACGCTGTACCGGCTAATATCGAACAGCCGAATCTTCTTACGTGCATTACTATTCCAACGAGGTCCTTTACAACGGGACTCGAATCAACAGAATTGACAATTTCGTGATAAAACTCGTTCGAGGTCACATTGCAAGAGCTACATATTATGTCTTCGACCAACAATGTAATTTTCGAGGCGTTCTATCCGAACGACGAGAATTTTGAAAGTGCACGCTTGAGCGGCTTCATTCCACCAGAGGCATTCCTCTTTTTAGATAGATAAGGTCTGATACAGGATAGATTGGCAGTTCCGCTAATCTACTACGTCAGACGACGAACCGTGGATAGGCGACTCCTGTACAATCGGGACGTCATGCCACAAGGCGAAGTAGAGCTCCTTCGGTTCAGTAGGGCTGTGTCCGAACGGGACCGAACTGATAGGGTGAAGCAGGAGAACCAGTTTTGGTGGCTTCAATCGGCACTTGATAGTGGGTAGTCGGGATGGGGTTTTAAGCCTTGGCCGGCTTACATACTTGTTTTATAGTTTTAGGGTTTAGTTTTAAGTAGAATAGGCATGGTGGACCAAAAAAAATACAAAAAAAAATACAAAAAAAACAAATTAAAAAAACATGGAATAAAAAAAAATAAACAAAAAAAGACAACAAAATATTAAAAACAAAAAACGGTAGATAGTTTGATAGTTTTAAGTAGTTTATAGTTAGAATAGGTAGTTTTAGTTAGCTTTAAGTTAAGTTAAGTAAAAATAAAAAAGGATGTTGACATTAGTTTTTTCTAAATTTTCTAATAAACACAAAAATAAATAAAATGAATTGAAGTTAAATAGATCTTAGGGCCGAAAGGCATTAGCATTAAGTATTATTGTTTAACTTAGAGTGTCCGTATGGTACCAGTAAGTTAGTTGTAAGTTATGGTTAATTAGGCTAGTTTTATGAATTTTTGTCTAGCTTTAAGATAGGTTTAAGATTGAATTAATAAAAATGAATTTACAAAAAAAAAAAAAAAAAGTGGCGTCCGAAGACGAATCCAGAGGTCGTGGGTTCGAATCCCGTGGGGAGTCGACGAAAAATATTATAGCTTTTTTTCATAACCGAGAAATAGCAGACTTCATAAATTGGGAGCAAAAACAAATGGGAAGGAGAAGAGAGCAGGGTGTTCAAATATCATTCAAATTTCATTTTAACGTTTTTTGTTTTTACCTTAAACCATGCGGCCAGTAGTATTGTAAGGCCAAATGCATCATCTTAATTTGTAAATCATTTTTGCATAGGTGCAACAAAATATTATTTTCTGTTATTAATTCAAGTGTGTGACCAGTTGAAAACTTTGTAGTTCACGCTTCTCGTGTTCTACTTTTGATATTTGCCATTCATCTGTTCTCACGCTTGGAATTTTTATTGCATAGTTGCACTTTTCATAATTCATCATTTTCAAGAAATGTAAATTCTATTAAACAATAAAGTCAGTTTTGTGAAAACCTTCAAACTAGTGCGTCGTCTTCTCCTTGAGTTATTTTTCGTCTATTTTATTTTTTTTGATTATTTGTTAATTTCGTTAAGAACTTAACATTGGCGACCGTGACAGAACACATTAAAAAGAGTTTTAGTGGCCTGCAGTAACTTGTTAAAAATAATAAAATCATTTAAAGTGGTAGCAGTAAAAAAGACTTTTGGTGGAGTGATTTATTGTGAAATAATTACATCGTTTTAGTGCAAGTGCGAATAATAAAATCAAAAATAATTACAATGGCTCACAGGAATGATGACCAAACTATTGAAGACATCGCCGGTCAGCAAGAACAAGTAGGCGAAGCAATTTGTACCATCATTCAGAATTATAACAAAGATAGTACCACTAGGAAGACTCTAGATTACCTGAGCAAGAAAAAAGGGCAATTAGAGCCTTTGTGGGAAGAATTTGATCAGAATGATTCTATTTTGCGAGAGAGATTCTCGGACCAGATGGACCATCCTTACTTTCAAAAGGATTATTTTGAACTGGTACGAAAGGCAGCAGAACTCATGACTACCAATATACATCGACGAATTGCTGAATTAACGCAACCACAGGATCAAAACCCAGATGATCTTCAAGAAGCAAGTAAAAAGGCAGGCAAAGCCAATACTTTCAAGGAAAAGCCTGCAGAAGATATCAACCAAGAAGGGAACTTTTACAAGTACAGATTCAAATACAGAAAGGGAGTTAACCATACCATCAAGAGCGCAAATGAATAACAAGGCAAGATATCTCTTGTTGATAAACATCTTAAAGAGATCATTGAGCAAGGCACTTGAGCAATCGTCTTTTAATAAAAGTGAACAATTCTCCCAAATTAAAGCAAGAAGTTTGGAGCAGAATTGGGATGAGATTACGTGTTTATATCGTAAGTTGGATCAGGATCTGAGTGCAGAGGAAGTAGAAGAGTACTTCAATTTACAAGAAAGGGTAGAGGAGACCTTCTTGAAGCTTTTTGCGGATATTTAACAACTCAAGAAAAGGGATGTGAACCAAAACCTCTGAATGTAATGATGAAGCTTCCGAAAATCGAGCTTCCTAAATTCGATGGTGAATACTTGAACTGGTTACAATTCCATGACCTGTTCAAGCAAATGATTCATGATCAGCCAATACCATCGGCTCAAAAATTATATTTCTTGAGAGCGAATGTAACTGGAAAGGCCCAGGAATTGATTCAAAACTTCAAGCCAACAGACAGCAACTACGAGGTAGCTTGGGGTGTACTTGTTGAACGCTTCAACAATAAAAGATTGCTGTTGACCGCTCAATTTAACAAGTTATTAACGCAGCCAGTCACCACAGCAACAAGTTCCAGCTTAAGAAGACTCCATGACAATACGAAGGAGTGTTTGCAAGTAATCACCAACCTGAACATTGACATCGCAAGTTGGGATCCAATAGTAGTACACCTTCTATTGCAAAAATTGGACAGAGAGAGCAGGGAAAAATTTGAGTTTGCGATAAAGGATCCGAGAAGCAGCCCCACCATCGAAGAGTTCCTGAAGTTCGTTGAGTCAAGATTCCAGACTCTAGAAGCCATCAACACCCGAGATGACAGGAAGAAGTTCCAGAGCCTGGAAGCCACTTGTAGATATGATATTGGAAGGAAGTCAACCGTGGCCATAGCTCCCAAGATTGATCAGGATATAGCACTCATTTGCCATTTTTGCAACTCAAGTAAGCATGGTATTTACAACTGTAATAAATTTTTGTCTCTTTCAGGTTCAGAACGAGGAAAAGCTGTTCACAGGCTGATGTTGTGCAGGAATTGTTTGAAGAAAGGCCATTTCACCCAATCATGCTCATCCCGAAAATGCCAAAAATGCAACATGCCCCACAATACACTACTTCACCAGCAGAAGCGGCAACAAAAATTACATCAGCCACAAGAAAACGGCAATGACTCACCAGCTACACATCAGTGGGGTGAGAAAGGTACTATAAACAAGGTTCCACAGCCAGTACATCAAGCAGTTAATACAGCAGCAGAAACGCAATGCAAGAAGCGTCATGTTTACCTTGCAACGGCAGTGGTCAATGTGATTTCATCTTATGGTGTGCGAATCCCGTGCAGAGCTCTTCTTGACTCTGGTTCTCAGTTAAATTTCGTCACAACATCGTTCCTACAGCAGTTAGGAATCAAGAAGCATCGTAAGGATATTTCAATCAGTGGAATAGGTGCGCAAGAGTGCAGGTCTGAGTTTGTGGCCTCAGTAACTTTTGAATCCAGAACATCGACTTATAAAGCCACGATTGAAGCGAACCTCATGTCTTGTATAAGTGACTACCAGTGCTGTCAAGAAATCGACGTTTCCCTGTGGAAGATTCCTACTCACATCGAGCTGGCAGATCCTTCATTCTGCAAAGCTAATCAAATCGACATGCTGTTGGGAGCTGAACTTTTCTTCGACCTATTTTTACCGGGAGAATACAGGATTTCAAACGAACTACCAATATTACGTAAATCAGAGTTAGGTTGGATCGTAGCCGGAAGTGCTCCAGCTTCAAATTCGAATGCTCATTGCCATATAGTCACAAAGCCATCGATGACATCGTTGGACAAACTCGTTCGCTCCTTCTGGGAAACAGAAAGCCACGACACTCCCATTAACACTCAGAGCGAAGAAGAACATCAATGTGAAGAACATTTCAAGAAGAATACAACTCGGAATTCAGAAGGTAAATTTGTTGTTAAATTACCATTTAAGGAGGATCCTTCCATATATTTAGGTGACTCCCTTCAAGTAGCAAGGAAAAGGTTTCTTTCATTAGAAAGCAAATTAAACAAGGATGAAGAGCTAAAAAAATCCTACACCAGCTTCATGGAAGAATATAAAATATTGGGTCACATGACACCAATTGGCAAGAATAATATTCCAGAGAGACACTACATCATACCTCATTATTGTGTCATGAAACCCGAAAGTTCATCAACAAAACTTCGAGTAGTTTTTGATGCTTCAGCCAAGACGACTTCTGGCCACTCACTAAATGATATACTCATGGTGGGTCCAACAGTTCAACCAGATCTATTTTCAATAGTTCTGAAATTCAGAACGGACAAATACGTCTTTACAGCAGACATAACAAAGATGTATCGCCATGTGTTATTACAAGAGGAAGATCGAGCCTTTCAACTTATTTTTTGGAGACCAAGAACTGATGAGCCATTGCAGCTGTATAAATTAAACACTGTTACTTATGGGACAGCATCGGCCTCTTACCTTGCAACCAGATGTCTAGTTAAACTAGCAGAAGACAATCAAGATACATTTTATAGAGCTTCACAGGCCGTTAAAAACAATGTGTACGTGGATGATTGCTTGGCCGGTTCAGATACCATTGATGACGCTCATGAGTTACTTAATGAGATAGTTTGTCTACTCAAAGCAGGTAATTTTGAATTGAAAAAATTTTGTTCCAATCATCCTATGATTTTAGAAGGAATTCCTGAAGAAGATAAAGAAAAACTAGTAACATTTCATCAATCTGAGATAGTCAAAACGTTAGGACTAATATGGGATCCTTCACAAGATGTCTTCAAATTCAGCTTCAATGACGAAAAGGTAAATAAAATAACTACTCAGATAACAAAGCGAACAGTTTTAGCTGATCTTGCAAGACTTTTCGATCCTCTTGGCTTGCTTGGGCCTATAATCGTCATTGGCAAGCTATTTTTACAAGAGTTGTGGAAATCAAAACTGTCTTGGGATGAAAATCTTCCAACTGAAAAGGCACAAAAGTGGATAAACTACATTGGGCAATTCTCCCTCATGAACAAGATAAGCATTCCACGATACGTTCTTCTTCCTTCTGCTAAGACAATAGAACTTCATGCCTTCTCTGATAGCAGCTTAAGTGCATTTGGTTTGTGCGTTTACTTAAGATCAATTGATGAAAGAAACCAAAGCTTTTGCCAACTTCTTTGCTCAAAATCAAGAGTTGTGCCTTTGAAAGCTGTCAGCATAGCCCGCCTGGAACTACAAGCAGCAGTACTTATGGTTGAATTAGTGGATAGGGTAATTCAAATACTTCCAAAGAAAATTGACAAGGTATGCTTTTATACAGATTCTACAACCGTCTTAGCCTGGCTTAAATCACCCTCTTATACCTCGGAAACTTTTGTTGCAAATAGAGTTGCAAAAATCCAATCACTTTCAGAGTTTCATCAATGGCAATACATCAAGGGCCATTTAAATCCAGCAGACTTGGTTTCGAGAGGATCAAACTTAGAAGGACTATTCAAATCATCAAAATGGTTCAAAGGTCCAGAGTTTCTTAGAAATGTGGAAATCGTTCAGTTCAAGGAATACGAATTTCCTGAAGTGATTCCAGAACGACGTAAGAAAAAATCGGTGTTGTCGGCAGTAATTCAAAACAATCTAAACTTGATCGAAAACATCAATTATAGAAGTTCATTTTTCACATTGAGAAAAATATTTTCATTCTGTTTTAGATTCTATTACAATTGCAGAAAACCAGTTGAACTTAGAAACACAGGCCAGCTATCTGTTGAGGAATTAAGAGAAGGAACACGATGGATTCTTGTTTACACGCAAAGAGTGTCATTCCCAGAGGAATATCGTGCCTTAGAAGGAAGGAAACTTGTAAGTAGAACTTCATCTATAGCATCTCTTACTCCATATTTTGATGAAAAAACAAAGCTCATCCGAGTTGGTGGAAGGTTGACAAATGCCAAGATCTCTCCAGATGCTAAGCATCAAATTTTAATTCCCAAAATTAATATAGTAACTAAATTAATTTTAACATATCTTCATTTTAAACACATGCACGCTTCACATAGAGCGTTAATAGCCATCTCCCGACAACAGTACTGGATCTTAGGTGTTGGACATGCAGCTCGACAAGTAATTAGCCGATGCATCATATGCTTTAGAGTATTAGAGTAAAGCCAAAATTCATCAATCAGCTGATGGGAAATATGCCTGCAGAAAGAGTTAATTCAGCAAGACCTTTTTATCATTCCGGTGTTGACTTTTGCGGCCCTATAAAAACTCACTACAAGGTCAGAGGTAAGACTCCTACAAAGTCATATTTAGCTATTTTCGTTTGTTTTTCTACTTAAGCTATACATATAGAGGTAGTGGGAGATCTTTCATCTCAATCTTTCATATACGCCTTAAAACGATTTGTAGGAAGGCGAGGACCTTGCCACAGAATATTTTGCGATAATGCAACAAATTTTGTTGGTGCCAAGAATGAATTAGCAGATCTAACAAAAATATTCAATTCAAATAGAATACAAGCAGCAATTCAGACATATTGCCACGAAGAAGGAATAACGTGGAAAAACATTCCACCTCGTTCCCCTCATTTTGGAGGCCTGTGGGAGGCTGCCGTTAAATCTGCAAAGATGCTCCTCGTTTGCCACTTAGGTGAAGCATCACTTACGTACGAGGAGTTGCTAACTGTGGTCATACAAATAGAAGCGATATTGAATTCTCGACCGTTGACACCGTTATCATCTGATCCAAATGATTTCGAAGCTCTCACACCCGGACAATTCTTAATCGGAAGTCCTCTTACGGCAATGGCAGAACCTGATGTTACAACCTGCAAAATGAGCAGCCTAAATAAATTCCGGCAAATTCAACATATTCAACAACATTTTTGGAAAAGGTGGTCAGATGAGTATTTACATCTCTTGCAGCAAAGTTTCAAGTGGAAGACTGAATCTAACAATCTGAAGCCTGACACCTTGGTGCTTATTAAAGAAGAAAATATTCCTCCGATGTGCTGGAAATTAGGACGTGTGATTGAAACTTTTAAGGGAAGTGATGATAAAGTACGCGTGGCTAATGTTAAAACCCAAACTGGAACATATCAAAGAGCAATACATAATCTTTGCCCACTTCCAACAGATGAACAAGAGAATAAAGAAAAAAATTCAGATTGCTCCAGTCTTGAACCCAAGAGAAGCACGAGAAGTTTAAGACCAAGAAAAACACAAAAGTTGACACTGCTTTCGATCTTACTTTTGGCACTCATCATAATACCCACATCTTTATGTCAGACGGTAACACAGGAACAAGTAAATATCAAGGAACTCGATGATGACGTTGGTATATATTTTGAAGATGTTGGCAGAATTCGTACGGTAAACACGTACTGGAAAATTTTTGCATTTTACAATTTGACAACATACTGGCAAGAATTCAATGAGCTTAAAGCATATGTCAACAGAATGCAAGATATATGTACAAAAGAAATTGGTAATCAAATGTACTGCAACGCCCATATTCGACGGACCAAATTTTTACATGACCAAAAATTACGGCAAAAAATACTGCAATGTCCCAAAGGCTTGTTTACACGCAAAGAGTGTCATTCCCAGAGGAATATCGTGCCTTAGAAGGAAGGAAACTTGTAAGTAGAACTTCATCTATAGCATCTCTTACTCCATATTTTGATGAAAAAACAAAGCTCATCCGAGTTGGTGGAAGGTTGACAAATGCCAAGATCTCTCCAGATGCTAAGCATCAAATTTTAATTCCCAAAATTAATATAGTAACTAAATTAATTTTAACATATCTTCATTTTAAACACATGCACGCTTCACATAGAGCGTTAATAGCCATCTCCCGACAACAGTACTGGATCTTAGGTGTTGGACATGCAGCTCGACAAGTAATTAGCCGATGCATCATATGCTTTAGAGTATTAGAGTAAAGCCAAAATTCATCAATCAGCTGATGGGAAATATGCCTGCAGAAAGAGTTAATTCAGCAAGACCTTTTTATCATTCCGGTGTTGACTTTTGCGGCCCTATAAAAACTCACTACAAGGTCAGAGGTAAGACTCCTACAAAGTCATATTTAGCTATTTTCGTTTGTTTTTCTACTTAAGCTATACATATAGAGGTAGTGGGAGATCTTTCATCTCAATCTTTCATATACGCCTTAAAACGATTTGTAGGAAGGCGAGGACTTTGCCACAGAATATTTTGCGATAATGCAACAAATTTTGTTGGTGCCAAGAATGAATTAGCAGATCTAACAAAAATATTCAATTCAAATAGAATACAAGCAGCAATTCAGACATATTGCCACGAAGAAGGAATAACGTGGAAAAACATTCCACCTCGTTCCCCTCATTTTGGAGGCCTGTGGGAGGCTGCCGTTAAATCTGCAAAGATGCTCCTCGTTTGACACTTAGGTGAAGCATCACTTACGTACGAGGAGTTGCTAACTGTGGTCATACAAATAGAAGCGATATTGAATTGTCGACCGTTGACACCGTTATCATCTGATCCAAATGATTTCGAAGCTCTCACACCCGGACACTTCTTAATCGGAAGTCCTCTTACGGCAATGGCAGAACCTGATGTTACAACCTGCAAAATGAGCAGCCTAAATAAATTCCGGCAAATTCAACATATTCAACAACATTTTTGGAAAAGGTGGTCAGATGAGTATTTACATCTCTTGCAGCAAAGTTTCAAGTGGAAGACTGAATCTAACAATCTGAAGCCTGACACCTTGGTGCTTATTAAAGAAGAAAATATTCCTCCGATGTGCTGGAAATTAGGACGTGTGATTGAAACTTTTAAGGGAAGTGATGATAAAGTACGCGTGGCTAATGTTAAAACCCAAACTGGAACATATCAAAGAGCAATACATAATCTTTGCCCACTTCCAACAGATGAACAAGAGAATAAAGAAAAAAATTCAGATTGCTCCAGTCTTGAACCCAAGAGAAGCACGAGAAGTTTAAGACCAAGAAAAACACAAAAGTTGACACTGCTTTCGATCTTACTTTTGGCACTCATCATAATACCCACATCTTTATGTCAGACGGTAACACAGGAACAAGTAAATATCAAGGAACTCGATGATGACGTTGGTATATATTTTGAAGATGTTGGCAGAATTCGTACGGTAAACTCGTACTGGAAAATTTTTGCATTTTACAATTTGACAACATACTGGCAAGAATTCAATGAGCTTAAAGCATATGTCAACAGAATGCAAGATATATGTACAAAAGAAATTGGTAATCAAATGTACTGCAACGCCCATATTCGACGGACCAAATTTTTACATGACCAAAAATTACGGCAAAAAATACTGCAATGTCCCAAAGGCAGTAAAAATTTTTGGTCATTTGTAAAAAACATGAGGAATTCTTCCTCTTCATCGGTTCCTACGCTCGTTGTCAATGACACTCCTTTTGTTAGCTCTTTAGAGAAAGCTAATCTCTTTGCTAGGCAGTTCGCCGCCAATTCTACGCTGCCAGTGAGTGTTATGACTCCGCCTGTACTTGAGCGAGTTAGTGATTCTATGGGACCAATCTTTTTTCGCACTCGTACTGTGGCAAGAGTCCTTAGAGATCTAAACACACATAAATCCGCTGGTCCGGATGGAATCCCCGCTATTGTTCTGAAGAGGTGTTCTTCAACGCTGGCAAAACCACTGCGTAAGCTTTTTCATCTGTCCTACTCCTCAGGTCTCGTTCCGAGAGGATGGAAAACTGCATTTGTCCAGCCCATCCCAAAAAAAGGCGAATCTTCTTCACCCTCTAACTACCGACCGATTGCACTTACGTCCCTTCTTTCCAAGGTCATGGAAACGCTGATTAATTATCAGCTCAAGAAATATCTTGAAGATCGAAAGCTTCTTAATGACCGGCAGTACGGCTTTCGAAGCAATAGGTCCACTGGTGATCTCATGGTTCATCTCACCGAACAGTGGAGCAAATCTTTACATCGCTTTGGAGAAAGTAAGATTATTGCACTTGATATTTCAAAAGCATTTGATAGGGTTTGGTATCAGGCTCTCTTATCGAAAATGCGTGCTTTCGGTGTGCATGAATCCCTGCTTCATTGGATTAGTAATTACCTTTCGGATCGTTCAATACAAGTAGTATTGGAATGATTCAAGTCTGAAAACCATAAAATAAATGCTGGTGTGCCCCAGGGATCTGTTCTATCTCCAACACTCTTTCTCATTTTTATTAATGATCTCCTGTCTGCAACATCTAATCCATTACATCGTTTCGCTGTCGATAGTACTCTTAGCTTTTCATATTCGTTTTCAGACACACATCCCTCTTCTTCGGATGTGGAACTGCAACGACAAAATATGATAAGCTCATTAAATTCCGACCTAAACAGGATTGTTCAATGGGGATTAAAAAACCGCATGGAGTTTAATGCTTCGAAAACGCAATGCTGTCTTGTATCGTTAAAGCGAGATATACCCCCATTGCCATTATCCATGGATGGCACTTGCATCAATGAGACTGAACACCTTGATATTCTCGGTATGTGTGTCACCAACCACCTCTTGTGGAATGATCACATACGCGATGTCGCCAAAAATGCCGCAAGGTGTTTGGGTTTCCTTAGGCGATGCAAGAAATATTTCACCCCTTCTGATCTGGCTGTTATCTACAAGACTTACATACGTCCAAAGCTTGAGTATAACTCCCATCTCTGGGCTGGTGCTCCTGCAACTTACTTAAGCCTCTTGGATAGTATTGAACGTAGAGCATTTAAATTGATAGATGATAATATCATCATAAGTTCATTTACTTCGCTTGAACATCGTCGTAAGGTCTCTTGTCTGACCCTTTTTCACCGTTATTTTAACGGCTTATGCTCTAGTGAAATGGCCAGTTGCATTCCTCCCCTTAAACAGTTCAACCGTAATACTCGCGCTTCTAGGAATGCCCATCAGTATACCCTCGAGCCCAACTTCGGCCGTCAAATACTGTCAAATACAGAGATTCGTTCTTTAGCCGTACTACGCGAATGTGGAATGCCTTACCACACTCTGTCTTTCCTAGTCATTGCAATGTTCAGGAATTCAAAACCAATGTGCACCGACATCTCCTTTTAAACCCTCTCTCCTCTTCCTAGTGCTCACACTGTGCCTCTGCATAATAAGGGTAGTAATATCCCCTTGAGTGTGTGCTTATTATAAAAAAAAAAAAAAAAATTAGGAGCCAATAATAGACACACTGCGAAACAGGATCGCAGTTATCAAACATAACAATGAGTTGCTTCACAATTATCATGCACCAAAATATGAACGAACCAGGATAGCAAGATCACCATTTGACATTGTGGGAACTCTGGCACATAGTTTGTTTGGTATCCTTGACCAAGAGAGTGCAGACAAAATTCAAGGTCAATTCAACAATGCCTATAAGAACGAAAATCATTTGATTGAACTTTTGAGAAAACAAAGTTCAATTGCAGATGCTACTTAGAATATTTTAAAACGTGATCACATTCAAGTTCAAGATCAGTTTAAGGCTTTAAATGAACATCTTGAAAAGACCATTGCGATCTTCAAGGAGAAACAAAAGGTTAATGGGGTAAAACAGAATCTCGGATCATTGACTTCATATTTCATTCTTGTTCTCACGAATTTCGAGCACATACAAGAAATGCTTTTAGATGTTCTTTTGGATTTAAATCACGGAAACATAAATCCACAGCTTATAACACCCAAGCAATTAAGTGAGCAGCTGAAGCTTGTTAAAAGTAACTTGCCTTCCTATTTATCATTGCCAGAAGGTTCAGTTCTTGATATGTACAAAATGTGATCAGTAAAAGGTCGGTGCTATAATTCCTATAATTCACAGAAATAAGACGTTTATAGTAGAAACATCTGCTGAGTATTTAGCTGTGTCATTACCCAGAGATAGATATTTCTTATTGAGTGGCCTCGAGCTGGGAGCATGCAAACGATTACTATCAACCAACTACATGTGCAACCAAGTGCACCCAACTATAATCCAGCAAGGAACTTCAGAGATTTGCAAAATGGCTTTACTAAATCATAAAGAGGAGAGCTTCAGCAAATGCACCTTAAAGGCGGTACATTCACAAAATGTTTGGAAAGGACTTAAATCTTCGAACAGTTGGATTTTCTCTATTCCATCAAAAATGTCTGGCCATCTGATTTGCGGCGATAAAAGCACAGCCATTAGTTTGTCTGGAAATGGTGTTCTGGAGTTCAAGAAACCTTGTGTTCTTCAACTGCCCAACATCGTCATTAAAGGTAAAATTAATTATGAGAGCAAAATAACCTCACCTTTTATTCCTAGCGCGAATGCAAGTTTCTGGAACATAACTGAAGAGACAACATCAAAGACAATAGACACACCTATTGAAACGAATCATATTGACCCATCCGAGTTTGAAGATCTAAAGTCTAAAATCAAAGATGTAATGGACAAATCCAAGGAATTGCCTGCCCCCACTGATATCAACTCACATGATTATCATCACTATGGAAGCAGTCTGTTGTTATTGGCATGCATGATTGGGATTATCTTCACTCTTTTTCGTCGAAAAAGAAGACCAACCCCTATGCCGAGAACTTTCGAGGTCAACGTTTAAAAATAAGTCAAAGAATTCAATAAGTAAAATTTAGAGAGTTAAGAACCCTCAAAAGGGGGGAGTATGTTCAAATTTCATTCAAATTTCATTTTAACTTTTTTTCTTTTTACCTTAAACCATGCGGCCAAATGGATCATCTTAATTTGTAAATCATTTTTGCATAGGTGCAACAAAATATTATTTTCTGTTATTAATTCAAGTGTGTGACCAGTTGAAAACTTTGTAGTTCACGCTTCTCGTGTTCCACTTTTGATATTTGCCATTCATCTGTTCTCACGCTTGGAATTTTTATTGCATAGTTGCACTTTTCATAATTCATCATTTTCAAGAAATGTAAATTCTATTAAACAATAAAGTCAGTTTTGTCAAAACCTTCAAACTAGTGCGTCGTCTTCTCCTTGAGTTACTTTTCGTCTATTTTATTTTTTTGATTATTTGTTCATTTCGTTAAGAACTTAACACAGGGGTATCGAAAGATACGTCTGCGAAATCATCAGGTGACGCTAATGTGGTGCCATCAGCTGTAACCCGGGTTTAGTTTTAAGTAGAATAGACATGGTGGCACAAACAAAAATACAAAAAAAATACAAAAAATACAAAAAAGAAAAATACAAAAAAATAAAACAATGTCCTCTTTTCAATGGAGGACAATAAATACATAATGGGTGATTTTTTAAGAGCTTGAGAACTTTTTTTAAAAAAAAACGCATAAAATTTGCGTAAAGCGCGAAACACATTTCGAACCGAACACTGATTTTGGTAATAAAATTCAATGATTTGCGAGCGTTGCTCGTTAGTAAGTCTATTCATGATGAAATGTCAAAGCATACTGAGCATCTTTCTCTTTGACACCATGTCTGAAATCCCGCGTGATCTGTCAAATACTAATGCATGAAAATCCTAACCTCAAAAAAATCACCCGATATTAAGGACCTTATTTTAAGTAGTTTTTAAGTAAAAAAAAAGGATATTGATATTAGTTTTTTGAAATTTTCTAATGAATAAAAAAATAAATAAAATGGAATTGAAGTTAAATAGATCTTAGGGCCGAAAGGCATTAGCATTAAGTATTATTGTTTAACTTAGAGTGTCCGTATGGGACCAGTAAGTTAGTTGTAAGTTATGGTTAATTAGGCTAGTTTTATGAATTTTTGTCTAGCTTTAAGATAGGTTTAAGATTGAATTAATAAACATGAATTTACAAAAAATGGCGTCCGAAGACGAATCCAGAGGTCGTGGGTTCGAATCCCGTGGGGAGTCGACGAAAAATATTATAACTTTTTTTCATAACCCAGAAATAGCAGACTTCATAAATTGGGAGCAAAAACAAATGGAGAAGGATAAGAGAGCAGGGGTATCGAAAGATACCTCTGCGAATTCATCAGGTGATGCTAATGTGGTGCCATCAGCGGTACCCCAATTCACCGCAACATCATCAGGCCACCAGTCTGATGGGTCTTTAACAACAACAACAACTGCCAAAAGGAGAAGGCATACGCCCAATCTGGTAGACAGAAATAATGCTGCCAAGCGCGGAGCGATGCGAGAGAAGGTGCAGCCAACAAAAAAAGGGATGACGTCACAAAGCGAGTCGTCAGACGGTGACATTGACTACGTCTCCGAAGGTGGAGAGGGGCACTACAGGTCAACTAAAAATAAAAATAGGTTCTCAAGCCTAGCGCCGCCAGAGCAGCCTAAGGAAAGGGAGAGGGACGTGCCAGATGCCCCCAACGACAACGAAGCCGATGAAGTGGAGCTGGCACAAGTGCTGCAGGCAAAAAAGCAGCAAATAGTTGCCTATGAGTCCCAGTTAAAAAAGGAAGGAGGCGATGGAGCCCCTTCTCAGTGCACTGAAAGCCAAAATTGAAGCGCGCCGACAAAAAGAGTCAGCTGAGAAGGAGGAAACAGCAACACAACGGCTGCAACAACAATAACAGCAGCAACAGGCGAAACAAAAAAAGCCAGAAACAAGGCAACAAAAACAACAACCACAGCAGAAACAACCACAGCCAAAGCCCGCTACCAAAATCACTGGAGCGGAGCAAAAAATGAAGGCTTTACTAAAAGCGACAGGCTCAATGTCTGAGGGCCCATCGACTTCGGCTAAGGCCAAAAAAGAGCAACAACAACAACAGCTACAGCCAAAGCAGCAGCAACAGCAACAACAACAACAGAAGCAACAGAAGCAGCAGCAGCAACAACAGCAGCAACAGCAGCAACAGAACACCAGAAACAACCACAGTCCAAGAAGGAGAAGGTGCCACCAATTAGGACCTACCGGGTTGACCTGCAGGACTTGAAACAGGTATGTAAGTCGTCCACTAAGGGCAAATTTTTAATAAACATTTTAAATGAAAAAGAAAAGCGGTATTCGGTGCAGTGCTTCTCACTGGGCGAACACAAGCTACTGAAAGAACTGCTTAAGCAGGCCACCGCTGAGTTCTTCAGCTACACGCCTAAAAGCGAAAAATTTAAGACAGTCCTTCTGAAGGGCATAAGTTCCTGCACGGAACCGGAGGCGCTCTTAGCTGAGCTCCGACAAAAAGCCACTGACGATCTCGATTTTATCGGGGTCAAGCCTTTCACTACGGTGAAGTCCAGGCGAGGAAGTTATAGGCTGCCAATGTTCCTCGTAACATTATCGCCCCAAAGCAGTTTTTAGAGTGTGAAGAAAATGAAATCCCTCGACTATCAAGCTGTACACTGGGACACATTAAAAAGGCACGACGACATTTTACAATGTACGAAGTGCCAGAGGTTTGGCCATGCCAAAGCCAACTGCAATATGCAGTTGCGCTGTGTCAGGTGCTCAGAAACCCACATCGAAGGAGAATGCAAGCTGAGGAATGAGCGGGTTGAGGATTTAACCCAGCTTAAGTGTGTCCTTTGTGGAAACCAAGGGCACCCGTCTAGCTATAGGGGTTGCCCTAAAGTCCAAGAAATGAAACAGAAACAGGCCAGTCAAAAAGCCGAAAGAATTCGAACAGTTCGATAGGCTCCAACACAAAAATTCGTGGATCCCAAATTTTCCTACGCCCAAATGGTGTCAGGGAATGGAAACACGAGACAGGCTCCACCAAAGGTTTCCCCAAAGGCCCCTGTGCCTAAGGCACCAGAGGTGCAGCCTGACATTGTAGCCTTGTTGTTGAGCATTCAAGGTCAACTAACAGGGCTGCAAAGTCAGATAAAGGAGCAAGGCAAAAGGGTAGATCATCTCTACTCTTTGTTGCCTGGCCTGGCGCAATTTAGACCATAATGGGCGTGACGCGCCTAAAAGACCTAGCTGTGAATGTAAATTCACTGATGAGGATTGAACGAAGAGCCAACATGTTCCAATTGTTGAAAGACTACAGTCCCGATGTGTTTATGGCTAGCGAAACTAAGCTAAACCACAAACAAAAATTGACTCATAAAAATTACAATATCGTAAGAAGAGACCGGCCCGACTCCACTCAAGGGGGCGGTGTCGCTCTCTTTATACGAAAAGGCATTAATTATAAAGTCGTATACAACAATGAATTGCGAAAGCTCAAGACGCTAGAAGTTTGCGTTGTATGCATCTCTCTCACTCAAGAGAAGCGGATGTATATGATTGCGGCTTATGCGGCTGGAGCTCCGCAGGTTACTTACTTTGCATCAGAGCTCGAGATTCTTTTTAGGGAACTGAAACTGAGCTTGGAAGAAAACTTTTTCATCTTGGCCGGTGATTTGAACGCCAAACATGAAGATTGGGGAAATCAACATAGTAATCCCAGAGGTAACCATCTTTTTAATGTGATGAATCCTTACAGCGTTGAATATGGCGTCGACATGCTGGCTACTGAAAAGCCATCGTATCCAAGAAGCGGCTCCTTTCTGGATCTTTTGCTGTATGACGCTAGACTGACAGTTACAGACAGAGTGGGTAATCACCCTCGAAACTTCTTACAGACAGTCGAGTACGACAGTGATCACTGCGGACTGGCTGCTGTAATGCAGATGCCGAACGAACGCGTGGAGTTGGAGGAATACGTTGCAACGCACTCTTACAATTACAGTAAGATGCGTTGGCCTTGTTTCACCAACGTCCTAGCGAGAGAACTTCGTTCGAGTGACATAGCCCCACCAAATAACAGAAACCTGACAAATACAGAAATTGACCAACATTTACAACAGATGGACGAAACAATAAAACGAACAATGGAACGGACAATACCAAAGTACAAAGAACGGGACCAAATGGACGCTTACAGAAACGCGACTATTGACGCACTACGTAGGCACAAGAGTGGCTTACTGACAAGACTCAAAAACTTGTACGGACGACTTACAGACCCAGACGACTTGGAGGTTAGGACACTGAAGTCGTCAATAAAAAAGGTCAATTTGTTGATCTGAAGGAGAACTAAAGGTTATCAATTAACAAGTACTGGGACCGCAAGATCCGGTCAGTTAATTCCAGTGACCCTAGTATGTTCCCCAAAATCAACAAGATATTCAGGAAAAAGACGATAATGACCTTCCGTGTCTGAAACTCCAAAGAACTGAAGCGAACAGAGACGTACTCATGACAGCGCAAATAGATCCAGAAGAAGCCATCTTGGACGATGACTTTTATATAATTGAAGATCCGAAGGAAAAAGTGGAGGGGGTGGGAGCTGCTTTCCAGCAAGTATACAAGGCGAATGTTAGCATTCGCCCCAACCACGACCTGGAAAACAGAGCCCTACTTAATCACTTTTACCTTCGAAATGATATAACACAATGGCGATCTGAGAACCGCGGTTTCATGCGGTTCAATGACGATTCTTTGGCAAATGCCATAATCGCCGAGCAAACGGGACCAAGTCCCTTGTAAGTAACGAAGTTTGAGCTTCAGCTCATCTTCAACTCAATAAAAAACAAAAAGTCAGCAGGTGTCGATGGTATATCCAACGTTGTACTAAGACATTTAGCGATGGAGGCAATTGACATTTACACCACACTCTTCAATAATGCACTGAATAATGCATATTATCCAGTGCATTGGAAGACCGCTGTGGTTCATCCTCTCCCGAAAAAGGGAAAGGACAACTCCAACCCGTCAAATCTTCGGTCGATAAGTCTTCTTCCGAGCATCAGCAAAGTTTTTGAAAAAATCATCAATAGGGCTCTGACTAAGTGGGCTGCGGACAACAAAATAATTCCGGATAAACAGTTCGGGTTCAAGGCGGGTCATGACACAATTCATGCTGCGTCTAAACTAGTTTCTGATATCCAATGGAATAAATCAAAACAACAATGCACAGGTGCTGTTCTGGTTGATTTGGAAAAGGCCTTTGACACCGTATGGTTAGAGGGTCTTTACCTAAAACTGAGCAGGCTTGGCATAAGCAAGCCATTGTTGTATATACTTTATGATATGCTTAACAGTAGAAAGTTTGTTGTCAAAAGTGGCAATGCAACTTCTACAACAACATTCTTAATTAAAAATGGTCTTCAACAGGGAGCGGTGAATTCGCCGATTCTCTTCAGCATTTACACCAGCGATCTGAAAGGTAGTCTTACAAAGGCAATTGCGTACGCCGACGCAACGATCTAATTGCGTACAGAACGGCCCGAAAGGTTGAGGTTATTAGAATTCTCTTACAGCGTGATTTCGACAAGATTCAGCGATATTGCGACGACTAGAAACTGAAAATAAATGTTCAGAAGTCGGAGACAATTCTGTTCCGGACTCCGTTGGCTAGGGCCACGAGGGATACGTGCAAGAATTGGCGCAAGATGGTCATCGTTGATCTTCACGGGCAGCGATTAGCGAGCAAAAGTGTAGGCAAGTACCTCGGTATCTGGTTAGATCAGTATTTATATTTCGAAAGACATATAAATGCTGCACTGACCAGAGCCAGAGGAGCCTTCGCTCTGACGAAACGGCTGTTTTTTAGCAGTCGGCTTGACCCCAGAGTGAAGTTAATTTGCTACATGGCCCTCATACGGCCGATGATCGTTTATGGTTGTCCTGTGTGGTTCAACGTTGCCCCTTCCCAGATGGAGAAGTTTCGGGTGTTCGAGCGGCAGTGTTTACGACGCTGTACTGGCTTATATCGAACAGCAGAATCTTCTTACGTGCATTATTATTCTATCCGAACGACGAGTATTTTGAAAGTGCACGCTTGAGCGGCTTCATTCCACCAGAGGCATTCCTCTTTTTAGACACATTAGGTCTGATACAGGATAGATTGGCAGTTCCGCTAATCTACCACGTCAGACGACGAACCGTGGATAGGCGACTCCTGTACAATCGAGACGTCATGGCACAAGGCGGAGCAAAGCTCCTTCGGTTCAGTAGGGCTGTGTCCGAACGGGACCAAACTAATATGGTGAAGCAGGAGAACCAGTTTTGGTGGCTTCAATCGGCACTTGATAGTGGGTAGTCGGGATGGGGTTTAAAGCCTTGGCCGGCTTACATACTTGTTTTCTAGTTTTAGGGTTTAGTTTTAAGTAGAATAGGCATGGTGGCACAAAAAAAAATGAAAAAAAAATCCAAAAAAAGAAAAATACAAAAAATACAAAAAAAAAATTAAAAAAAAAACATGGAATAAAAAAAAAAAGACAACAAAATATGAAAAACAAAAAAACTTTAGATAGTTAGATTTGCTGCTGTGGTTGTTCTAGTTTTAAGTAGTTTATAGGTAGAATAGTTTGTTTTAGTTAGCTTTAAGTTTTATATTAAGGACCTTATTTTAAGTAGTTTTTAAGTAAAAATAAAAAGGATACTGATATTAGTTTTTTTGAAATTTTCTAATGAATAAAAAAATAAATAAAATGGAATTGAAGTTAAATAGATCTTAGGGCCGAAAGGCATTAGCTTAGTATTATTGTTTAACTTAGAGTGTCCGTATGGGACCAGTAAGTTAGTTGTTAGTTATGGTTAATTAGGCTAGTTTTATGAATTTTTGTCTAGCTTTAAGATAGGTTTAAGATTGAACTAATAAAAATGAATTTACAAAAAAAAAAAAAGCACGCTGTTTGAAGGTTCAACGAGCTAGCGGTCTCCAGTTCGAATCCAGCTGGCTGCAATTCCATTTTTTTATATATAAATTTTCTTAATTTTCATCGATTAAATTATTTAATTGTGCAATTTCAAATAAAAGTGTAAGAAAAACGTAAGAAAAATTATAGTGTCGTAATTTTAAAAGAAAAAAAGAAAACAAAATTATAGTGTTATAAGATTAAAGAAAAAGAAAAAAAAAGTGTTTGTAAGTAATCTCGCGGGAGTTAAGAAAAAAGGAAAAATAGATTATTTAGCGACAACGACTTCAACGCCGATCGACAAGCAGCAGTGGCCACTTCTACTCCGTTTTCGGCGAGTCTTTGAACAAATTGTTTATACTTTAAAATATTAAACTTACGCTAGATTACAAAATAATACATATATCGCGTACTTAAACTTATCCCGAATAATTTAATACGGGGCTTAATCTATAATTTTTGTTGTACTTTTTGTTAAACTTTTATTTTCAATTTTTTTATTTAAATCTATGAAATAAGCTTTTCTTTTATTTAAAAAGCAAAAGATATAAATGAAACATAACTTAAAAACTAAGTAAAAAAATGTATATTTTTAAATTTGAAATGAAGTGTAAATTTTTTTTATTAAGAGATGAGTGTGACGAAACTTAAAGGGATGAGGAGAGGTTGATAAGAGACACCAGTATTAAGGGTCGCCTAGGCGAGTATGACGACATGGAGGGAGGGTAAAGACGTATTACTCGCGTACCTTTTAACACCTATAGTTACCCTAGACTCGTATGATTTTTTTTGTGACGATTAGGAGGTCAAAGAACCACCCAAACCGCTGCAGTGGTACTAGCATATCAGCACCGACCTTAAGCCAAACAAAGTCGTTACACTTTCCATCGTCCGTTTTCAAATTTTTGGGGGTTCTAGAAGAATCCATAAGTATTTGTTCCATTCCTTTTGCAATAGTAATTCCTTTTTTGTTTTTCATTGGGATGGCCCATGCGAATTTCGAAAAAGTATCGATGACTGTCATTAAATATTTAAACCCCTTGTTTTGAGAACTATAGGGAATCATTTCAACAAGATCAGCCTGCCATAAATCACCATAAACTTTAATTATAATCCATAAGTATTTGTTCCATTCCTTTTGCAATAGTAATTCCTTTTTTGTTTTTCATTGGGATGGCCCATGCGAATTTCGAAAAAGTATCGATGACTGTCATTAAATATTTAAACCCCTTGTTTTGAGAACTATAGGGAATCATTTCAACAAGATCAGCCTGCCATAAATCACCATAAACTTTAATTATAACATGACGTGCGTCGTTTGAAATTTCTACGTGCAGGCTTATGCAACTCTTCCACAACCTGTCGTTTACTCATATTTGTAAGGAGTGAATTCAACAAAACAAAAAAGAAGTCTTTTATAGGTACATAGTATGTATTATTTTGTATTTACTTTATTCCAATTTTTTATAAAATAACATTAATTTCTTAATTCTAACTATCCGGTCCTAGTTCACACTGGTTTGATGACCAACAGCAATTGGAGTAATGGTGACCATGAATTGAGTCAACGTAAAACCCGTTTTCGAATCTTTTAAGAAAAGATATAGAACTTATAAACTCTTCATTTAATATTTCTCCATGATTTTTTAAGAAATCACAAATATCTTTTATTATTTTGTCTGAGTCCATTTTAAGTTCCTTGTTGTTTAAGTTTTGAATGCTAACTAACAAATTTTATTTTATTTATGAAAATTGAAAATCTCATCTTCATTTTCACTAATATGTACATATATATATAAGATACAGATATATAAAACTAATACAAATATAACAACATTTTTTACTTATTTTCATCTAATGGGCGTGAAGGGTACATTGGGAAATAGCGTCTTCATAAAATGTTCAACTTTGTTTCTTATTTTCTCGTCAACATACTTTTCTTCTTCTATGGAGCCTTTAAGTTTTTGAGAAATTGATTGCGATGCCATGTTTTCTTGTTCCATATTTTTTATTGTTTCCTTTATCGAAGAGTCTATGGGGTTTTTAGCATTTGAATTTCCTTATTAAAAGTGGATAAAACTTCCATTAAAGAAGAATTTATGTGGTTTAGAATGCTTGTTTCCTTAAAATTTATTAGATCATCAACATATCCTCTGCAGACAGCTTGGTGTGGAAATCTAGGTTTTTTCCCTATGTTGTTTAAATATCTACGCCCCATATCAAAATCACCAGATCGTAGGATTTTAAATCCGATTGCTTGAGGGCCTACATCATTGAAAAGGCTTGGAACTCCTACCGAACTTGTCAACGTTCATCTTGTATTTGCAAGTATTATGGTTTAGATTAATCTTAATATACATATGATATTTGATTGTTTTAGTTCTTCAATTATAGAATTGATTTCATTCTGATGGATATTGTTGCCAGCATTTTTTGATGCTGTTGAAAGTCTAAGTCTATTGACAAGTTCATTAGTATCATTCCAGAACACATATTCCATATTTTTGTTTGTGCATTTCATTTCAGTAGTATCAAAATTCATTTTCATTTCAGTAGTATCAAAATATCTTCTACCTGAGCGTCGAACTTGTCGAGTTGTAGAAGCTGAGTAAGGGCAATGATTCTCGGGAATTATTTCCCCAGAAGAGTCCTGAAACCAAAGGTCGCTCGCCCCCTCCCCTTCCCAATCCTTTACCCCCACCTCCGTCAGCTCTGTGATATTATGCTGGCTGACGTCTCCTTATCCCCTGACTGTATGGTATATAACTGTCTGTCAATGCCTAGTTTCCTTCCTGGGACGCTTATGGCTTAATTGCTGTTCGTCTCTCCTTTTCCAAAACATATCCTTCCCTTAAACTTCCCAATTGGGCTGGATCTAAGGTGTTATACGACCCGTGCCGATGATCGGCCAGGCTGAGGGCCCAATTAAAAAACTAGCTCAGTCGCTAACGGAGTATCCGGATACCTGGCGACCTCCGGATTAACTAGCCTTATCTGTATACACGGATCTCTGTACAGATGGACCACCCCTTATCCACTACTCGTGGGATTCAAAATGAACTTTCTTAAAACAAAACAAACAAAACAAAAACAAAATCAAAAGACCGAACCGGCCAGCAGTACGACGGCAAAGTTGTCTGCTGTTCATCCCTCTTCCACTGGTGCCGACAAGGCTGTGGACACTCACAGCCCTGTTGTCGCCAGTGGAATATCGGACAAACAGGTAACATCACCTTCTTCCTGTAGTGAGGCAGTTGTGAAGAACGGCTCCTCTACTACCACAGAGAGTAAACCTCTCAACTCTTCTACACCGCGAGTCGGAGGTAGTAGGGCTATGGTGCCAGGTCCTTCTACCTCCAAAGCAAATAATCCCAAAGAAGGTCCTGGGGGAGATGGGCGTAAGCTCAGACCCTCCAAGAACTACTACAGGGACATGCGTAATGCTAAGAGGATTCTCCAGACGTTTGGTGAACAACTAGGCGCTGGAGGAAACTCTCAGCATGACGCCAAGATAAAATGGGCCAAGAATTTTATGGCCAAAAATAATTTGAAGAACATCGTCGTAAGGTCTCTTGTCTGACCCTTTTTCACCGTTATTTTAACGGCTTATGCTCTAGTGAAATGGCCAGTTGCATTCCTCCCCTTAAACAGTTCAACCGTAATACTCGCGCTTCTAGGAATGCCCATCAGTATACCCTCGAGCCCAACTTCGGCCGTCAAATACTGTCAAATACAGAGATTCGTTCTTTAGCCGTACTACGCGAATGTGGAATGCCTTACCACACTCTGTCTTTCCTAGTCATTGCAATGTTCAGGAATTCAAAACCAATGTGCACCGACATCTCCTTTTAAACCCTCTCTCCTCTTCCTAGTGCTCACACTGTGCCTCTGCATAATAAGGGTAGTAATATCCCCTTGAGTGTGTGCTTATTATAAAAAAAAAAAAAAAAAAAATTATGAGCCAATAATAGACACACTGCGAAACAGGATCGCAGTTATCAAACATAACAATGAGTTGCTTCACAATTATCATGCACCAAAATATGAACGAACCAGGATAGCAAGATCACCATTTGACATTGTGGGAACTCTGGCACATAGTTTGTTTGGTATCCTTGACCAAGAGAGTGCAGACAAAATTCAAGGTCAATTCAACAATGCCTATAAGAACGAAAATCATTTGATTGAACTTTTGAGAAAACAAAGTTCAATTGCAGATGCTACTTAGAATATTTTAAAACGTGATCACATTCAAGTTCAAGATCAGTTTAAGGCTTTAAATGAACATCTTAAAAAGACCATTGCGATCTTCAAGGAGAAACAAAAGGTTAATGGGGTAAAACAGAATCTCGGATCATTGACTTCATATTTCATTCTTGTTCTCACGAATTTCGAGCACATACAAGAAATGCTTTTAGATGTTCTTTTGGATTTAAATCACGGAAACATAAATCCACAGCTTATAACACCCAAGCAATTAAGTGAGCAGCTGAAGCTTGTTAAAAGTAACTTGCCTTCCTATTTATCATTGCCAGAAGGTTCAGTTCTTGATATGTACAAAATGTGATCAGTAAAAGGTCGGTGCTATAATTCCTATAATTCACAGAAATAAGACGTTTATAGTAGAAACATCTGCTGAGTATTTAGCTGTGTCATTACCCAGAGATAGATATTTCTTATTGAGTGGCCTCGAGCTGGGAGCATGCAAACGATTACTATCAACCAACTACATGTGCAACCAAGTGCACCCAACTATAATCCAGCAAGGAACTTCAGAGATTTGCAAAATGGCTTTACTAAATCATAAAGAGGAGAGCTTCAGCAAATGCACCTTAAAGGCGGTACATTCACAAAATGTTTGGAAAGGACTTAAATCTTCGAACAGTTGGATTTTCTCTATTCCATCAAAAATGTCTGGCCATCTGATTTGCGGCGATAAAAGCACAGCCATTAGTTTGTCTGGAAATGGTGTTCTGGAGTTCAAGAAACCTTGTGTTCTTCAACTGCCCAACATCGTCATTAAAGGTAAAATTAATTATGAGAGCAAAATAACCTCACCTTTTATTCCTAGCGCGAATGCAAGTTTCTGGAACATAACTGAAGAGACAACATCAAAGACAATAGACACACCTATTGAAACGAATCATATTGACCCATCCGAGTTTGAAGATCTAAAGTCTAAAATCAAAGATGTAATGGACAAATCCAAGGAATTGCCTGCCCCCACTGATATCAACTCACATGATTATCATCACTATGGAAGCAGTCTGTTGTTATTGGCATGCATGATTGGGATTATCTTCACTCTTTTTCGTCGAAAAAGAAGACCAACCCCTATGCCGAGAACTTTCGAGGTCAACGTTTAAAATTAAGTCAAAGAATTCAATAAGTAAAATTTAGAGAGTTAAGAACCCTCAAAAGGGGGGAGTATGTTCAAATTTCATTCAAATTTCATTTTAACTTTTTTTCTTTTTACCTTAAACCATGCGGCCAAATGGATCATCTTAATTTGTAAATCATTTTTGCATAGGTGCAACAAAATATTATTTTCTGTTATTAATTCAAGTGTGTGACCAGTTGAAAACTTTGTAGTTCACGCTTCTCGTGTTCCACTTTTGATATTTGCCATTCATCTGTTCTCACGCTTGGAATTTTTATTGCATAGTTGCACTTTTCATAATTCATCATTTTCAAGAAATGTAAATTCTATTAAACAATAAAGTCAGTTTTGTCAAAACCTTCAAACTAGTGCGTCGTCTTCTCCTTGAGTTACTTTTCGTCTATTTTATTTTTTTGATTATTTGTTCATTTCGTTAAGAACTTAACACAGGGGTATCGAAAGATACGTCTGCGAAATCATCAGGTGACGCTAATGTGGTGCCATCAGCTGTAACCCGGGTTTAGTTTTAAGTAGAATAGGCATGGTGGCACAAACAAAAATACAAAAAATACAAAAAAGAAAAATACAAAAAAATAAAACAATGTCCTCTTTTCAATGGAGGACAATAAATACATAATGGGTGATTTTTTAAGAGCTTGAGAACTTTTTTTAAAAAAAAACGCATAAAATTTGCGTAAAGCGCGAAACACATTTCGAACCGAACACTGATTTTGGTAATAAAATTCAATGATTTGCGAGCGTTGCTCGTTAGTAAGTCTATTCATGATGAAATGTCAAAGCATACTGAGCATCTTTCTCTTTGACACCATGTCTGAAATCCCGCGTGATCTGTCAAATACTAATGCATGAAAATCCTAACCTCAAAAAAATCACCCGATATTAAGGACCTTATTTTAAGTAGTTTTTAAGTAAAAAAAAAGGATATTGATATTAGTTTTTTGAAATTTTCTAATGAATAAAAAAATAAATAAAATGGAATTGAAGTTAAATAGATCTTAGGGCCGAAAGGCATTAGCATTAAGTATTATTGTTTAACTTAGAGTGTCCGTATGGGACCAGTAAGTTAGTTGTAAGTTATGGTTAATTAGGCTAGTTTTATGAATTTTTGTCTAGCTTTAAGATAGGTTTAAGATTGAATTAATAAACATGAATTTACAAAAAATGGCGTCCGAAGACGAATCCAGAGGTCGTGGGTTCGAATCCCGTGGGGAGTCGACGAAAAATATTATAACTTTTTTTCATAACCCAGAAATAGCAGACTTCATAAATTGGGAGCAAAAACAAATGGAGAAGGATAAGAGAGCAGGGGTATCGAAAGATACCTCTGCGAATTCATCAGGTGATGCTAATGTGGTGCCATCAGCGGTACCCCAATTCACCGCAACATCATCAGGCCACCAGTCTGATGGGTCTTTAACAACAACAACAACTGCCAAAAGGAGAAGGCATACGCCCAATCTGGTAGACAGAAATAATGCTGCCAAGCGCGGAGCGATGCGAGAGAAGGTGCAGCCAACAAAAAAAGGGATGACGTCACAAAGCGAGTCGTCAGACGGTGACATTGACTACGTCTCCGAAGGTGGAGAGGGGCACTACAGGTCAACTAAAAATAAAAATAGGTTCTCAAGCCTAGCGCCGCCAGAGCAGCCTAAGGAAAGGGAGAGGGACGTGCCAGATGCCCCCAACGACAACGAAGCCGATGAAGTGGAGCTGGCACAAGTGCTGCAGGCAAAAAAGCAGCAAATAGTTGCCTATGAGTCCCAGCTAAAAAAGGAAGGAGGCGATGGAGCCCCTTCTCAGTGCACTGAAAGCCAAAATTGAAGCGCGCCGACAAAAAGAGTCAGCTGAGAAGGAGGAAACAGCAACACAACGGCTGCAACAACAATAACAGCAGCAACAGGCGAAACAAAAAAAGCCAGAAACAAGGCAACAAAAACAACAACCACAGCAGAAACAACCACAGCCAAAGCCCGCTACCAAAATCACTGGAGCGGAGCAAAAAATGAAGGCTTTACTAAAAGCGACAGGCTCAATGTCTGAGGGCCCATCGACTTCGGCTAAGGCCAAGAAAGAGCAACAACAACAACAGCTACAGCCAAAGCAGCAGCAACAGCAACAACAACAACAGAAGCAACAGAAGCGCCAGCAGCAACAACAGCAGCAACAGCAGCAACAGCAGCAACAGAACACCAGAAACAACCACAGTCCAAGAAGGAGAAGGTGCCACCAATTAGGACCTACCGGGTTGACCTGCAGGACTTGAAACAGGTATGTAAGTCGTCCACTAAGGGCAAATTTTTAATAAACATTTTAAATGAAAAAGAAAAGCGGTATTCGGTGCAGTGCTTCTCACTGGGCGAACACAAGCTACTGAAAGAACTGCTTAAGCAGGCCACCGCTGAGTTCTTCAGCTACACGCCTAAAAGCGAAAAATTTAAGACAGTCCTTCTGAAGGGCATAAGTTCCTGCACGGAACCGGAGGCGCTCTTAGCTGAGCTCCGACAAAAAGCCACTGACGATCTCGATTTTATCGGGGTCAAGCCTTTCACTACGGTGAAGTCCAGGCGAGGAAGTTATAGGCTGCCAATGTTCCTCGTAACATTATCGCCCCAAAGCAGTTTTTAGAGTGTGAAGAAAATGAAATCCCTCGACTATCAAGCTGTACACTGGGACACATTAAAAAGGCACGACGACATTTTACAATGTACGAAGTGCCAGAGGTTTGGCCATGCCAAAGCCAACTGCAATATGCAGTTGCGCTGTGTCAGGTGCTCAGAAACCCACATCGAAGGAGAATGCAAGCTGAGGAATGAGCGGGTTGAGGATTTAACCCAGCTTAAGTGTGTCCTTTGTGGAAACCAAGGGCACCCGTCTAGCTATAGGGGTTGCCCTAAAGTCCAAGAAATGAAACAGAAACAGGCCAGTCAAAAAGCCGAAAGAATTCGAACAGTTCGATAGGCTCCAACACAAAAATTCGTGGATCCCAAATTTTCCTACGCCCAAATGGTGTCAGGGAATGGAAACACGAGACAGGCTCCACCAAAGGTTTCCCCAAAGGCCCCTGTGCCTAAGGCACCAGAGGTGCAGCCTGACATTGTAGCCTTGTTGTTGAGCATTCAAGGTCAACTAACAGGGCTGCAAAGTCAGATAAAGGAGCAAGGCAAAAGGGTAGATCATCTCTACTCTTTGTTGCCTGGCCTGGCGCAATTTAGACCATAATGGGCGCGACGCGCCTAAAAGACCTAGCTGTGAATGTAAATTCACTGATGAGGATTGAACGAAGAGCCAACATGTTCCAATTGTTGAAAGACTACAGTCCCGATGTGTTTATGGCTAGCGAAACTAAGCTAAACCACAAACAAAAATTGACTCATAAAAATTACAATATCGTAAGAAGAGACCGGCCCGACTCCACTCAAGGGGGCGGTGTCGCTCTCTTTATACGAAAAGGCATTAATTATAAAGTCGTATACAACAATGAATTGCGAAAGCTCAAGACGCTAGAAGTTTGCGTTGTATGCATCTCTCTCACTCAAGAGAAGCGGATGTATATGATTGCGGCTTATGCGGCTGGAGCTCCGCAGGTTACTTACTTTGCATCAGAGCTCGAGATTCTTTTTAGGGAACTGAAACTGAGCTTGGAAGAAAACTTTTTCATCTTGGCCGGTGATTTGAACGCCAAACATGAAGATTGGGGAAATCAACATAGTAATCCCAGAGGTAACCATTTTTTTAATGTGATGAATCCTTACAGCGTTGAATATGGCGTCGACATGCTGGCTACTGAAAAGCCATCGTATCCAAGAAGCGGCTCCTTTCTGGATCTTTTGCTGTATGACGCTAGACTGACAGTTACAGACAGAGTGGGTAATTGATTGATTGATTGATTGATTTATTGATAAGAAAACAGCTGTACATTAAGAATAACTTATAAATAGTACAGGATGTATTACAAAAGATTAACAAGGATATGCAAGAATGTATTATATCGAGTAGCAATTATAGCAAAATTAAATAACAATTATAACAAAATATTACAAGTTAATTTTACAAAAGTAAATTTAAGCTTAATAAAGTTTTTAAATGAATTTAATAAAATTTAAAGCAAAGTCGCAAAAGAAGAAGATAAATAATAAATAATAAAAAAGTCATCTCAGTTCATGTTAGAAAAATATTCAAAGATAAGTTCATTAAACTTTTTGTTTTCGATTCCAGACCTCATGTGACTGGGAACATTATTCCACAGTCTGACAGCATAAACGAAAAATTGTCTGCGTGATGTCAAACAGGTATATCTTGAGGAGCGCAATAGAATGGAACGATTTGAAGAACAGAAATTAAGTTTGGAAAATAGGTAGTTCGGAGTCTTATTAACAATTAATTTGAAGAGAAACAAACAACACCGATACATGAAGAAAGCTTCCAATTTACAACCCAAAAGTTGACGAGCCTGAAGCGAAATGTGATCAAACCTTCGAAGATTGAAAACGTAACGGGCAATAGCATTGAAAGCAACGTTTAACTTTTGAAGTGAATGATAATCAGGATCTGCGAACAACTCACACCCATATGATAATATGGGTAGTACAAACGATCTTACAAGCTTCAATTTGACTTGAGTAGAGAGTATTGTTTTAGTTACAGATAGTCCTCTAAGTGAACCATATATCTTGGCAATTAAAGAATCAATATGAGTGTCCCATGTTAGTTTATTGTTGAAGATTATACCTAGGTTTTTTACATTGGTGACATATTCAATTTCGCTTGTATTTAAAAGGAGGCGAGGAAGGTTTTGAAGGTGAGGATTATTTTTGGATATAGGGATAGCTTTCGTTTTCTCTGGATTAAGTTTAAGTCCATTGCGGTTAGACCAGTCATATATTGAGCTTAAATCAATGTTCATGCTAGATATAGCATCTTCAACCATCCCAATGGGAAAACTAATGTATAACTGCACATCATCCGCGTAGATGTGAAATTGACAGTAAGATAAAACAGATGGCAAATCGTTAATGAACATAGAGAACAGTAAAGGCCCAAGGATAGATCCTTGAGGAACACCAGAACTAACAGGAAGAAACGAAGACAGCTTACCATTGCACGATACAGCTTGCATACGATTGGTCAAGTAGGAATGAATAAGATTTTTTGTTGTGTCAGAGAAATTAAAATAGGTCGTCAGTTTATCACAGAGAATATTAAAGTTAACGCAATCAAATGCTTTTGAGAAGTCAAGTAAAGTTATCACAGTTATATAATTGTTGTCTAATGCCTGTCTAATATCATCAGACACTTTAAGAAGGGCTGAAATGCAACTATGTCCAGGTCGGAAACCAGATTGCAGAGCGTGAAGGAGATGTTTTTGTTTAATATAACTTTTTATCTGGTAGCTTATTATGTTTTCAAAAACCTTAGATAGAAAAGGAAGGATAGCTATGGGTCTGTATTCTTTTTTTATTCCTTGTTTAGGGATAGGGATAATTTTTGATTGTTTCCAGGAAGTGGGATAGGTTGAGGTCATTATTATAGTGTTGAAAATGTGAGTTATATGAGGAAGTATGAAGGGAAGAAGGATTTTTATAAAATCGGGATGAATGTTGTCGAGACCAGTAGATTTGGATTTTATTGAGAAAATTGCTTTTCCTACTTGATATTCATCAACAGCACACACAGAAAAGTCCGGAGACCATATTGTTGAGTTGGGTTGGAGGAGTAGAGAAATTACGATTCAGTTCCTCTAAATCAATGCTCTCATCGTAAACACAGGCATCTTTTTTTAAACCAACACTTTTAACTTCTTTCCAAAAGAACTTGGAGGAAAGATCTGTGTTGAACCTGTTATTATAATAATTGTATTTGGCTGTTTTTATTAACCTTGTTACCAGATTACGGGATGTTTTAAATAGTCGAAGCATTTCTACACAGCCAAATCGTTTCCACCGGCGATATGAGACATCTCTTGCTTTAATTGCATTAAGAATTTCATGAGAAAGCCAAGGACAGCTACGTGATTTAATAAATCGAGTCTTTAAGGGAACATGTTTATTAAAAAGATAGTCAATAGCTACATTAAGGTGTTCAATTTGACTATTAACGTTAGACGTAGCGAAAATTGGGCGTAAATCAATGGACGAACAATCACTAAATAAATATTCAACATTGACATTACGAAAATCACGAAACTGAAATGATTGTGTCGAATTCCTCTCGAAATTTAAATCATAGGTTACAAAAATTAGATCATGGTATGAAAACACATTGACGGATAACTGACTATAACATTTAACAAAACTTTCATTGCTTACAAGAAAAACATCAAGCAGTGATGGGATACAACCAGGCCTAAAGTGAGTTGGCTCAACATTATTCACAAATGAGAGTCCCAGAGAATTCATTTATATATTTAAATCTCCACAAACTATAAGCTTAGGTACACGAGAACACATTTCTTCTACAATTGGTGTAATAAGACGAGAGCTAGCAACTCGTGGTGGCATATAAATGGCACCAATGCTGCATTTATTATCACCATCAAATAAATCAATGAAATAATAATCACATGCCTCGGTACCATCAGAGCATTTGACATGGCTAGACCGGATGTAATTTTTAACGTATATTGCAACACCCCCTCCCGTTGTATGAGTTCGGTCAGCCCTGTAAGGTTTTTTAAATCCATTAAGAGAAAAGAGACTACTATTTAAATTTGGATAAAACCACGTCTCAAACACGCAAATTATATCAAGCAAACTATCTTCAAATATCATTTTGAACTCATCGAATTTGTTAACAAGACTCTGAGCATTGATGTGGCAAATATGCAAACCATTATTACTTTTGCAAAGAGTATTTACTAAAAATCTATTTTTTTCGTTTATGCTGTGAAAGCCAGCATCATTGTTGCTGCCCATTATGACAACAAAAGTTTAAACCGAGGCTGGAATCGAAAACAAAAATATTGAAAACATTTATTTCACAAGAAAGAGAGAAACTAAAGAAATATAATAAAGAAACAATTTGAACTGAAACAACTTGAACATACAACAAAAATAAATAAAGAGAAAAAACTTTTTGCGACAGAGAAAGAAAATTAGAAATAAAAAAAGAAGAACAAATGAAAAAAAATTCTTGCATTGAAAGATTAATATTAACTACCATTATTCGGATCATTTATATCGCCAGAGCCGACGGCATTCCTCAGATCTCCGATGTTGTTTATGATGACTGGATCTTGGCTGTTAGGAGTGCGGATAAACACTTGTCCATTGAATGTGTGCACAGATGATAGAAGAGACTTTCGTTTAAGTCTTAATGCGTACCGCTGGAGCTGATAATTATTTTTTGTGAGACTGTCGTTGATGAAAAAGCTTTTTTGCGAATCGATGTCAATTTCGGAGAGGCTAAGTGGAGCTTTTTTTGTTTTACGAAAGTTAGCTGCAGCTTGCATGAATTGTTGTTTACCACGCTTATCCGAAAATTTCAGTATGATACTCGAGTCGATGGGAGAATGTTGTTTCTTTTTGGCGCGAAAAATATTTTGAATGTGAGGGGGCTGAATATCCACAGTCACACAGATTTTTTTGTAAACTGTCTCCAAGTTTTCCCCAGGATACTCCGGTACACCAACAATTACAGCATCACAACAAACCTTCTCTCTCTCAAACTGATCAACGACTTGCTCAAGCCGTTTGACATCTTGGCGTGCTTTCTCCAGTTTTTGTTCAAAAATTAAATTATTTTCTCTAATCTGGGCATTTAGGCGATCTTCCAGAGCGTTGAGTTTAGCGTCCAGGGAATGATTAAGTGTCACCATCCACTCCTCCAACCTCTTTTCAATGCGGCTCCACAGTTTGTCAGCAATGCCAGTTGAATTGCTTGCATCAACATCTCTCGGAGAGGAATCACACTCACTGTCTTGTTGTTGCACACGGCATCGCTTATTTGGTTTTGGTGGCATATTTTGCTCGCGAATAAAAAGTACAACAATCACCCTCGAAACTTCTTACAGACAGTCGAGTACGACAGTGATCACTGCGGACTGGCTGCTGTAATGCAGATGCCGAACGAACGCGTGGAGTTGGAGGAATACGTTGCAACGCACTCTTACAATTACAGTAAGATGCGTTGGCCTTGTTTCACCAACGTCCTAGCGAGAGAACTTCGTTCGAGTGACATAGCCCCACCAAATAATAGAAACCTGACAAATACAGAAATTGACCAACATTTACAACAGATGGACGAAACAATAAAACGAACAATGGAACGGACAATACCAAAGTACAAAGAACGGGACCAAATGGACGCTTACAGAAACGCGACTATTGACGCACTACGTAGGCACAAGAGTGGCTTACTGACAAGACTCAAAAACTTGTACGGACGACTTACAGACCCAGACGACTTGGAGGTTAGGACACTGAAGTCGTCAATAAAAAAGGTCAATTTGTTGATCTGAAGGAGAACTAAAGGTTATCAATTAACAAGTACTGGGACCGCAAGATCCGGTCAGTTAATTCCAGTGACCCTAGTATGTTCCCCAAAATCAACAAGATATTCAGGAAAAAGACGATAATGACCTTCCGTGTCTGAAACTCCAAAGAACTGAAGCGAACAGAGACGTACTCATGACAGCGCAAATAGATCCAGAAGAAGCCATCTTGGACGATGACTTTTATATAATTGAAGATCCGAAGGAAAAAGTGGAGGGGGTGGGAGCTGCTTTCCAGCAAGTATACAAGGCGAATGTTAGCATTCGCCCCAACCACGACCTGGAAAACAGAGCCCTACTTAATTACTTTTACCTTCGAAATGATATAACACAATGGCGATCTGAGAACCGCGGTTTCATGCGGTTCAATGACGATTCTTTGGCAAATGCCATAATCGCCGAGCAAACGGGACCAAGTCCCTTGTAAGTAACGAAGTTTGAGCTTCAGCTCATCTTCAACTCAATAAAAAACAAAAAGTCAGCAGGTGTCGATGGTATATCCAACGTTGTACTAAGACATTTAGCGATGGAGGCAATTGACATTTACACCACACTCTTCAATAATGCACTGAATAATGCATATTATCCAGTGCATTGGAAGACCGCTGTGGTTCATCCTCTCCCGAAAAAGGGAAAGGACAACTCCAACCCGTCAAATCTTCGGTCGATAAGTCTTCTTCCGAGCATCAGCAAAGTTTTTGAAAAAATCATCAATAGGGCTCTGACTAAGTGGGCTGCGGACAACAAAATAATTCCGGATAAACAGTTCGGGTTCAAGGCGGGTCATGACACAATTCATGCTGCGTCTAAACTAGTTTCTGATATCCAATGGAATAAATCAAAACAACAATGCACAGGTGCTGTTCTGGTTGATTTGGAAAAGGCCTTTGACACCGTATGGTTAGAGGGTCTTTACCTAAAACTGAGCAGGCTTGGCATAAGCAAGCCATTGTTGTATATACTTTATGATATGCTTAACAGTAGAAAGTTTGTTGTCAAAAGTGGCAATGCAACTTCTACAACAACATTCTTAATTAAAAATGGTCTTCAACAGGGAGCGGTGAATTCGCCGATTCTCTTCAGCATTTACACCAGCGATCTGAAAGGTAGTCTTACAAAGGCAATTGCGTACGCCGACGCAACGATCTAATTGCGTACAGAACGGCTTGAAAGGTTGAGGTTATTAGAATTCTCTTACAGCGTGATTTCGACAAGATTCAGCGATATTGCGACGACTAGAAACTGAAAATAAATGTCCAGAAGTCGGAGACAATTCTGTTCCGGACTCCGTTGGCTAGGGCCACGAGGGATACGTGCAAGAATTGGCGCAAGATGGTCATCGTTGATCTTCACGGGCAGCTATTAGCGAGCAAAAGTGTAGGCAAGTACCTCGGTATCTGGTTAGATCAGTATTTATATTTCGAAAGACATATAAATGCTGCACTGACCAGAGCCAGAGGAGCCTTCGCTCTGACGAAACGGCTGTTTTTTAGCAGTCGGCTTGACCCCAGAGTGAAGTTAATTTGCTACATGGCCCTCATACGGCCGATGATCGTTTATGGTTGTCCTGTGTGGTTCAACGTTGCCCCTTCCCAGATGGAGAAGTTTCGGGTGTTCGAGCGGCAGTGTTTACGACGCTGTACTGGCTTATATCGAACAGCAGAATCTTCTTACGTGCATTATTATTCTATCCGAACGACGAGTATTTTGAAAGTGCACGCTTGAGCGGCTTCATTCCACCAGAGGCATTCCTCTTTTTAGACACATTAGGTCTGATACAGGATAGATTGGCAGTTCCGCTAATCTACCACGTCAGACGACGAACCGTGGATAGGCGACTCCTGTACAATCGAGACGTCATGGCACAAGGCGGAGCAAAGCTCCTTCGGTTCAGTAGGGCTGTGTCCGAACGGGACCAAACTAATATGGTGAAGCAGGAGAACCAGTTTTGGTGGCTTCAATCGGCACTTGATAGTGGGTAGTCGGGATGGGGTTTAAAGCCTTGGCCGGCTTACATACTTGTTTTCTAGTTTTAGGGTTTAGTTTTAAGTAGAATAGGCATGGTGGCACAAAAAAAAATGAAAAAAAAATACAAAAAAGAAAAATACAAAAAATACAAAAAAAAAAATTAAAAAAAAAACATGGAATAAAAAAAAAAAGACAACAAAATATGAAAAACAAAAAAACTTTAGATAGTTAGATTTGCTGCTGTGGTTGTTCTAGTTTTAAGTAGTTTATAGGTAGAATAGTTTGTTTTAGTTAGCTTTAAGTTTTATATTAAGGACCTTATTTTAAGTAGTTTTTAAGTAAAAATAAAAAGGATACTGATATTAGTTTTTTTGAAATTTTCTAATGAATAAAAAAATAAATAAAATGGAATTGAAGTTAAATAGATCTTAGGGCCGAAAGGCATTAGCATTAAGTATTATTGTTTAACTTAGAGTGTCCGTATGGGACCAGTAAGTTAGTTGTTAGTTATGGTTAATTAGGCTAGTTTTATGAATTTTTGTCTAGCTTTAAGATAGGTTTAAGATTGAACTAATAAAAATGAATTTACAAAAAAAAAAAAAAGCACGCTGTTTGAAGGTTCAACCAGCTGGCTGCAATTCCATTTTTTTATATATAAATTTTCTTAATTTTCATCGATTAAATTATTTAATTGTGCAATTTCAAATAAAAGTGTAAGAAAAACGTAAGAAAAATTATAGTGTCGTAATTTTAAAAGAAAAAAAGAAAACAAAATTATAGTGTTATAAGATTAAAGAAAAAGAAAAAAAAAGTGTTTGTAAGTAATCTCGCGGGAGTTAAGAAAAAAGGAAAAATAGATTATTTAGCGACAACGACTTCAACGCCGATCGACAAGCAGCAGTGGCCACTTCTACTCCGTTTTCGGCGAGTCTTTGAACAAATTGTTTATACTTTAAAATATTAAACTTACGCTAGATTACAAAATAATACATATATCGCGTACTTAAACTTATCCCGAATAATTTAATACGGGGCTTAATCTATAATTTTTGTTGTACTTTTTGTTAAACTTTTATTTTCAATTTTTTTATTTAAATCTATGAAATAAGCTTTTCTTTTATTTAAAAAGCAAAAGATATAAATGAAACATAACTTAAAAACTAAGTAAAAAAATGTATATTTTTAAATTTGAAATGAAGTGTAAATTTTTTTTATTAAGAGATGAGTGTGACGAAACTTAAAGGGATGAGGAGAGGTTGATAAGAGACACCAGTATTAAGGGTCGCCTAGGCGAGTATGACGACATGGAGGGAGGGTAAAGACGTATTACTCGCGTACCTTTTAACACCTATAGTTACCCTAGACTCGTATGATTTTTTTTGTGACGATTAGGAGGTCAAAGAACCACCCAAACCGCTGCAGTGGTACTAGCATATCAGCACCGACCTTAAGCCAAACAAAGTCGTTACACTTTCCATCGTCCGTTTTCAAATTTTTGGGGGTTCTAGAAGAATCCATAAGTATTTGTTCCATTCCTTTTGTAATAGTAATTCCTTTTTTGTTTTTCATTGGGATGGCCCATGCGAATTTCGAAAAAGTATCGATGACTGTCATTAAATATTTAAACCCCTTGTTTTGAGAACTATAGGGAATCATTTCAACAAGATCAGCCTGCCATAAATCACCATAAACTTTAATTATAACATGACGTGCGTCGTTTGAAATTTCTACGTGCAGGCTTATGCAACTCTTCCACAACCTGTCGTTTACTCATATTTGTAAGGAGTGAATTCAACAAAACAAAAAAGAAGTCTTTTATAGGTACATAGTATGTATTATTTTGTATTTACTTTATTCCAATTTTTTATAAAATAACATTAATTTCTTAATTCTAACTATCCGGTCCTAGTTCACACTGGTTTGATGACCAACAGCAATTGGAGTAATGGTGACCATGAATTGAGTCAACGTAAAACCCGTTTTCGAATCTTTTAAGAAAAGATATAGAACTTATAAACTCTTCATTTAATATTTCTCCATGATTTTTTAAGAAATCACAAATATCTTTTATTATTTTGTCTGAGTCCATTTTAAGTTCCTTGTTGTTTAAGTTTTGAATGCTAACTAACAAATTTTATTTTATTTATGAAAATTGAAAATCTCATCTTCATTTTCACTAATATGTACATATATATATAAGATACAGATATATAAAACTAATACAAATATAACAACATTTTTTACTTATTTTCATCTAATGGGCGTGAAGGGTACATTGGGAAATAGCGTCTTCATAAAATGTTCAACTTTGTTTCTTATTTTCTCGTCAACATACTTTTCTTCTTCTATGGAGCCTTTAAGTTTTTGAGAAATTGATTGCGATGCCATGTTTTCTTGTTCCATATTTTTTATTGTTTCCTTTATCGAAGAGTCTATGGGGTTTTTAGCATTTGAATTTCCTTATTAAAAGTGGATAAAACTTCCATTAAAGAAGAATTTATGTGGTTTAGAATGTTTGTTTCCTTAAAATTTATTAGATCATCAACATATCCTCTGCAGACAGCTTGGTGTGGAAATCTAGGTTTTTTCCCTATGTTGTTTAAATATCTACGCCCCATATCAAAATCACCAGATCGTAGGATTTTAAATCCGATTGCTTGAGGGCCTACATCATTGAAAAGGCTTGGAACTCCTACCGAACTTGTCAACGTTCATCTTGTATTTGCAAGTATTATGGTTTAGATTAATCTTAATATACATATGATATTTGATTGTTTTAGTTCTTCAATTATAGAATTGATTTCATTCTGATGGATATTGTTGCCAGCATTTTTTGATGCTGTTGAAAGTCTAAGTCTATTGACAAGTTCATTAGTATCATTCCAGAACACATATTCCATATTTTTGTTTGTGCATTTCATTTCAGTAGTATCAAAATTCATTTTCATTTCAGTAGTATCAAAATATCTTCTACCTGAGCGTCGAACTTGTCGAGTTGTAGAAGCTGAGTAAGGGCAATGATTCTCGGGAATTATTTCCCCAGAAGAGTCCTGAAACCAAAGGTCGCTCGCCCCCTCCCCTTCCCAATCCTTTACCCCCACCTCCGTCAGCTCTATGATATTATGCTGGCTGACGTCTCCTTATCCCCTGACTGTATGGTATATAACTGTCTGTCAATGCCTAGTTTCCTTCCTGGGACGCTTATGGCTTAATTGCTGTTCGTCTCTCCTTTTCCAAAACATATCCTTCCCTTAAACTTCCCAATTGGGCTGGATCTAAGGTGTTATACGACCCGTGCCGATGATCGGCCAGGCTGAGGGCCCAATTAAAAAACTAGCTCAGTCGCTAACGGAGTATCCGGATACCTGGCGACCTCCGGATTAACTAGCCTTATCTGTATACACGGATCTCTGTACAGATGGACCACCCCTTATCCACTACTCGTGGGATTCAAAATGAACTTTCTTAAAACAAAACAAACAAAACAAAAACAAAATCAAAAGACCGAACCGGCCAGCAGTACGACGGCAAAGTTGTCTGCTGTTCATCCCTCTTCCACTGGTGCCGACAAGGCTGTGGACACTCACAGCCCTGTTGTCGCCAGTGGAATATCGGACAAACAGGTAACATCACCTTCTTCCTGTAGTGAGGCAGTTGTGAAGAACGGCTCCTCTACTACCACAGAGAGTAAACCTCTCAACTCTTCTACACCGCGAGTCGGAGGTAGTAGGGCTATGGTGCCAGGTCCTTCTACCTCCAAAGCAAATAATCCCAAAGAAGGTCCTGGGGGAGATGGGCGTAAGCTCAGACCCTCCAAGGCCTACTACAGGGACATGCGTAATGCTAAGAGGATTCTCCAGACGTTTGGTGAACAACTAGGCGCTGGAGGAAACTCTCAGCATGACGCCAAGATAAAATGGGCCAAGAATTTTATGGCCAAAAATAATTTGAAGACCAGCCAAGACTCAACGTCGAAGCGACAAAGGTCTATGGAAGGTAGTGTTTCACTACCTAAACGCCCCAAAGTGCTAAACACCAGCACTTCTCTTGACCCTCGCAAGGCAAAAATGTCCTTCAGTGACGTTCTGAAGGACAAAATGGTAGTCGCGATTATCGACAAAAGTGATGTAGATGGCACGATCTCTACCGAGAACTGGACATTGGTCAAAGGACAGCTGGCCTTCAGTTTTGTCGAGATCATGTCTGACAATCCGGGACCACCGCCCATCACAAAAGATGGCGGCTGGCATCAGGGACACATCAAGTTGATGGTCTGTGATGATCAGAGGTCATGCGACCTACTGACGCTGGCGGTAAGCCGACTTGGAGAGGTCTGGCCTGGTGCTAAGCTGGAGGTTGTAGCAAAGGAGGATGTTCCTTGCAGACCAAGAGCTCGCATCACGGTTCCGGCCATATTCAAGGAAGCAGACCACGTATTGAAGGTAATCCGGCTCTCCAATCCAACCCTTCCTACTCACAACTGGAAGGTTGCGAAATTGGAGGATCCAAAGGGACCCTGCAAGGGTGCAATTGTAATCATCAATGCAGAGTCCCTTTCTCCTCTGGCGCAATCAAAAGGTGTGATTAGGTTTGGGTTCGATGAAATTACGCTGAGGGTCTATAAAAAAGATGGGGTCGAGGCACAAACCCTTCCCCCTCTCCCACCCACACAAGCGGAAACTGCTGCTGAGGAACCTGGTGCATCGGTCACACTTACTTCATTGGAAGACGATGCAGCTCAGGTATCCCCAGTAACAGAGGAAGCTCCTTACACCGACCAAGGTTTTTCCGCAATGGAGGCCGAGGTCTACGACAGCGGAGATGAGGACATTCTTTTAGAATCGTCCTCTGATATGGATGACTCCGACATTACTGTGTTGGAGGCTGATCGGGAGTGCAGTAGCAAAAATGCTGCGGTTACTCCAGATTAACCTCCAACACTCCATAAAGGCTTCGGCCTCCCTTCTTCTTCGCCTATCCAGCAGCGATGAAGATATTGTCCTGATTCAAGAACCCTGGATTGTTAAATCCATTGTTCGAGGAATCAGGACTCCCAGATACTGCGTGCTGTATGCATCAGGTGAGGATGAACCCAGATCTTGCATATTAGTAAAACGCAGCCTAAATGTATATTTACTCCCTAATTTCAGCGATCGAGATATCACCGCCGCAAGTCTGGAAACAGCCAGAGGAGCGTTCTGGCTGGCGTCGGCGTATCTTGGCCACGACCATCTTGGCCCTCTCCCGGGTGACACTCTGGAGAGATTGATAACTGAAGCACAAAGGCTCAACATCGGCCTCATCATCGGTAGTGACGCTAACGCCCACCATACAGTATGGGGTAGCACGGATATAAACGACAGAGGTGAGTCTCTTTTCGACTATATTCTAAACACTAACCTACTCGTAAGTAACGTTGGTAATGAGCCAACCTTTATTACTAAAAATCGACAAGAAGTTTTAGATATAACTCTTGTCTCCGACTTCATTAATAATAATATTTTGAACTGGAAGGTATCTAAAGATCACTCCTTTTCTGATCATAGATACATCCAGTTTGACTTTATAAATGAATCACCTTGCCAACCGATCATTCGATTTCTGAAAAGAACAAATTGGCCAAAATACAAGAGAACGTTAAATAGTTTAGTAAAACCTGAACTTTTTAATACTCCCTCCAACATTGAAGATCTTGACGACAAAGTCAATAATCTAACATTAGCCCTAAACAAAGCTCTAGACACTGCATGCCCTCTAATACAAGTAAGAGGTAAAAAGAAGCCACACTGGTGGAACTCAGGGCTGGATCCACTTCGAAAAGAATGCAGAAAACTCTTTAACAGAGCGAAAGCTTCTAGAGACATGTCAGACTGGGATTCATATAAAGAATCACTGAAGATTTATAAAAAAGAACTGAGGAAAACCAAACGATCGTCTTGGAGAAACTTCTGTAGCAACGTGGAAGATTGCTCCGAAGCATCCAGGCTGCGCAAAATCCTCTCCAAAAATCCAATCATGCCAAGCTGCTTGAAAAACGCCTCTGGCCTCTGGACCAATTCAAGCGAAGAATCGCTCAACTTGCTACTAGACGTTCACTTTCCTGGTAGCTCTAATATTATTAATAACATTGCACCTAATAATGGTGACAATATATTACATCCCCCACAAGGTCTAGTCACTAGGGAAAAACTCAAATGGGCTATTAACAGCTTTAAGCCATATAAATCTGCTGGTCCGGATGGTGTAATTCCAGCCGAACTGCAAGAAAATGCAAGTTTTCTAATACCCATCCTAGAAAACATATTCAAGGAATGCCTTAAATTGGCATACATCCCGATGTCTTGGAGACAAGTTAAAGTTGTTTTTATTCCAAAAGCCGGAAAATCCAGCCACGTTAACCCTAAAGACCTAAGACCTATCAGCTTATCATCATTCCTTCTCAAAACTTTTGAACGTTTGATCGATATCCACCTAAGGGCAAGTATTGATAAGTCCCTCCTTTCAAAGGCTCAACACGCCTACAACAAAGGGAAATCAGTTGAAACGGCTCTGCACAGTATAGTACGTACAATCGAATATTCCCTCCATCATAAAGAGTACACCTTAGTTGCCTTCTTAGATATAGAAGGTGCATTTAACAATGTCGACACATCTGCAATTGCACGTGTATTGTCATCTCTGAAGGTAGATAAGTCGATCAGCGAATTGATTAATCAAATGCTGATAAGCAGGATTATCAATTCAAAACTGGGCGATTTTACTACACAAAGGGGTGTCAGTAGAGGTACGCCACAAGGTGGTGTCCTATCCCCTCTCCTCTGGAACTTATTAATAAATGAATTACTAATTACTCTAGAAAGAGAGGGATACAGAGTGTTTGCCTATGCGGACGATGTTGCTATTGCGGTAACGGGTAAACACCCCAATATACTAAAGGACCTCTTACAAAACGCTTTAAATAAGCTCACCAGATGGGCTAATCGGTGTGGACTAGGCGTTAACCCACAAAAAACCGACCTTGTCCTCTTCACAAGGAAATACAAAGTCCCACACATTGACCCTCCCCTCATAAACGGTGTACCACTTAAATTCTCTGATCAAGCAAAATACTTGGGTCTCATTTTAGATAAGAAATTAAGTTGGAAACCTAATATTCAAGAGAGAATAAACAAGGCCACAGTAGCCCTGTTCTCCTGTAAAAAGGCCATTGGTAATAAATGGGGCCTACAGCCCCGTATTACACACTGGCTATACATCTCGGTCATAAGACCGATCCTTACTTATGGAGTAGCGGTATGGTGGACGGCGCTAGATACAGCGACAAATCGCGATAAACTCAGCAAAGTCCAACGAACAGCCTGCCTGTGTATGGGAGGAGCACTTCACTCCACCCCCTCCGCCTCACTAGATGTTCTGTTCCATCTAATACCGCTGGACATTTTCAGCAAGCAAACGGCCGCTAACACTGCCATACGGCTTCAAGCCTCCTCTCTGTGGATCAATAATGGAATTGGCCACACCACTATTTTGAACTCGTTCAGAACTATAAACAGTAATATTGACTACACCATACCCCATCCTCAGTTTAATAACTATAGCTTCAAAGTGACTATACCTCCCAGGTCTTCTTGGGAGAATACATCATTTTTGAATGATGGTCCTATAAACTTCTATACAGACGGATCAAAAACGGAGGATGGGGTTGGTGGAGGCGTATACTCAGATAGACTAAACTTAAGTCTCTCCTTTCGTCTACCCGATCATTGTAGCGTGTTCCAAGCTGAAATCCTGGCTATAAAAGAAGTCCTATCCTGGCTTAGAGAAAACGTTATATCATCTAATGATATACGCATCTTCTCGGATAGCCAAGCCGCGTTAAAGTCCCTAGACTCTGTCTCCACAAACTCACTAACAGCCCTAAATTGTCGATCATCTCTTACGGAGATGGCTACACAGTTCAACATTCACCTTCTCTGGGTGCCGGGCCATAGAGACATTCCAGGAAATTGCAAAGCTGACGAACTTGCAAAAAGCGGAACAACTTTACCTCTGCTGGCTCATAATGCTAACATAGGTATCCCTCTAGCTACATGTAAACTTATGCTAAAGCAAGATACCATAGAGAAAACAAACCTCAGGTGGAATAACACCACCACCTGTGTCGCAACAAAACTAATTTGGCCTATTCTTAGTGCCAGGCGCTCAAAACAATTAATCTCTCTGAGTAGATTGCACATTAGCTACGTTATAGGTGTCCTGACTGGGCACTGCTTAATAGGAAGGCATGCTATTCGACTTGGAGCCCCTGCAAATGATTTTTGTAGGAGTTGCTTGGACGAAGAAGAAGAGGAGACAATCTCTCATCTTCTGTGCACATGCCCTGCCTTATCACACAGACGTAGAATCCACCTTGGAGACTACTACTTTAACGATACCAGCGATCTAAAAAATTCAGACATTACTTGTCTCCTACGCTTCATTCGAAGCTCCAATTGGTTCAACGAGTTAAGCTGATTAACTGATCCATGTGGTATCACAATGGACCATACTTTGGTCTAAGTGTGTTGGATGCCCCAACCAACAGCCACTTTAACCTAACCTAACCTAGTATCAAAATAAGATCCTCCGGTTTTTTCACTTTCAGCTTTAAGTCCGACAACAAGTTTTTTAATTATTTGAGTATATTTTGTACCTCTGTTACCCTTCATTCGTGAAGAACTGTCATGATTTATTCTATTTATATTTTGTAAAATTTTTCCATATTCTTCTAAGTCATTACCATCATATTTGTGCTTACGTGGATTTTTCTTTAACATCAACTCAATGAGACGAGGAGTTCGACTAAAAGTTTCACCACCAATAATTATAATATCATTTTCATTAATTTCAAAGTTGCAACTGCCTATTTTAACAGTTTGTGTGTTCACATCAAAATATGGGCCATAATTTGTATCACGATTCGATTCTGATAATATTTTTTGGGTATGAAAGAAGATGTTTTGTCAGGCTCGCTCATACTTTTTGTTAAGAAAGGCATCCTGTTAGAACCTGTTATATTTTTTGGGGTGCTGAAAATAAGAGAATCGTCTATGCTTTCCAATTCCTGTGTTATTGGACTTGTTTGTTCATGATCTGTTTCGTTCTTTTCATCAAACGATTTGAATAGAAGTTTACGATTTTTAAGTTTCTCTTGCTGAAAGTTGTCTTTCCTTTCATTCTCAATCAATTTTTTCAACGGCTCAACAATAGGTTTGAATGTGTTTTCCAATTGAGTTTCTCTCATATTTTGACCAGTTTTAAGTTGTAAATATTTATTTTTAAGCACATTTTTAGTTTTCATTAGATCTTTTAACATGTTTTCATCCATTTTTATGATTTATGAAAAAATTATTTGCCTTTAACAAGCAAACTGTCTCAAACAGTGGTGTTGTCAGAATGTTTGGATTGTAAATGATAATAGTGTATTTATAGCAATGCAATTTTATTGAAACTATTTTTGTAGCGACCTTTTATAATACTGCTTTCCTTGTCTATAACCAGGAATCCAAAATTATCAACCTAGCAGTGAGAACACAACTCCTTAAACTGATTAAATGTCATATCTGAATTAATATGATCTTTGTAAACATGCTTCAAATTCAACTCATCTTGTTTGAAAAGAATGATAAAGTTAGCATTGTCTCTGATCAAATGTTTTGGTATATGAGTATATGACTGACATAAGTAAAAGCTGTCAACCCCGTTATGCCGTCCCATACAAAAATAGTCTCTTATGTTGTTTTGTTTCTGACATGCAACATCATCGAATATGAAAACTCAATTACTTTTAGCTTCTGATGGTGTCATTATTTCACAATTGTTTGAAAATTCATTGTATTCCATTCCTTTTATAGATGTTATTAGCGTTTTTAGATATTGATATTTTGGCTGATGTAAAGATTTAGAATAAATATAAATAATTTCAAACTTCAATCCATTAGGGTCAAGAAGAATGCTAAGCATTACATTTGTTTTCCCACAGTTTGAAGGTCCTACGATAATTCCTCGAATACTGTTTGGAAACAAAGATCCATGCTTCTTTTTAGTTTTTACATTGCAATCAAAATTTTTTACTTTTATAATTTCAAACTGCTTAACGAACCGCATAATGATGACTAACAACTTTTGAAATAAAACATCTAGTTTTTATATATTTCTAATCATATATGTTTCAATCCTCGACTAAGAAGATATATTAATAATTATAATATGATTGAGCACAACACTAAAAAGCAGGAACATAAAAAAAGAAAATCATTTGAAGGAGAAGGACTTTTAAATAAAGCTATTGACAAACTACCATTCGAACTACATATTCCTTCTTATAATTATTGTGGTCCAGGAACGAAATTGGAAGAACGATTACGTAGAGGAGATAAGGGAATTAATCAATTGGATGAGGCTTGTCGAACACATGATATTGCATATTCTAAAAGTAGTTCACTCTCAGATCGACACGTTGCCGACAAAGCTCTAACAGAACAGGCTTGGAAAAGATTCAAAGCAAGCGACTCTTCAGTCTCTGAAAAGTTAAGTGGACTTTTAGTCACCAACATGATGAAAGCAAAGACAAAATTTGGTATGGGGAATAAAAAGGCTAGATCTGTCAATAGAAAAACTATCAAAACTAAACCCAAAAAGACTTGCAAAAGAAGTATTTTTAAAAAGGTTATAAGTGAGGCAAGAAATGCTATTTAAAACAATGTTAATTGTTGCGGTACAACCTCTATAGCAAATATTGCTGTTAAGGCTGCAAAAAATGTCTTAAAAAATAAGAAAAAACAGGACATTACCACACCGAGAATAATCCCACTTCCAAAGAGTGGTGGTTTTCTCCCACTTCTAGCTCCTATTCTCGCTGGTCTATCAGCTGTGGGTTCTTTGACAGGTGGAACAGCTGGCGTTGTAAAAGCCATCAATGACGTACGAGCTGCTAAAAGGCAATTTGAAGAAAATAAACTTCATAATCAGGCTATGGAATCGGTTGCTATTCACGGAAATGGATTATTCTTACGTCCATATAAAAATGGTCTTGGCCTTTTTCTTAAAACTCCAAATGCAAAAAACTAATTACCCTGCTACCTAACCACCATTTAAGCAATTTGGAAATTGATCACTTTGGAAAGAAGCACTTAAAGAATTTTAGAGGAGTTTTCATGCGAGATTCATTACCAAGGATATCATTCGATAAAGAATGTGGTGTTTTAAATTTGGATGATGAAGCTGGGATACTCACTGGGTACTGGGTACTCACTGGGTAGCATATATTATAAACAAAAACAAAAATGTTATTAAGTATTTTGATAGTTTTGGAAATTTGAGACCACAAACTGAAGTAATAAGCTACCTTGGTAGTAAAATAAATTATAATTATATCCGAGAACCAAACTTCGATACATTTATATGTGGTCACTTATGTTTAAGATTTTTACTGGAACAATGCAATATTATTTTTTAAAAACTTAAATGAGAATTGAATAAAATGACGTAGAAAAATCAAAACTGTATCATTTGTCTTTTAATCGAGATGTCGTTAACACTTACTTTGAATGGAAATGAATGAACTCTGAATGCCGAGTATTTCCCACCAATTGTACTGAAGTCTAATTATTATGTATGTGGGCTTATAGATTTTCAAACATATAACTCTATACCAAATGTAGATGAGTTTAATAACTTGTTACATGTGGGTGATAACGTTATAACGTTTCCTATTGCTTCCTATGAGATAGAAGATATTAATAATTTAATACAAACAAAAACGAGAAAAGTGGTTCAAAAAAGAGTGAAATTAAAATCAAGGCAAATAACAATACTTTAAAATGTGAAGTAATTAGCTCAGAAGACATTGACTTCTCTAAACCAAATTCTATTGGAGCTATTTTGGGGTTTAGCAAACAAATTCTTGAGGCAAATGTATATCATGAATCAGATCTTTATGTTGATATTAACAGAGTAAATGCTGTCCGCATTGAATGTAATATCATAGAAGGAACGTATATTAATAACGAAACAGCACATATCTTACATGAATTTGCTGTTAAAGTAAGTCCAGGCTATAAAATCATTGAAGCTCCGAGGAATGTTATTTATTTACCTGTGAACGTCAAGCGGATAACATCACTGTGTTTAAAGTCTGTTGATCAAGACGGAAAAGATATCAATTTCAGAGGAGAAAAAATAACTGCCCGATTGCATTTAAAGTCGGAAACATGATTGTATATGAACATATAATAAATTCAATTTCTTATAAAAACAACACACAAAATAATTTGATACTTAATCCATCTTCGAACTTAACTGCGGTAACATCTCTTCTTACTAAAGATAATCGGGACTTTGTATTATCATTAGGATACACATTAAAACATTAAAAACAAAACAAACAAAAAAAAAAAAGAAATATGCTAAACATTTTTCAAGAACCGGAGATTAATGAAAGTATTTCTAAATACGAATATCATACTTATTCACCGTATCAAAACAATTTTGATCGCAATGACATCATTCAGATTTCTATACAACATCAAAATCTTAATGTTCTTCCTTCAGAAAGTTTTTTGTATGTTGAAGGAACAATTTCAAAAGCGGATGAAAAAGAGATACTCACTACAAAACTTGTAAATAATACAATGGCTTTTCTCTTTGATGAAATACGATATGAATTGAATGGCAAAGAAATTGACTGTAATCGAAATGTTGGAATAACATCAACGATTAAAAATTATTTATCTTTATCCAAAAATGAAAGTGATATGCTACTGAGCATCTTGGTCCCCCGACTCAGCTATTAATTTAAAACCACTACATTTTAATTATTGTATTCCACTGAACAGACTTTTGGGGTTCGCCGAAGATTATAAAAAAATTATCCCAAATGCCCGACATGATCTAATTATTACACGGGCTAGAATTGATGAAAATGCACTTACTATATCCCCAACAGATGAAAATGTTCAAATAAAACATCACAAGGTTCAATGGAAAATACCGCATGTGACTTTATCAGATGCTATGAAATTAACTCTATACAAATTGTTACACTTTTTCCTATTAATCGCGAGGGAATTATAATCTTATTTATTATTAATTATTTAACACAAATTATCAAAACAAACTAAACCGATAAATAGACTAAATCAAATCGACGACGGCTGCGTAGCGACGAACGACGACGCACGCAGCGATTCGAGCAACTCGCACTCAACCGAGTACGAATGCGACACAAAGAAGAGAACAAAAAAGTGTAACTATACAGCTCGTTAACGAAGCTGTAATCGCGGCTGCTCAGCTGGGCTGGGTTCTTTTGGAAGAATTTTATAAATTATAACAATGTTGATCGATTTATAAAATCAACCAAATTTTTATAATTGAAACTATTTTATTGCAAGTACCTACAGTGGGGTACGTTGTAAAGAGATGGGCGCCAGGAATTTTTTTTTAAAACCGAAAAAGAAAATTCCAAAACTCTTTGTGATAAGTGAAACGGTTAAAAAGAAATAACACAACGAACGTCTGTTTTTGAATTTAAAATGTATTACTTTGGGAAACCGTGGAATTGAAGATCCCTGGACTAAAACCCAAAATGTTTTCCAAATAAAAGTGAAAATTACAAACAATTTAAATTCAAATGAAACAAAGTAAAAAGAAAACAACTCAGAAAAGAAAATGGCAAAATAAAATGGGTTCTTAACACCGATCGCGTACCGAACAAAGAACAAAACAAAAAAATAGCTACTTATCTTCTAGTTTTTTTTCTGCTATTTCCCTCCTCTCAAAATCCTCACACCTCGATCCTCGAATCTCCAATTTTCTTTTTCTTTCTCTGGATTTCCTCGATTTCTTGATAATCTTCCTTCTCGATTTTTCCTTTTCTTTTCAAAATGCCTCAAACACTTTTTTATTTTTAACTTCTCGCTTGTAGGGCTCTATCAAGAGTGCCTTCCAAGCTAATTCCGATCTTTATCCTGCCTCCCTCGTCCATTCCAGTCACACACACATTCATCCAACACAAGCATTCGTTTTCGTGATTGTCGGTCACGGCATCACGGCTTCCTGGAAGCTTTACGCTCATCAGGAAAACCACCGTTATTGACTCTCAGCGAAACTTTGCTTTCACACACACAAACACAGTTTCGACAAGTTGTTGGATGAGTTTCCAAAACTTGCCGAAACGTAATGGACGAGTTAAGACCCCTTCCCAACTATTCTTATTTTTCGAGAAAGTTTTAAGAAACAAAAATCGAGAAGAAGTCTCAATTAGGCATTTTCCTATTACTATTAATTTACGCGCGAGATTCGAAGTGTGAATTTTGTACCAAATATTAAGTTAAATTAAAATAAAAACGCGGCGTTAAAAACCCATTTTTTACATAAACGATTAAATGTTAATTTCAGTAAATCTACGTTAAAATTACAATTGTTAAATATGTTGTTGTTGTTGTTGTTGTTGTTGTTCAAGTAAGGGTCCGCCTGACCTCATACTTCTTCTGCTCATCCGTCGGCATTTTCGACCTTGTCGAAAGAACTCGTTCTCCATCTCGATCACCTGGTTTTGTTGCTTTTGCAAAATAAAGGCTAGGTACACTTGTGGTTGATGAGACCATGGTTGCCCTCAACTTTGCCGATATTTTGCAGCCACAACAGGGAAAAGAAAACAGCCAAAGGCTAGTTTTTGTTGCGGTAAAATTTACCGTAACAAATCCCACCCTTACCTCCCAAGAAATGTGTTTACTTTTCAAGAAAAGCAAAACCATTTCTTAAGGCTCAGCCTGGGGTAGACAACAACAGCAAAGGACCATCATTAGAAAAAAAAAATCATTAGTATGGCACGTTAATTACACAAATTACAATGAACAACCAACAGAATTACTACTACCAAAAAGGGACTTGACTCAAAAATCACCAAATGGTTTTAAATCTTTAACGTGCCACGTTCCTCGCTCCTTACCGCGATCATCTATTAAGAGGTATGTCCAAGGTGACATCCTCTTGCTGACCTTGAAAGGTCCTACAAATTTGGTCGCCAACTTCGCCGCGAAAGAATTTGCTGCATCGGACAGCGCGAAATTCCTACGCCAAACGAGATCACCCGTGTGATATTGCTCCTCCCTCCTACGTAAATTATAAGTCTTAGCAGCCTTCTTTCCCGCTGCTTCCAACTTCCTAGCTATGTCCTCTCTCAGTTTCCGAAACTGCCTATCAATTTCCGTTCTATCCTGGTCCCTATCGCTATCCCTAATTCCTTCTTCACGGCCACTAGTTACCATGTTCCTACCGAAATCTGCGAAGTATGGCGACACACCTAAAACCTCATGTTGCGAAGTTCGGATTGCACAGGCCACTTTTGCCAGTTGCGAATCCCAACTCCGCTGGTTTTCCGAAACATACGCCCGGAGCGTAGTCTTAATAATTTGATTAATCCGTTCCGCCGGATTCGCTTGCGGATGATAATTCGCCGTAAACCGAAGTTGTGACCCGTACGCTTCGCTAAGCGTTGTCAGTTCCCTGCCACGGAACTGGGGACCGTTGTCACAGACGATCCACTTTGGAATCCCGAAAAGAAGAAACACATTTTCTTCCAACTCCCGACATACCGCTTTCGCCGTTGCGGACCGTAACGCGAACAACAAGGGGAATTTAGTAAAATAGCCGACGACCGTTAAAATATACACGAACTCTCGGGACGATTCTGGTAATGGACCCACCAAGTCCACGCAAATCATTTCCCACGGTTGTGAATTCCCTACTCTTTCGGTCATTAGACCAGCTGGTTTTTCGTTCACCGATTTCACACTTTGGCAAATCTTACAATTCCTAACATACCTCGTAATATCGCTCCTCATTTTGGGCCAGTAATATTTTTCTGCTATCCTAGCAAAAGTTTTCTTAACGCCCATGTGTCGTGAAAGCGGAGCATCATGGCACTCGTTAAGAATTCTCGTCCTATCACTTTTCCCTAACACTAACTTCCACTCCTCACCATTATCATGAACGACTATATGGTTCAACCTAACATGTTTATAGAGCCGCCCGCCCATTCTCTACTCGCCAAGATGGGTATTCTAACGGGCTCTTTTCTACCTGTGATTTCATTTTAATCACCCAAGGGTCCGAATCCGCCTCAGAGACACCAGCTACTTCTGGAACTCCTCGCGACAACATATCAGGAACGACATGTTCTTTGCCCTTTCTGTGGATGATCTTGAAATCGAATTGTTGGAGCCGAATGGCCCAACGAGCTAATCTACCCTGCGGATCCTTAAGGTTGCTTAGCCAGACCAAAGAGTGGTGGTCAGTTACGACTGCAATTCGAACACCTTCGAGATACGGCCGTAACTTTTCAATCGCCCAAAGGACCGCTAAACATTCCTTTTCGGTAGTAGAGTAGTTCCTTTCGTTCCTATTCAATGACCGACTTAAATAACAAATGGCTTTTTCGCCATCCTTAAACACCTGAGATAATACGGCCCCGATACCATAGTCCGACGCATCTGTTTGCAGAACAAATGGCCTTGAAAAATCCGGACATGTCAGAATCGGTGCCGTAACCAAACACTCTTTGGCTTTTCTAAAACTCTCCTCACATTCTAGGGTCCATTCAAATTTCTTACCTTTCTTTAAGAGATCGGTAAGTGGCCTAACCAAAATTGCAAAATTTGGTACAAACCTACGGTACCACGAAATTGTCCCTACAAAGCTCCTAATTTCCTTCACATTTTCCGGTGCAGGAATCCTCATCATGCTTTCCACTTTTTCCGGGTTAACATGAAGCCCGTTCCTATCAACTACATAACCTAGAAATTTTAAAGAAGACCTACAAAAATTACACTTTTCCCTACCTACTTTTAAACCCGCTTCTCTAAACCTTTTAAAAACTTCTTTTAAAATTTCTAAGTGTTTTTCGAAAGAATCGGTGACGATGATAATGTCATCCAAGTACACAAAGACGAACGGTTCTAAGTCAGGACCTAAATGCGTCAATAAACCTTTGCCAAGTTGCCGGGGAATTGTGCAAGCCGAAAGGCATCCTGCAAATTGAAACAGGCCACGCCCTGGCACGGTAAAGACTGTGTACTTGCGCGATTCTTTCTCCATTGGAATCTGCCAATAAGCAGATTTAATATCTAAAGAAGACAAGTACTTCGCGTTTCGAAGCTTGTCTAAAATCGCCGAAATAAGGGGTAGTGGATAAGCATCCCTATCTGTAACCTCATTCAATTTCCTATAGTCAACACAGAACCGATAACTGCCACCTTTCTTCCTAACCAGAAGAATCGGCGATGCCCAAGGACTCTTTGACTTCTCGATCACTCCAGCTTCCAACATCTCCTGGAGCTCCTGATCGATATGTTTCTGAATCGCTGGCGAAACAGGGCAATATCTTTGCTTTATCGGTCCTGCAGACGTCCTAATCTTGTGCTCAACTAAGTTGGTGCACCCTAAACCCTCGGTCATTGATTTAAAAAGTTCTCCTAACACTTGTTCTAACTTCATATTTTCCGAATCGTTCAAATCCGATTTTTCCCTAATAGCTACCATGTCTGTCATCGAGGCCAATCTCTCTTGGCTAGAAAAATTCCACACCACCCCTGATCTCAAATCCGGGACTATGCCCGATAGTGCCCAAAAATCAGCACACAAGATCAACTGGTGTGGAAGGTTCGGAATGACCAGACATTCTATCAAAAAGGATTTGTTCTCAACCTCTACTGGTAGAGAAACAGATCCATACACCTGCTCCATCTGCTAACGCTACTGACCCAACACTACTCTTTCCTAACCTAAGCCCTAACTCTTAAAAAATTTTCCACCCGTCACCACCCACAATGGTACGGGAGGCTCCCGAATCAAGCAATCCCAAAAACTTGATTCCATAAATCCTAACTCCTAAATATGGTCTAGTGTCCCTACCATTTGCCGCTAACGTGAAACTCAGTTGAACTCCTACACGCTGATCGTCAGCAGACGACCTCCCTAACGCCGACGGACTCCTTGTCCTGCTGACACAAGGGCCCGATCCCCATTTCCCGAACACCTACAGTCCCTACGATACACTCCTACAGCTCCACAACCGAAGCTGTATGCCCTTCCTTGTTACAATTATAACACCTAACTGTCTGCCTAAATGGATTATCAACAACTGGAGCAACAGCCGCTACTCAGTGTTGTCCAGACGATGTTGTTTGGTAACCGCACTCCGGTTCCAACAAATTTTTGCCTCTAGAAGGCGGGGTAAAACTATCTACATTCACCTTAAGGGTGTCTAATTCCCTACCTAAGATAGCAAGTTCCTTAACCGTCTTTGGTTTGGCACTAGCTATCTGCACCTGATAAAATGGATCTACATTTTTCCTCAATATAGAAAGCATCCTTCCCTCTGACAAGGGTTCCGATAATCTTCGAAACAATGTCCTCATCGTGGTCAGATATGCGCCGAAAGTTTCTTCCTTTCCCTGCGAACGCCGATTAATCTCCTCCAACAAGAGATCATCGTAATTCGCAGGAAGGAACTCCGCTTTGAGTTCCTTAACGAATTCCTGCCAACCCTCCAAATCTTCCCTAGCCGACCTAAACCACAAAAGTGCCCTACCAGCCAAAAGCTCCGAAGCGGATTTAAAAATGTGGTTTTCAGGAAAATCGTTAGCCAAACGAAGTTCCTCCACTCTTTCTAGTAATGAATTTACTGATGCTCCACCCGAGTCACCAGTAAACTTCACCCCCCACTTCCCTATACGTTCAATGTGTTTTTGCTGAACGACCACTTGTTCAGAAAACCCATCGGCCCTATCCAGCCTACGATCTGACGGAACCCTAACTGACATGTTCCCTACTGCAGGACTACTGACACCAACTCTTGGCTCAGCGAACGTCTCTGTAGTAGGACATAACGCAGACCGTCCACTACAGGGAGTCTGACCAACTTGTACCCGAAGTTGGGTTGAGTCTTAAGTGGAGTCTTTTCTTTTTCCACTTCCTCTTCCCTATCACTATTCTCACTATCACCAGTGAGATCTCCTAACAAACACAAAACCTTGTTCCGAAGTGAACTAACTTCATCTTCGGCCTCACAAGGTGTCCTAGCTAACCTGCCTATACACCACTCAATCTTTGTCACTATCTTAATGTACTCCGAAGACTTTGGATTCTTCGAAGGTACTTTAAGAAGGACCCTAATCTCCTCAATTTGTGCTCCTATTGCCTCAACATCCTCTTCATAAGTGAAGGGGTAAACTAAACTTACTTCCATCGAGTTCCTCTTAACGAGTAACCTCGATGACCTCAATGCCTTTCGCATTTCCTCAACTGTCCCTACTTTCAATCCCCTGACCTTCATCTCGTAGGCCAGTTCGTCCTGCGCTAACCTACCAATATTCATTTTAACTAACATAAAAAAAACTTAAAAAAACTGATTTATAAAAAATAAATAAAAAAAAATCTACTAGGCAACCCTTAAACTAAAACCTAATTTGTAAATTAATTCATTTTTATTAATTTAAAAGAAAAACAAATAATTTTAAAAAAAACACACAAAATTATTTCTATTAAATTTTTAATTTTATCAAAAAAAGTTTGGACGCTCACACCAATCCCCTCCTCCAACTAAATTCACTCAAACTCTTTGAAAATTGAAAAATTAACTTTCACTCAAAAAATAGAAAACACACTCGCAATAAAACTATCACGCAAGAAAAAATAAGTCACTCGAATAGCTAGCGATAAAAACTCTCTCTAACACAAAAAAAAAAGAGAAAACAAAACAACAAAAATTATGGAAGACAAAATGTCGACCGAAAAAATTATTAAAAATAAATAACCAAAAAAAGAAAAAAAAAAAACAAATCTTATTAATAACAGACACCACACAGTAAATAAGAACAATAATAATAAAAAAACACGAGTTTACACCTCACAATAAAAAAAAAAAAATACTTGCGATGCGATTTGTTTTCCCACTTTGAAAACTCCCTCGATGAAAATTTTTGTCAACAGAAACAAATCAAAAAAACTTCGCCAACTTCCTCCAATAATTTTCCACTGGAACTCAAAACAACTCGAACGAAACACCTCGATTGAAATACCTATAAAAAAAACAAGCCGAATTAAATGTTCTTTTCTTAAAAACAATATACAGAAAAAACACGATACGAAATAACCACGAAAATTCTTCCAATTTCTTTGGCCCCACGTTGGGCGCCAATTTATCACACTTTTTCTTATTAATCGCGAGGGAATTATAATCTTATTTATTATTAACTAGCTTTTACCCGCGACTTCGTCCGCATTAGATAGTTTTTTTTGGATAGTAGTATGAAAAAACCTGAGCTTTACTTTTTTGTACGTATGTTTGAATTATGCCGAGATGTGATGAGGCCATACTAAGTGTGATTGGCATAGGTTAGGTTAGTTGACGAACCGAGTAAATTAGTAAGTATTAAAGAAACAATTAAATTTACACGACAAATAAAATGTTTGCAGGTTTTCTCTGTAATTTGCATGCGTCCGACAACGGCGTGTGCCCTCATGTGTGTGCCCGTTCGGGTAGACCCACTCAGTAATGTCCTCCCCCCGCGCCGCACTACAGCCGCACTACCGCCGCCACCACCTGGCTCGTCTACCGCGTGCGACCCCTGCCCGCGCCACAGCCGAAACAGAATTATCAGAAGTAGAAGACAGACCCAGTGAATTATTTGTTGTACCTACATGGCTCGTGTTTGGCGATGAAAGGGTGAGCATAGCAAAGTTTAGGTTTAAAATTATTATTATTTGTGGAACTTGGTGGGAATCGACGAGGCACGTGGCGCGCGAAGCCCGCATTAATATACGTGTATGATAACATGTTTGACAACTTATTTCATAAGGGTTGGGAATGCGTTGTTTTCCCGTAATGCCAATTTTAGCCAAATATTATTCAAATCTTTGGTAATTTAGGAGTGAAAGCGATCAGATTCCACGGAAAGTAATTTTTCCCATGGGAAAGCGTTGTTTTCCCCAGGTAAAAAGTAACTCATGTCCTTTCTTAAGTCTCAAACTATCTCCTTACCAAATTTCATTTAAATCTGTTCAGTAGTTAAGGCGTAAAAGCGATCGACCCACCTGAATTTTCCCATGGGAATGCGTCTTTTTCACGGGGTAAAAAGTTGCCTATGTCCTTTCTTGGGTATCAAAATATCTCCATACCAAATTTCATGCAAATTGGTTCAGTAGTTTAGGCGTGATTGAGTAACAGACAGACAGACAGAGTTACTTTCACATATATAATATTAGTATAGATTATTTAACACAAATTATCAAAACAAAATAAACCGATAAATAGACTAAATCGACGACGGCTGCGTAGCGACGAACGACGACGCACGCAGCGATTCGAGCAACTCGCACTCAACCGAGTACGAATGCGACACAAAGAAGAGAACAAAAAAGTGTAACTATACAGCTCGTTAACGAAGCTGTAATCGCGGCTGCTCAGCTGGGCTGGGTTCTTTTGGAAGAATTTTATAAATTATAACAATGTTGATCGATTTATAAAATCAACCAAATTGTTATAATTGAAACTATTTTATTGCAAGTACCTACAGTGGGGTACGTTGTAAAGAGATGGGCGCCAGGAATTTTTTTTTAAAACCGAAAAAGAAAATTCCAAAACTCTTTGTGATAAGTGAAACGGTTAAAAAGAAATAACACAACGAACGTCTGTTTTTGAATTTAAAATTTATTACTTTGGGAAACCGTGGGATTGAAGATCCCTGGACTAAAACCCAAAATGTTTTCCAAATGAAAGTGAAAATTACAAACAATTGAAATTCAAATGAAACAAAGTAAAAAGAAAACAACTCAGAAAAGAAAATGGCAAAATAAAATGGGTTCTTAACACCGGTCGCGTACCGAACAAAGAACAAAACAAAAAAATAGCTACTTATCTTCTAGTTTTTTTCTCCTATTTCCCTCCTCTCAAAATCCTCACACCTCGATCCTCGAATCTCCAATTTTCTTTTTCTTTCTCTGGATTTCCTCGATTTCTTGATAATCCTCCTTCTCGACTTTTCCTTTTCTTTTCAAAATTCCTCAAACACTTTTCTATTTTTAACTTCTCGCTTGTAGGGCTCTATCAAGAGTGCCTTCCAAGCTAATTCCCATCTTTATCCTGCCTCCCTCGTCCATTCCAGTCACACACACATTCATCCAACACAAGCATTCGTTTTCGTGATTGTCGGTCACGGCATCACGGCTTCCTGGAAGCTTTACGCTCATCGGGATAGCCACCGTTATTGACTCTCAGCGAAAATTTGCTTTCACACACACAAACACGGTTTCGACAAGTTGTTGGATGAGTTTCCAAAACTTGCCGAAACGTAATGGACGAGTTAAGACCCCTTCCCAACTATTCTTATTTTTCGAGAAAGTTTTAAGAAACAAAAATCGAGAAGAAGTCTCAATTAGGCATTTTCCTATTACTATTAATTTACGCGCGGATTCGAAGTGTGAATTTTGTACCAAATATTAAGTTAAATTAAAATAAAAACGCGGCGTTAAAAACCCTATTTTTTACATAAACGATTAAATGTTAATTTCAGTAAATCTACGTTAAAATTACAATTGTTAAATATGTTGTTGTTGTTGTTGTTGTTGTTCAAGTAAGGGTCCGCCTGACCTCATACTTCTTCTGCTCATCCGCCGGCATTTTCGACCTTGTCGAAAGAACTCGTTCTCCATCCCGATCACCTGGTTTTGTTGCTTTTGCAAAATAAAGGCTAGGTACACCTGTGGTTGATGAGACCATGGTTGCCCTCAACTTTGCCGATATTTTGCAGCCACAACTAGGGAAAAGAAAACAGCCAAAGGCTGGTTTTTGTTGCGGTAAAATTTACCGTAACAAATCCCACCCTTACCTTACTTTACATCCCACTTTTCAAGAAAAGCAAACCATTTCTTAAGGCTCAGCCTGGGGTAGACAACAACAACAAAGGACCATCATTACATTTAAAAGAGAAAGAAAAAAAATCATTAGTATGGCACGTTAATTACACAAATTACAATGAACAACCAACAGAATTACTACTACCAAAAAGGGACTTGACTCAAAAATCAACAAATGGTTTTAAATCTTTAACGTGCCACGTTCCTCGCTCCTTACCGCGATCATCTATTAAGAGGTATGTCCAAGGTGACATCCTCTTGCTGACCTTGAAAGGTCCTACAAATTTGGTCGCCAACTTCGCCGCGAAATAATTTGCTGCATCGGACAGCGCGAAATTCCTACGCCAAACGAGATCACCCGTGTGATATTGCGCCTCCCTCCTACGTAAATTATAAGTCTTAGCAGCCTTCTTTCCCGCTGCTTCCAACTTCCTAGCTATGTCCTCTCTCAGTTTCCGAAACTGCCTATCAATTTCCGTTCTATCCTGGTCCCTATCGCTATCCCTAATTCCTACTTCATGGCCACTAGTAACCATGTTCCTACCGAAATTTGCGAAGTATGGCGACACACCTAAAACCTCATGTTGCGAAGTTCGGATTGCACAGGCCACTTTTGCCAGTTGCGAATCCCAACTCCGCTGGTTTTCCGAAACATACGCCCGGAGCGTAGTCTTAATAATTTGATTAATCCGTTCCGCCGGATTCGCTTGCGGATGATAATTCGCCGTAAACCGAAGTTGTGACCCGTACGCTTCGCTAAGCGTTTTCAGTTCCTTGCCACGGAATTGGGGACCGTTGTCACAGACGATCCACTTTGGAATCCCGAAAAGAAGAAACACATTTTCTTCCAACTCCCGACATACCGCTTTCGCCGTTGCGGACCGTAATGCGAACAACAAGGGGAATTTAGTGAAATAGTCGACGACCGTTAAAATATACATGAACCCTCGCGACGATTCTGGTAATGGACCCACCAAGTCCACGCAAATCATTTCCCACGGTTGTGAATTCCCTACTCTTTTGTACATTAGACCAGCTGGTTTTTCGTTCACCGGTTTCACACTTTGGCAAATCTTACAATTCCTAACATACCTCGTAATATCACTCCTCATTTTGGGCCAGTAATATTTTTCTGCTATCCTAGCAAAAGTTTTCTTAACGCCCATGTGTCGTGAAAGCGGAGCATCATGGCACTCGTTAAGAATTCTCGTCCTATCACTTTTCCCTAACACTAACTTCCACTTCTCACCATTATCATGAACGACTATATGGTTCAACCTTACATGTTTATAGAGCCGCCCGCCCATTCTCCACTCGCCAAGATGGGTATTCTAACGGGCTCTTTTCTACCTGTGATTTCATTTTAATCACCCAAGGGTCCGAATCCGCCTCAGAGACACCAGCTACTTCTGGAACTCCTCGCGACAACATATCAGGAACGACATGTTCTTTGCCCTTTCTGTGGATGATCTTGAAATCGAATTGTTGGAGCCGAATGGCCCAACGAGCTAATCTACCCTGCGGATCCTTAAGGTTGCTTAGCCAGACCAAAGAGTGGTGTTCAGTTACGACTGTAATTCGAACACCTTCGAGATACGGCCGTAACTTTTCAATCGCCCAAAAGACCGCTAAACATTCCTTTTCGGTAGTAGAGTAGTTCCTTTCGTTCCTATTCAATGACCGACTTAAATAACAAATGGCTTTTTCGCCATCCTTAAACACCTGAGATAATACGGCCCCGATACCATAGTCCGACGCATCTGTTTGCAGAACAAATGGCCTTGAAAAATCCGGACATGTCAGAATCGGTGCCGTAACCAAACACTCTTTGGCTTTTCTAAAACTCTCCTCACATTCTAGGGTCCATTCAAATTTCTTACCTTTCTTTAAGAGATCGGTAAGTGGCCTAACCAAAATTGCAAAATTTGGTACAAACCTACGGTACCACGAAATTGTCCCTAAAAAGCTCCTAATTTCCTTCACATTTTTCGGTGCAGGAATCCTCATCATGCTTTCCACTTTTTCCGGGTTAACATGAAGCCCGTTCCTATCAACTACATAACCTAGAAATTTTAAAGAAGACCTACAAAAATTACACTTTTCCCTACCTACTTTTAAACCCGCTTCTCTAAACCTTTTAAAAACTTCTTTTAAAATTTCTAAGTGTTTTTCGAAAGAATCGGTGACGATGATAATGTCATCCAAGTACACAAAGACGAACGGTTCTAAGTCAGGACCTAAAACGTCGTCAATAAACCTTTGCCAAGTTGCCGGGGAATCGTGCAAGCCGAAAGGCATCCTGCAAAATTGAAACAGGCCACGCCCTGGCACGGTAAAGACTGTGTACTTGCGCGATTCTTTCTCCATTGGAATCTGCCAATAAGCAGATTTAATATCTAAAGAAGACAAGTACTTCGCGTTTCGAAGCTTGTCTAAAATCGCCGAAATAAGGGGTAGTGGATAAGCATCTCTATCTGTAACCTCATTCAATTTCCTATAGTCAACACTGAACCGATAACTGCCATCTTTCTTCCTAACCAGAAGAATCGGCGATGCCCAAGGACTCTTCGACTTCTCGATCACTCCAGCTTCCAACATCTCCTGGAGCTCCTGATCGATATGTTTCTGAATCGCTGGCGAAACAGGCTAATATCTTTGCTTTATCGGTTCTGCAGACGTCCTAATCTTGTGCTCAACTAAGTTGGTGCACCCTAAACCCTCGGTCATTGATTTAAAAAGTTCTCCTAACACTTGTTCTAACTTCATATTTTCCGAATCGTTCAAATCCGATTTTTCCCTAATAGCTACCATGTCTGTCATCGAGGCCAATCTCTCTTGGCTAGAAAAATTCCACACCCCTAATCTCAAATCGGGGCTATGCCCGATAGTGCCCAAAAATCAGCACCCAAGATCAACTGGTGTGGAAGGTTCGGAATGACCAGACATTCTATCAAAAAGGATTTGTTCTCAACCTCTACTGGTAGAGAAACAGATCCATACACCTGCTCCATCTGCTAACGCTACTAACCCAACACTACTCTTTCCTAACCTAAGCCCTAACTCTTTAAAAATTTTCCACCCGTCACCACCCACAATGGTACGGGAGGCTCCCGAACCAAGCAATCCCAAAAACTTGATTCCATAAATCCTAACTCCTAAATATGGTCTAGTGTCCCTACCATTTGGCGCTAACGTGAAACTCAGTTGAACTTCTACACGCTGATCGCCAGCAGACGACCTCCCTAACGCCGACGGACTCCTTGTCCTGCTGACACAAGGGCCCGATCCCCATTTCCCGAACACCTACAGTCCCTACGATACACTCCTACAGCTCCACAACCGAACCAACGTTTCTGAACGTTACATCGCGAAGCTGTATGCCCTTCCTTGTTACAATTATAACACCTAACTGTCTGCCTAAATGGATTATTAACAACTGGAGCAACAGCCGCTACTCGGTGTTGTCCAGACGAACTTGGTTGATAACCGCACTCCGGTTCCAACAAATTTTTGCCTCTAGAAGGCGGGGTAAAACTATCTACATTCACCTTAAGGGTGTCTAATTCCCTACCTAAGATAGCAAGTTCCTTAACCGTCTTTGGTTTGGCACTAGCTATCTGCACCTGATAAAATGGATCTACATTTTTCCTCAATATAGAAAGCATCCTTCCCTCTGACAAGGGTTCCGATAATCTTCGAAACAATGTCCTCATCGTGGTCAGATATGCGCCGAAAGTTTCTTCCTTTCCCTGCGAACGCCGATTAATCTCCTCCAACAAGAGATCATCGTAATTCGCAGGAAGGAACTCCGCTTTGAGTTCCTTAACGAATTCCTGCCAACCCTCCAAATCTTCCCTAGCCGACCTAAACCACAAAAGTGCCCTACCAGCCAAAAGCTCCGAAGCGGATTTAAAAATGTGGTTTTCAGGAAAATCGTTAGCCAAACGAAGTTCCTCCACTCTTTCTAGTAATGAATTTACTGATGCTCCACCCGAGTCACCAGTAAACTTCACCCCCCACTTCCCTATACGTTCAATGTGTTTTTGCTGAACGACCACTTGTTCAGAAAACCCATCGGCCCTATCCAGCCTACGATCTGACGGAACCCTAACTGACATGTTCCCTACTGCAGGACTACTGACACCAACTCTTGGCTCAGCGAACGTCTCTGTAGTAGGACATAACGCAGACCGTCCACTACAGGGAGTCTGACCAACTTGTACCCGAAGTTGGGTTGAGTCTTAAGTGGAGTCTTTTCTTTTTCCACTTCCTCTTCCCTATCACTATTCTCACTATCACCAGTGAGATCTCCTAACAAACACAAAACCTTGTTCCGAAGTGAACTAACTTCATCTTCGGCCTCACAAGGTGTCCTAGCTAACCTGCCTATACACCACTCAATCTTTGTCACTATCTTAATGTACTCCGAAGACTTTGGATTCTTCGAAGGTACTTTAAGAAGGACCCTAATCTCCTCAATTTGTGCTCCTATTGCCTCAACATCCTCTTCATAAGTGAAGGGGTAAACTAAACTTACTTCCATCGAGTTCCTCTTAACGAGTAACCTCGATGACCTCAATGCCTTTCGCATTTCCTCAACTGTCCCTACTTTCAATCCCCTGACCTTCATCTCGTAGGCCAGTTCGTCCTGCGCTAACCTACCAATATTCATTTTAACTAACATAAAAAAAACTTAAAAAAACTGATTTATAAAAAATAAATAAAAAAAAATCTACTAGGCAACCCTTAAACTAAAACCTAATTTGTAAATTAATTCATTTTTATTAATTTAAAAGAAAAACAAATAATTTTAAAAAAAACACACAAAATTATTTCTATTAAATTTTTAATTTTATCAAAAAAAGTTTGGACGCTCACACCAATCCCCTCCTCCAACTAAATTCACTCAAACTCTTTGAAAATTGAAAAATTAACTTTCACTCAAAAAATAGAAAACACACTCGCAATAAAACTATCACGCAAGAAAAAATAAGTCACTCGAATAGCTAGCGATAAAAACTCTCTCTAACACAAAAAAAAAAAGAGAAAACAAAACAACAAAAATTATGGAAGACAAAATGTCGACCGAAAAAATTATTAAAAATAAATAACCAAAAAAAGAAAAAAAAAAAACAAATCTTATTAATAACAGACACCACACAGTAAATAAGAACAATAATAATAAAAAAACACGAGTTTACACCTCACAATAAAAAAAAAAAAATACTTGCGATGCGATTTGTTTTCCCACTTTGAAAACTCCCTCGATGAAAATTTTTGTCAACAGAAACAAATCAAAAAAACTTCGCCAACTTCCTCCAATAATTTTCCACTGGAACTCAAAACAACTCGAACGAAACACCTCGATTGAAATACCTATAAAAAAAACAAGCCGAATTAAATGTTCTTTTCTTAAAAACAATATACAGAAAAAACACGATACGAAATAACCACGAAAATTCTTCCAATTTCTTTGGCCCCACGTTGGGCGCCAATTTATCACACTTTTTCTAATTAATCGCGAGGGAATTATAATCTTATTTATTATTAATTATTTAACACAAATTATCAAAACAAAATAAACCGATAAATAGACTAAATCGACGACGGCTGCGTAGCGACGAACGACGACGCACGCAGCGATTCGAGCAACTCGCACTCAACCGAGTACGAATGCGACACAAAGAAGAGAACAAAAAAGTGTAACTATACAGCTCGTTAACGAAGCTGTAATCGCGGCTGCTCAGCTGGGCTGGGTTCTTTTGGAAGAATCTTATAAATTATAACAATGTTGATCGATTTATAAAATCAACCAAATTGTTATAATTGAAACTATTTTATTGCAAGTACCTACAGTGGGGTACGTTGTAAAGAGATGGGCGCCAGGAATTTTTTTTTAAAACCGAAAAAGAAAATTCCAAAACTCTTTGTGATAAGTGAAACGGTTAAAAAAAAATAACACAACGAACGTCTGTTTTTGAATTTAAAATTTATTACTTTGGGAAACCGTGGGATTGAAGATCCCTGGACTAAAACCCAAAATGTTTTCCAAATGAAAGTGAAAATTACAAACAATTGAAATTCAAATGAAACAAAGTAAAAAGAAAACAACTCAGAAAAGAAAATGGCAAAATAAAATGGGTACTTAACACCGGTCGCGTACCGAACAAAGAACAAAACAAAAAAATAGCTACTTATCTTCTAGTTTTTTTCTCCTATTTCCCTCCTCTCAAAATCCTCACACCTCGATCCTCGAATCTCCAATTTTCTTTTTCTTTCTCTGGATTTCCTCGATTTCTTGATAATCCTCCTTCTCGACTTTTCCTTTTCTTTTCAAAATTCCTCAAACACTTTTCTATTTTTAACTTCTCGCTTGTAGGGCTCTATCAAGAGTGCCTTCCAAGCTAATTCCCATCTTTATCCTGCCTCCCTCGTCCATTCCAGTCACACACACATTCATCCAACACAAGCATTCGTTTTCGTGATTGTCGGTCACGGCATCACGGCTTCCTGGAAGCTTTACGCTCATCAGGAAAGCCACCGTTATTGACTCTCAGCGAAACTTTGCTTTCACACACACAAACACGGTTTCGACAAGTTGTTGGATGAGTTTCCAAAACTTGCCGAAACGTAATGGACGAGTTAAGACCCCTTCCCAACTTTTCTTATTTTTCGAGAAAGTTTTAAGAAACAAAAATCGAGAAGAAGTCTCAATTAGGCATTTTCCTATTACTATTAATTTACGCGCGAGATTCGAAGTGTGAATTTTGTACCAAATATTAAGTTAAATTAAAATAAAAACGCGGCGTTAAAAACCCTATTTTTTACATAAACGATTAAATGTTAATTTCAGTAAATCTACGTTAAAATTACAATTGTTAAATATGTTGTTGTTGTTGTTCAAGTAAGGGTCCTCCTGACCTCATACTTCTTCGGCTCATCCGCCGGCATTTTCGACCTTGTCGAAAGAACTCGTTCTCCATCTCGATCACCTGGTTTTGTTGCTTTTGCAAAATAAAGGCTAGGTACAACTGTGGTTGATGAGACCATGGTTGCCCTCAACTTTGCCGATATTTTGCAGCCACAACTAGGGAAAAGAAAACAGCCAAAGGCTGGTTTTTGTTGCGGTAAAATTTACCAACAAAAATAGTTTTATGAAAATTGCTTTTCGAAACTGGGATCTTTATGAATACCCCACGCTATCAACTTCTTCCCATCATATCTGGAACGTGAAGACAACAACACAAATAGAGAAACCTCGTTACATTATCCTTGCTCTACAAACTGAAAAAAAATAAAAAACTATCTGCTGACCCTACAATTTTTGATCACTGTGATCTAACAGACTTAAAAGTTTATCTAAACTCCGATGTCTACCCACATGAAGACCTAAATATATCTTTTGAAAGAAACAGATATAGTTTGTTGTACAGAATGTATACCGATTTTCAGAAAATATACTATAATAAATCTAACACCGAACCATTACTTTCCTGGGAGCTATTTAAATCGCGTTCCCCAATTCTTGTTATAGACTGCAGACATAAAAACGAAACCTTAAAAACAGGACCTGTCGACATACGCCTAGAGATGAGAACATCAAAAAATATACCAGCAAACACATCAGCGTACTGTCTTATGCTCCATGATCGTTTGATTGAATATTATCCACTTGATCAAGTAGTCAACAGAATTGTTTGAATTCAGAAATGAAAAATGTAAACATGTTTAAATAAAATAAATAAATTTTATTATCATCCAAAAACAGTATTTAGTTTTTTTTTTCTTTAAACGCTAATTCAGGTTCTCATTGGGGCTGTTTCCGTTGCGATGGTTGTTTTGATATTTTTTGTTATTGATCTATCGAGCTCCGAAAATTTTAATGAAATAAAAACAACATACATTTTTTCAGAACAAGTTTTTCAAACATTTTTACATTTTATTATAATTTTTACAATTTTAGACATAATTAATTTTTTTTTTAATGGGCTTCTATCGTTGTCTTTTAAATCCATATGGTAGCAAACTATGGTCGTCAAGAAAACGACGTTTTTTAGATTTAACGCTGTAGGTTTTTATTTCTGGAATTGTTATCACCTGATGGTCTTTCGTCTGTCGAATGTTTTCTGATCTAATTAAAATATTGTCACTGCCTGAAGAAGATGCATTTAGTACAGCTTCTTTAATTGAGTCAAAATTAATTTGTTGAGATGCGGCATTATTAGGAAAAATCCCTTTCACTTTGCAGACAACGTATTCCATATTGTCTTTTGCACTTAACACTTTATACGAATAATTCTTAGGTCCTCCACTAACGAATTCTGTGATAAAGCTTCCAACCCCATAACTTCGAAGGTTCGAATTCTCCTTCACGACTTATGTAAATAACAGAATCAGTATCGTAGTACAAAACTCTTTCTCCTAAGCTCTCCAGGTAGTTATAAAGTTTAAGCCGAGCTAAACATGTTGTGTAAGCAGCAACACAGACATTTACTGTGGACAGAGAGTCGATAGCTTCTTCTTTCATCTCGAAGTTAACGACGACGTTTTCTTCATTCACAGGGAGAATGTGAAGCACTTCAATCGATGGATGCGTTAGCAAATGAAAGAAAATTGAAGGGTTGTTCACAACGATCGTTTGAAGCTGATTTTCGCGTTGTTTAAACTTTCCCCTAAACGAATTTAGTATCAGTTTTGCAAGTGATCTCTTTCCTGGATTATTACATATCTCCGAAAATTCCAGCTGAATATTTTCTTTTTCAAGAAAATCAGAAATATATTTTTCCTTTTTTTGCTGAGACGAACACTCACTTGGCCAGCCAGGTGCTTCTTGTTTTATTTTAAGAAACTTGTTCATCAAAGATGTGAACAGCCCATCATCTGAATTTTTATCCGGGTTATACTGGACTATATTATACTCCCATATTTCAAATATATTGAGTATGATGTATCCTTTTTCAACTGCTTTATTGACCTCGTCAATTACCCAAGTCCCGACCAATGCTCTTTGCTCATCAGTATGAGAACACAATGATTCTACATTTCTCTCATCACTACAGCTTCGACATAGTGAGAACATGAGCTTAGAATTTTGTTTTATTGGTAAAATTGGGTGAAGCAGGTTTTCCGGAGGTAAAATTTTACATTTTACGAGTCCATTCATTCCTTCCAAATTTGACGCAGTTGAGCAGGCTGCATCACCAGTGATGTGAATCTTAGGATGTCCAGTGGGGAATTTTCCATTCTTACATACCCATGGGTAGAGAGAGCATATATCTATGTACTTTATCTTTTCCCTTTTTTTGCACTCATAGAAATCGACGACATTTCCAGTTCGACCGCCATAAAAAGCGAGGATTTAGAGGGGAACTTTGAATAAGTTGGTGGGAGTTTAAGAAAACTCTGTCTTCTTTTTTAAACGACTTGAGATTCTTCCGAAACACACGAAACCACATTTCAATTACCTCGTAACCGAAATCCCTTAGTCTTTCTGTCCTCGCCTTTGTTGTCTCATACCTTCGGTTCAACGTGTCATTCTCGTTCTCGTGCAGAGGATCATCCCGTTTATGCTTCAAGCAGAGAGGGTGACCATGGTAATAGCATCCGTGGTATTCAAAAATTTGATTGGTTTCTTGACAAAAACCATCAACTTTTACCCCGTTGATTAAAACCTCTTTTCGTTTATACGAATGTCTGATGTTTATTTTTCTATTTCGTTCTTCCAAAATCATCCACTTGATGGCTTCTGGTGACTGGTTGTCAACACATCTGTAGCCGTTTTTCGGTATTAGTCCGATAGTGTCTGGCTTTAGAAAGTTCCGCCTGTATAGCAAATTGCAAGCTGAAGCAATCGTTACCGATTCTATAAATGGCTCAACGTTACATTGACGCCCAAGTTCCTAATTTCGTTCGAAAGTGAATTGAAATCACTTTTCAATTTCACGTGAAATGAAATTGCATGTTCTTCAATTCGATCGATTTCGAAAACTTCGAAAATGCTTCGAACTGTCAGAACTGAAGGATCATCCATTTTTATTTTATTTCTGAAGTAAAATGTTTGCTGTTTTAAAGATGGATGCAATATTTTTGGCAATTTTAAGTGAAAAAAGGAAGCAGAATTTAAGAGAAAAAATAAGAAGACGAATTTTGCGAGACAAATCAAATATATTTGGATTTACCTGACACAATGTAAGTGTGTGAAAATTATGTAGAATTGTTCTGATAAATAAACTAAATTCTTGATTTCCTCTTTTAAGCTTTCATTGTAATTTTATACGAAATACAGAACATCCATTTGCATGTTCGAATATCCAATTCACAATAACAAATTGTGGAACACCCAAATTCACTTTCGCAAAGTGTATTGACAATAAGTGAAATGCAAAACATGGGCATGAGTAAGAAATTGTTTTCGGAACTCTAAGCACGCTCCTATCAAAATTTTGACATCACTTTTGCAATATTCTACCAGTTCGTTTTCCATATCAAAATAATCATTTTTATGTTCCGAATACCATTTTAGGAAAATTCCACGTTCCTCTGTTCGCATAGTATCTGCACTATAATATCTCATTGGTGGCAGTGTTCCAATGTATCTCTCATTTTCTTTCGTATTCAAGAGATACGGAAAGTAACCTTTCTTTAAAGCAGAAGGTAAATCGAATGCTTTTGGAAAACGAACTGATGATCGTATGATTGACCGTTGTGAGCAACTACAATCACCTTTTTAAATTTTTTCCAAATTTCTAGTACATGTTGAATAAATTTAGGTACAATTTCTTCTCCTATTATAACGTTAATTGACAATCCACAATAATGACAGAAATCCAAGTCAGGAAATTTTATACAGTGACTACATTTGATTTGAAACACGCACAAATTTGGTTCATGTTTTTTAATTAAAGCTTTTGATATTGCTGCATCTTCTTCATTCCAGATTTTCGCTCCAATTACCTTTTCTTGACGACTTTCAAGATCATAAAATACATACATATAAGTAATTTTCCAAATTAGGTGTTCTCGTATCAGGCAGAATAAAACACATATGGTCTTTGAGTACATGTTTTTTACAGTTTTTACAAAAGAACTCTCCACAAATGTGTTCTCGACTCCCTCTGTAGGATTTTAAACAAGCGAAACATCTTTTCATTTGCTCACATATAGATTGTTGTTGTGCTGATGATGATAATGAAGGGGCGCTCATTTTGTGGTTGTCATAACATTCTGTTCCTTTAAAATTTCGATTGCAGTCGGGGCATAAAATTTGATTCTGAGTTTCCTTACATATTGGAGATCTCTGACATTGCGAACAAAGAGCAAGACATCCATAATGTTTACTCTTTGTATTGTAGGGTACATGGCAAATCTCACATTAGAAAGAACAGTAAAATGCGGCAGTTAAAGATGTTATAACATTAAAATGATTATTATAATATAACAAATATTTTTTTTTATCGTTGCTGTCATTTGAAACTCCTTCATACATTAATTTACGGCTTTTTGTTCCGTGTTCGTAAACAGTAATTTTGTAGTTTTTTAAATGAGTTTGAGAGTGAGAGTGTGAGAGAAGTAAAAGTCGTATTCTTGCAGTGCTCAAGTTATTTATTCATATTTTTGTAATTTTAAAGTTAAATATATAAAAAAAACTGCTTTATAAACTTTGGTTAAGCAGAACACCATAACATCAAAGAGGAATATCTTGAAATTGCCCACAAGGTATGATAATAAAGGACCTTTTAAATATATCGCATAGGGTAGCCATTTCTTCTTTGTTCTGCGAATAACCGATATATGAAGTCAAAGAGAAAATTGGGGGAAACTTCTCCAAACAATTCAAAACACTTCAACTTCATAAAGTATCTTTGTTGACCGAAAACAACATCGCAATGGCATCTCAAGCAAACGAATTGAAGTCCATTATCGACGGCTGTTTTGTCGAGCACTTAAAAAATATCGCGACAAAAGACGACGTCTTAGCTGTCACCGCTGAAATTCAGCTCTTACGGGCTCAAAACGAGCGCCTTACGGAGCGGTTAGCTGTCGTTGAGAACTACTGCGAAACACTTGAGAAGCAAATCGAATTTTTACACCAAAAATCACATGAAAACACGGTTGTAATGCATTTACCGTCAGACGAGAAGACAGACATGAATAGTCTAGCGAAACAAACCTGTCTTGGCCTTCTCAATCTAAATGAAAATGCAGAGCTACCTTTTGATAAATCGCAACAATTTGTTAATCGTTACAACAACAAAACGATAATGGTGTTAAACTTCAACAACAGAGAAACAGCACAAAAAATTATAGAAGCAGCCCCGAGATTAAAAAACTCCGGAATTGTGGTGCACCGAGAAAAATCTTTACTTTTCCGAAAGAAGAGGAGAACACTTTATCAAATCAAAAGCAAGCTAATGGAGATGAAGAGGAATCCGAATGTAAATATTCAAATCAAAGGCGCAAAACTTAAAATCGACGATTTTTCATTTTCACACGACTCGCTACGAGGATTGAAAATATCAACAAATGACGAGCTGTCATTTGTCAAGAGGAATTTTGGTGAAGATGCACTGTGCTTTTTTGACAACGTCATCGTAAACCAGAATAACCCTCATGTCACTGAAGCGCCATCTGTGAGTGCGTTCGCAAACAATCGTCATGGTTTGGGTACAAACTTTAAGCAACATCATTCAACATAGGATAGAGATGCCGTCTGCCATTTAACTAATTATAATTTAAAAATCTTCTGCTATAATATTACAGGTCTCAAAAATAAATTATTAATGCCAGATTTTTTTAAATTAATATCAAACTATGATATATTTATATTATTAGAAACTTTTGTAGAAGATGGTAAAGAGTTGCAATATTCTAAGTATTTTGAAAATTTTAATTTAAGATGGATATCGGCTGTTAGAAATAATAGGCTTGGTCGAGCTAGCGGTGGCATGTTGTGTGGAATCAAAAACAACATTTTTATAAAACATATTACATTTAAAGTTATCGATAGCAAGGTTGTAATAGATTTTATTATTAATTCAAAACACTTTTTAATAGTTCCTATTTACCTTAACTATAGTAATTGGAATTCTGACTTTGAAGAACTCCATAATTTCCTTTTAAGCCAAAATAATGAAAATATTCTATTAATTGGGGACTTAAACGGCAGGATATCGAATTATCAGAACTCTCCCTTTATGAACAATGGATATTTTTCTTTTGAAAGAAACTCTTTAGACGAAACCATAAATACAAACGGAAACCGTTTGATGGATTTGATTGAGGATTTTGGGTTTTTTATCTTAAATGGTATTTCTAGAGGGGATACTAATGGGAATTTTACGTTTATATCGTCACAGGGTTGCTCTGTCATTGACTACTGCCTTGTAAAAGGTGAATGGCTGAATATCGTTAAAGATTTTTTAGTATTGCCTGCCAACTACTCAATGCACCTGCCTATCTATGTCTCCTGTGAGTTCAAGCCTCAAGAAAGTTTTATTAGAACTCGCGAAGAAAATTTTAATACAAGGCTTCGTTGGAACGACAAAAAATGTGAAGTTTACAAAAGTAACTTAAATCAGTATTCAGCTAATTTGCTAAATCAAATAACGTCCACAATAGATGTAGCTACAAATTTTGTTTTTCAAACTATAAGACTGTCTTCGGTCAGCTATTCAAATAATAATAGAACAATTTTTAAATCTAGCTGGTATGACAACGAATGCAGAAAAAGTAAAGAGAGATCGTTCAAGTTTTTAAAACTCTTTAGAGACTCAAATGATGTTTTTTATAAGACTTTATATCTACATTATAACAACGCTTATAAAGATTTATGTAAGCAAAAAAAAAGAACTTTTTTTTTAAAAAAAAACTGCATCAAATTTGGTTGGTAGTCATGACTCTAAAGCTTTCTGGGCCAATGTGCGCATTTTGAGTGACCGTAATAGGTCAGTTCTAAATCCCATAGGAGTGGATATACTGGCGTTGCACTTTGAACAACTTTTCATAGCTGATCCATGCCATAAGTCTATAAGCTTTGCACTGCCTTTTATATATATTGAAGAATTAGACGCTCCATTCTCAATGTTAGAACTGGTTGTTGCGCTAAAAAAAATGAAGAACAACAAGGCTGCAGGGCTGGACGGCATACCAGCTGAGTTCTACAAAAACGCCACCTTGCAGTTTTTAGAATTTATTTTAGTGCTCTTCAACAAAATGTTTGAGGAGGAGCAGTTTCCAGGAATTTTCCAGTCCTCATCTATCTCTGCAATTTTTAAAAAAGGTGACCCTATTTTACCTGAAAACTATAGAGGCATCTCTGTGCTTAGTTCTCTAAGAAAATTATTCACCCAGATCCTCTATTCCAGGCTTGTAAGATGGGTCGAACAAAACAACAAAATAAGTTGCTTTCAGGCGGGCTTTCGAGCTAATCTTTCGACAATCGACCAAATTTTCACTCTCACGAGTGTTGCTAGGCTTTACTTAGAGAAAAAAATAAATCTTTACTCCTTTTTCGTTGACTTTAAATCAGCATTTGACACCATTAACAGAAGATCTCTACTATTTAAACTTGCAGCTATCGGGCTTTCGACAAAATTTATCCGAATCTATGAGCAGCTGCTATCAAATATGACAGCTGTAGTTTCAAATGGTAGTAGCAAATCGAAACCGTTTAGTTGTAATACAGGTGTGCCTCAAGGCTGCATTTTAAGCCCGCTTATCTTTTCACTATTTATAAATGATATTGAAGACTATATCCCTGGTGGAGTAACTTTTGGTGATTTATCTATTAAAGTTTTGCTCTACGCCGATGACTTGGTGATCTTAACTGATAATGCAGTCACACTTCAGCTTCAAATTAACAAATTAAAACAATTTTGTGATCTGTGGGATCTCCAAATAAACACCTCAAAGTCGAAGATTATGGTCTTTAGGTCCCAACATCGTAGCATTAGAACCGACCGCAACTGGACCCTCAATGGTTCCAACTTAGAAGTGGTGAAAGAATTTAAATATTTAGGCTACACATTAACTCATAACCTGAATTTTGGTGTGATAAGATAAGGTGAGAGTTGCAAAAACTGCAATAAATTGTATGTGGTCAAACTTTTTTAATAACAAACTTGTTGATCCTACGTCTAAGTTCAAAGTGTTTGAAGCAACTATCAAAAGCTGTTTGTGTTATGGCAACCAAGTCTATGGGTACAAGCAAATAGAAGATATCGAAGCTGTCCAAAGAAATTTTTTCAAGCGTATCTTTAGACTCCCAACTAACACGCCCAATTATGCTATACATATTGAATCGGGACTTGCTCCAATATTTATTATGAATTTAAAAGCAAACGCTGATTATATATTGAGGGTAATGCAAAGGTCGGCCAACAATTTGCAAAAGAGGGTCCTATCAGTGTGTTTTAGATGCCGGTATACACTATTTAAAGACTGGTATGATTTGGCCTCGGCACACAACTTTCCTCTGTCTCTATCTGTTGATAGTTTAGATACGTGGAGAAGCGCTCTCTTCGACTGTATATATACCATTGATGATCACTTATTCCAAAGCTATCTAGATAGGGCGAGGGAGTCTGTGTCGAGATCAATTTACAGTAAACTTAACCTTAGACTCGGGTCTTCTAATTACTTTAGAGATAAATTTACTGTAATGGAAATGAGCATCATATTTAAAGCACGCACGGAGATGTTAGAGCTTAATCACAGACCGCACAGAACTGGTAACAACCCAAACTGCACTTTGTGCAACCTTAATCAAGTTGAAAACATTTTCCACTTTGTTGCATTGTGCCGAATCTTGCAGGAAATTCTTCGGCTTTATTTTAACAAGAGTTTTCTGTCACTTGAAGAATGTCTAGGCGTTCTGAATGGAGATAACGGTTGGCGTCTACTCATTCAGTTTTTGTTAGATGCAGTTTCATATAGAAACATGTACATCAATATATACTAGAGTAATAATTCTATTACAATTTTGTTTTAGCTAAACTAAAAGCCTAAATCGCATTTGAAAAATTGCTAATCATTAAATTCCTTGAGATATTTTTCTTTTTTTTCGTTTTCGCCAAACTAAAAGCCCAAACCGCATTTGAAATTGCAAATTCTTTAAGATCTATGTATCCTTTTTTTTGTTTTAGCCAAACTAAAAGCCCTTAGAACATTTGAATCAATTGTTTAACACATATTGCCATAATTAAATGATTGCTGTTCTTATAAACTTAATAATTTTGTTTTAGCGAAACTAAAAGCCCGAATCAGATTTTGTTTATATTTTTTTTTATAAATTTATGTATCTATTAAATTACATACACCATTAGGTTAGGTTAGGTTAGGTTAATGTGGCTGTGGATACAAAAAACCACACACTTAGGCAATAAGAAAGGCCCATTGTGATACCACATGAATCTAGAGAATTACTTCCCACTAGTCGAACCATTTTGAGCTTTTTATAAAGCGAAGGAGATATCTGATATCCTTTTTAGCTAGTTCACTGGGATCATCAAAAGAGTATTCTCCCAGATGAAGTTTGCGTCTTCGTGAAAGAGCAGGGCAGGTGCAGAGGAGGTGAGAGATTGATTCTTCTTCTTCCTCGTCCATGCAGCTCCTGCAGAAATTATTTGAGGCTACACCAAGTCGTATTGCGTGTCTGCCTATAAGACAGTGTCCCGTAAGGACACCTATTAGGGAGCTAATATGAAGTCTGCTTTGGGATAACAAGTCTTTAGAGCGCTTTAGGTCCAATGAAGGCCATATTAGTTTTGTGGCTGCGCATGTTGGTAAATTGTACCACCTAGAGTTTGCTATCTCGAAAGCTTTTTCTTTTAGCAGAAGTTTACATGTAGCTATCGGTATACCTATCTTCTCCCTTTCAGGTGAAATAGGTATGACGGTTCCATTTTTAGCGAGTTCATCGGCTCAACAATTTCCTGCGATGTCTCTGTGGCCCGGCACCCAGCATAGGTGAATGTTAAATTGCTGCGCCATCTCCATAAGAGATGATTGACAATCGAGGGCCGTTAGAGAGTTGGTTGAGACACCGTCAAGAGACTTGATAGCAGCCTGACTGTCAGAGAAGATGCGTATATCAGAAGTTGATATCACGTTTTCTCTTAGCCAGGAGAGAACCTCTTTGATCGCTAAAATTTCCGCTTGGAAGACGCTACAATGATTAGGGAGGCGGAATGAGATGCTTAGATTAAGCTTTTCTGAGTACATACCACTACCAACTCCCTCATTTGTCTTGGATCCATCTGTATAAAAATGGATGCTTTTGTCATCCAGGAGTTTTTTATCTTCCCATTCATCCCTGGATGGAATGGATACCTGGAAGTTTTTACCAAATTGGGGTTTTGGGATAGTGTAGTCTATGTACTTTGGTATAGAACCAAAGAGGTTCAGAATGATGGAGTGCCCAACATTGTTGTTGGTCCACTGAGATGAGGCGTTGAGTCTTATGGCTGTACTCGCTGCCACTTGTTTGCTGAAAATGTCGAGGGGTGTCAGATGGAGGAGAGTGTCCAACGCTGCTGAGGGTGTGGTTCTCAAAGCCCCGCTAATGCAGAGACATGCAGTGCGTTGGACTCTGCTGAGTTTGTCGCAATATGTGACTTTCTCCAGTGCAGTCCACCACACTGCAACCCCGTACATAAGTATTGGTCGGATGACCGATGTGTATAGCCAATAAGTTATGCGAGGTTGAAAACCCCATTTGTTTCCTATGGCTTTCTTGCAAAGGAAAAGAGCTGCTGTAGCTTTTTTAACTCTTTCCTGAATATTAGGTTTCCAACTTAATTTTTTGTCCAATATCAGACCAAGATATTTGGCCTCATTGGTGAAAATTAGTGGTACACCTTTTATTGAGGGAGGAACAATTTCTGGGATCTTGTATTTCCGCGTAAAAAGGACGAGGTCTGTTTTTTGAGGATTAATACTAAGTCCACAGTGATCTGCCCATCTAGTGAGCATATTGAGTGCGTTTTGGAGGAGGCCTCTCAGTGTATTTGGATGTTCTCCTATGACGGCGATAGCAACATCATCGGCATACGCAATCACTCTGTAGCCTTCTCTCTCAAGGGATATTAGTAGCTCGTTAACCACTATGTTCCACAGGAGAGGGGACAGAACACCACCTTGCGGAGTGCCTCTACTGACAGACCTTTTCGCACAAAAATCCCCCATCTTAGAGTTGATGATCCTGCTTTTTAGCATTAGATTTATCAATTCACAGAGTGAGTATTCGACGTTTAGGGTCGTCATAGCAGAAGTGATAGCGGATGTGTCAACGTTGTTGAAAGCGCCTTCAATATCTAGGAAGGCCACCATAGTATATTGTTTTTGTTCTAGGGAATATTCGATAGTTCTTACTAAGGTGTGCAAGGCTGTTTCTACCGATTTCCCTTTGCAGTAAGCATGCTGAGACATCGATAGTCTCTTATCAATGCTGTTACGTACGTGGATATCAATCAAACGTTCCAGAGTCTTGAGAATGAATGATGATAGGCTAATAGGTCTTAGATCTTTAGTCGTAGTCAGTCGTAAATTGTAACTCAGCTGGTATGATGTGATCTGGCCCTGGAGATTTGTAAGGTTTGAAACTATTCAGAGCCCAAGTCAATTTCTCTTTAGTAACAAGACCTTGAGGAAAAGTTAAATTAATACCCGACCCAGGATGGTTTGTTGTATTAACGTATTTGGAGCTATCAGGAAAGTGGGTGTCAAGTAGCAGGTTTAGCGTTTCTTCGCAAGAGTTAGTCCAAGTACCATCCAAGTTTTTAAGACAACTAGGCATGGTTGGATTTGTCGAGAGAATCTTCCTTATCCTTGATGCCTCCGAGGATTCTTCTATTGAGCTACAGAAGGATCTCCAAGAGGATCTTTTGGCTATTCTCAATTCCTGTTTATATTTTTTGAGGGATTCCTTATAGGAGTCCCAGTCTTGTGGATGTCTAGTCTTTTTTGCACGATTAAAAAGCCTTCTACAGCCTTTCCGGAGTAAACCCAGTTCAGCAGCCCACCAATATGGTTTCTTCTTTCCCCGCACTGTAGTGAGGGGGCAGGCAGTTTCCATGGCTTTATTAAGGGCTGCTGTAAGCTCGTCGACTTTTTGATCGAGTTCAAAAGCGCATAAGGGCGGATCATAAAGTTCTGGTTTAATCAGATTCTTCAGAGTTGCCCTATATTTTGGCCAATCTGTTTTTCTATAGTTTCGGAATTGGATCATATACATACACCATTAAAACGAATATTTTTTTTTCCCTCTGGCATTATTCTTTTTTCAATTGCTATTTTCTTTATATAACCAAATTTTTGTACTTTCTCTCACAAAATGTTTAGTTTAGAAAAATATACCGGCAGACGGCCCATGAGCCATGCTTGTAATCTTTAGTTTTAAGTTTGTAAACTTTTAAAATGAAAAAATAAAGATGATAATAATAATAATAATAATAATAATAATAATAATAATAATAATAATAATAATAATAATAATAATAATAATAATAATAATAATAATAATAATAATAATAATAATAATAATAATAATAATAATAATAATTAAATGAGTTTGAAATAATTTCAACTCATCAATTCCACAACCTCCTCAGAAGTTTAATCGCTCTCTCAGTTTGGATTTAACCTATATCTTTACTTATACTAACAAAATTGTACTCCTTGTCCGTGTATGCCTTTGCTATAACCAGAGCTCGAGGCAAGCATAAATTATCCGTATTTTTGACACAAATAATTCCTCTACGATTGGCACATTCTTCGTTGAACGAATTGTACATGGAGCTAGGTTTTCTTCCTTCTCCAGCTGGCATTTGAACTGATGTTATAGATAACGTAAAATCATCCGTGCTTCAGACCAGGCCATCAGAATTACTTTGGAATATTTTGGAAATCATTTCCCAAACATCATCCATGTTGAGCTCTGAACAGGTTTTGTAGTTGATCCATCCACTACCTCGCTCATGAGCAAAACTATTTCCAGAAAGCGTTATTCCCACCTTGTCGGATTCATTCAGACCTTCCACAGCAAATCGTATCATATCTTCAATCGCCTTTCTTATCCATGAAGTTGGTTCTTCAAAACTTGGAATAGGGTTGATTTTATAAGCAATTTTCCGCCCATTTAAATTGAAGCGTTTAATTTTGGTACTAAAATCAGTCAACATTTTAATTCGCTGAAATAAAAAATAAAAAAACAGGAACAAATTTATTTTTTAAATTTTTATTTTATTTAAAAAAGTTTTTTTGCGAATTAAGTAATTCGTTTTGCGAATTTAAGAAGAGTGTAGGCAAAATATGTTTTACCTCTTCAATAATAACATCATTCTTTTTCCTCCCTCTTCGGAGTTTCTGCTGGTGTTGTTGCTGTTCTTGTTGATGTTGCTGCTGTTGATGTTGTTCTTGTAGTTCTTGTTGATGTTGTTGTTCCGGCTGTTTTGGTGTTGCTCCTGCTGTTGCTGTTGTTGTTGATGTAACTGATGTTGTTGTTGCTGTTGTTGTTGATGTAACTGATGTTGTTGTTGGTAAGCTTGTTGCTGATGATGATTTTGCAGCTGTCCTGGTTGCTCTTTATCGTGGAAATCAATCACGAAGGAACGATCTAAAGGCTCCACGACCTCCAGGCAGAGCGTGTGTAGCTCCGCGATGTACTCCTCATCCATTTGGGTATTGCACCTTTTTGGCAGGAATACCTAAAAATAAAAGTTTATTATAATTTTTTAAATGAAAATGCGAAATATAGTACATACCACATAGTCGTCTAGTTCGACTAAAATTTGTTGGCCATATTTGGTATGTATCCTTTTTGCTGAAGTTATAGGAAACTTCCTCTTCTGGACCATTTTCGAAATGCTCAGGAGTGGTTTCCGGGTTGAATCTAACGGCTCCTCCCTGCGTACACTAACTGCAGACTTCATTTTTTTTTTTTTTTTTTAATTTGACATGTTGTATAGGTTGTTGTAGATATTCACTGAAGAACTAAAACTAAATCAAAAACTCAGGAAAATATTGCTTTTATAGTATGGACTACCCCCTCACGGTTTTCGCCTTGTTGTGGCGAGGGGGCTTACGTCTAACTCTTCAGCAATCCAGCTGCGGAGTAAGACAACTAAGAAAACCACAAAAAGCAGAGATGCTTATCTAATAAATATGGACAAAAGTTTACAAAATGAAGTAAATCGAACGGGGATATACGTTCAAGTGTCGGCAGAAGTCACGGCTGCCGGCGAGGGCTTGGCTTCGCAAGAAGCTAAGTCGCCAGTGACAAATGTAAACTTGGAGAAAGGAAAACGAGAGCTAAAAAGACAACCGGTCATTCTCTCAGTGGATCTCCTCCCCGACTTAGATGGTCTAACTATCAAAGGTACGGAGACCTCGGACAGACCTCCTTCCATAGGCAGTCAAACCGAGGACGAGCTACTGATGGAACCGAGTCAAGAAGAGACTATGCTGAAGTCTGCTGCACCCCTCAAAGCTACGAGGCAACGCAGCAACTACAGATCCTCCAAAAGATTCGTGAAAATGACCGAGTTGAAAGACCCTGCGACGCTCAGTTCGAGAGACAAGGCTCTCTTAAAAAAGCATAAGAAGCTAGTTAGGAACTTTGAGCGGCAGCTGGCAGAGACTGTCACTGCACCCAGGGAAATAGCGAAGGAAGTGAATACCAAAGAGTCGGAGAGCAAAGGAGTAGATGCTGCCAAATCTAGGTCTGTCCCTAAAAAGGCAAATCGTGAACAGGCTGGCAATAACTCGACCGCTCGGAACGACAAAGGTAAAGTTCAGGCGACTTCCAGTAAGAAACAGCAAGCCAACGCTAGGAAAGACCAAGCACCGGCAAGCACCTCTTCTGGAACGAAGCCAGGAACGTCCAAGAGACAAAGATCGGAGGAGGCGGTCAAGCAAGATGGTGCTAAAAAACAGAAAACCAGCAGCTTCGACACCACCCCGATTGACCTACAAATTGCCATAATAAGCCGTGACGACCCAGATGGGAAAATCTCGGCAAAAAACTGGCTCCTTGTGGAAAACGAGATCCTCAAAGCCATGATGGAGGCATCGGAGAACGATAGTTCGGAAGACTATGTCTTTGATGGTGCCGGATGGCGGCGAGGAGTTAAAGTGGTCTGCTGCGGTGACCAGAAATCACGGGAGTTTCTGAACCGTACAATCGCCAACATTGGCGAACTATGGGAAGGTTCCTCCCTTGAGATTCTACCCGCCGCAGCTCTACCACTCCGCCAGCAGTTTAGCATATGGATCCCCCCTCCTGCAGAACATGAGGACGCAGCCATTATAAAGTTGCTGGCGAAACAGAACAAAGAGCTTCCCATTTTAGAATGGAAGCTCCAACACTCAAGAAAGAGTCATGGAGGCGAAGGGAAGGACCTCTTGTTTGTGGCAGACAAGAAATCTGACCTTCTGCTCAAAGGTAAAAAAGACGTGTTGAGGTATGGTCTCGGAACCGTAAAGGTTAAGAGGCATGAAGGCAAAGGGGAGTCAAAAGCTGCAAGTGGTGCAAATAAACCTGCACCACGCTAAAGCAGCAACGTACGACCTTACGCTCTACATGTCTCACGAGAACGTGGATGTGGCCTTGATCCAGGAACCATGGTTAGGCAAAAACCGAATCCGTGGGTTGAGGTCAAAGCACTACAACCTTTTCCACTCCACGTCAGATGTAAGTAATATTAGAAGTTGCATCCTAGTGAAAAAATCAATTAACGCTTTCTTCCTATCTAGGTACAGCAACAAGGACAACACGGCAATCAGCGTCGAATCAAATGAAGGAAACTTCATTCTAGCGTCGACGTACATGCCGTATGAGGAGGAGAGCCCACCATCAAAAACTGTCCGTGATCTTGTGGTCCATGCCACAGCAAGCGGCACACCTTTGGTGGTAGGATGTGATGCCAACGCTCACCACACTCAATGGGGCTCAAAGGATATCAACAAAAGGGGTGAGTCAATTTTTGAATATATTCTCTGTTCTAATTTATCGATATGTAATAGGGGCAATCACCCTACTTTTCGAAACAAAAACAGGGAGGAAATCATAGATTTGACCCTTATTAGCAATAATAGTAAAATTTCAGTTGAAGACTGGAGAGTCTCACCTAAAGAATCTTTTTCGGATCACTTTAGGATACTCTTCTCTATAGACAGGAACTTTACTGAAAAGAAACCTTACAGGAACCCAACTAGAACGAATTGGACAGAGTACGAAAAATGGCTGAAAGACTGTATTGATCCACCAGAGGACAATACAAGTCTAAGTACTTCAACCATTGACACTGTTGTCCAAAACTTGTCTAGCAAAATGAGAATGTCTTTTGAAAAACACTGCCCTTTATCTCGTTCTAATAACCCCACTAACCCACCCTGGTGGAATGGGGTACTGAAGAAACGTAGAACAGAGGTTAGAAAACTTTTCAATAAAGCTAAACTGAGTAAATTAGACGAGGACTTAAAGTCTTATAGAGCCGCACTTAACACTTACACCAAAGAGTTAAGGAAGGCCAAAAAGGATTCGTGGGCTAAACATTGTGAATCCATTGAAAAAACAAGCGAGGCGGCAAGGCTCCGTAGAACCCTGGCCCTTAATCCCACGATCCCGGGGTACATTAAACACCCTGATGGATCATGGTCGAACTCGAGCCTGGAAACGCTTGAACTCTTCATGGAAACTCATTTCCCCGGTTGTAAAAACCCAGAAAGTTCGGATTGCTTGCAATCGAACACGCTGGATTTTACTCACACGGAATCAAAGTTAGAACTAAATCAGGTTATTACTGAGCAGAAGATTATTTGGGCAATAAACTCGTTCAAACCCTATAAATCAGCGGGACCAGACGAGATTTTTCCAGCTCTTCTCCAAAATGCTCTCAAAGTAATAACTCCGTGGCTTAGGGTAATCTTCATAAGTTGTATCAAACTTAGATACGTCCCTAATAGCTGGAAAAAGGTTAAGGTAGTCTTTATCCCAAAAGCAGGGAAACCGACTCACTCGACCGCTCAGGATTATAGACCAATAAGTCTCTCTTCGTTTCTCCTTAAGACACTAGAGAGGATAATTGATCTACATGTTCGAGAACTTCTCAACGAAAACAACTTGTGCAACTACCAACACGCTTACCTTAAAGGTAAATCAGTGGAGACTGCTTTGCATGAAGTAGTTTCACATATTGAGAAAAGTCTTGAACAGAAAGAATATACCCTGGCAGCATTTCTTGATATCGAGGGTGCGTTTAATAACGTTAAAACGGAATCGATCAAGACTGCCTTAGTTGAAGTTGGGGTTGAATCTGTCATTGTCGATTGGATCTTCACCATGTTAAATGGCAGAATTATCAACTCTCAAATAGGAGTTAGTACTATTGAGAAAACAGTTACTAGAGGCACACCACAGGGAGGAGTCATCTCACCCCTGCTCTGGATCCTCGTAGTCAACAAAATTCTCACAAAGTTCAAAGATCAGGGCATTAAAATAGTAGCATATGCAGATGACATAGTGGTTTTGGTATCAGGCAAGTTTCTTACCATCATCGAAAACATTATGGAAAATGCATTAAAGGATTTATCTTCTTGGGCAACTAAGAACGGTCTCGGGGTCAACCCCACCAAGACAGAGCTAGTTTTGTTCACGAAGAAAAGGAAACTGGAGGGCTTCAACCCTCCCAAACTAAATGGCATTCCTCTAAAACCTTCTAAGGAAGCTAAATTTCTAGGAGTAATCCTTGACTCCAAGCTTACATGGAAGCGTAATACGGAGGAAAGAATGAAAAAAGCACTATGTGCATTCTACACATGCAAAAAGACCTTCGGTGTACGTTGGGGTATGCGACCGCAAGTCATCCAATGGATGTACACAGCGATAGTCAGACCCATTCTTACCTATGGATCTATTGTATGGTGGAAAGCGGTGGAAAAATCAAGCTATCTCAAGAACCTGAATAAGGTACAGAGACTAGCCTGTGTAGGAATAACAGGGGCTCAAAGATCCACACCACAAGCTGGATTGGAAATGATCTTGGACCTCCCGGCTCTGGATGAGTTCATAAAGTGCACGGCAGCCAAAACTGCAATTCGTTTAAGAGAACTGAGCTTTTGGAGGCACAGCACTTATGGCCACGGGTCAATCTTACAAAGATATGACACGATTCCAGGACTGAGAGAGACCACCGATTACATCCCCCCTTTACTGGATTTCGACAGGAAATTTTCTATTTTAATACCAGAAAGACAGGGTTGGGATCCTAATTCACTTATAAGTAAACAGGGTATCCCTTTCTACACTGATGGTTCAAAAATGGAATCAGGAACAGGTGCTGGAGTGTTTTGCCAATCTCTGAACATCAGAGCGTCATATACACTCCCGGCTGACTGTAGTGTCTTTCAGGCCGAGATCTTTGCCATTGCAAAAGCAGCTGAATTGGCACACCAAGAAAATCTAAGCTCTTCGGAGATTACTTTTTTCGTGGACAGCCAGGCTGCTATCAAAGCCTTAGCCAGTGAGACCATAAGATCAAAAGCAGTTTTAAACTGTAGGAAGAAATTAAACAAAATCTGCCACACTAACCAGGTAAAGCTCTGCTGGGTTCCCGGACATAGCAATATAGAAGGGAATGATATAGTAGATGAACTAGCCAGGAAAGGGTCAGAAGCAGACATAAGTAGTAGCGACCACTCAGTTGGGGGACCCCTCGTCCCGATTGGGGTACTCAAGAGGAAGATAGACCTTAAGCTAAAAGAGAAAATCAACATCTCCTGGAAATCCAGGGATGATTGTGTAATCTCTAGAAGTTTATGGCCTAACACAAATGAAAAGGAAACTCGGTATATTCTATCGCTGAGTAAAAAGAATATTAAAATCTTGACAGGTGTACTAACAGGTCATTGCGCCATTGGCACAATGGCTAACAGAATAGGTGCATTTGCACCCGATTTTTGTAGGAGCTGTCAGGATGAGGAGGAAATGGAAACCATTAAACACCTGCTCTGCGACTGTCCGAATCTCCAAACCAGCCGACTCCGTCATTTCGGAAACAGGTTTGTTGGAGAACTGGATGATCTAGCACAGGTTTCAATGGCAAGCATGAGGAAATTTATAGATAGCACAGGTTGGTTCGTTAACGAGCCAGTCTACGCTAATCGACAGATTTGAGGAGCATCGATGCTAAATTTTTACTTTTACAGGGGATCACAATGGACCAATAGGCCCCCGTGTACGCAACAGCTTCATGCTGTGCACACCCCTTGCAACCTAACCTAACCTAACCTAGTATGGACTAACGAATATTTTCATTTCCCCTAATATGAAATTGAAAACAATCGAAGAATTACCACTCCTGACACTCAGTGCATTATTTGACCTGTCTTTCCCCTTCGATCCTTTGCAGTCATAAATTAGTTCGTAAATTAGATTTTGTGACTAACATCGTCAACAATAAAATTTACTAGAAACCACTTTTAATCGTCATCATAATTTACCCTTTTTTATTTACAAATAATCCAACATTCCTTTACCTGTAACTTGGCCCTTTCCACTTTCCTTTTTAAACAAATCTAACATAGCAGTTTTATATTCAGAATCCTCTGTTGATTTATCCGTCAATAAGAATATTCTTATTTAGGTACATCAATGCAATACCTATCAAAAGACGACACCGTGTGTCGCATCATTACAAACAACCATAAACAACATCGTACATTGGGTTCAGTGACTTACTAATAAAATTATTTATTTATACAACACACCTTCGCACATCTTACATTGACCTTTTTTTAAATTTCAAATATTCAAATATGTATTCAACCGTTTAACGGACGCTCTATTTGACTCAAGTGCACACACCTTCGCACATCTTACATTGATCTTTTTTTAAATTTCAAATATTCAAATATGTATTCAACCGTTTAACGGACGCTCTGTTTGACTCAAGTTGTTAGAGATTCAACGGGACACCCTAACACCATCACCAAGTGCAAGTTCTACTTGCACAATAACCATGAGCAGAGCAACGGCGCCGACAAGAAAGTATTTTTCGTCCGGTAGATTTTTGGGAACGAGTACAACAACAACCACATTAACGCTGCGCATCCTCATCATCGACGACGTTGACGATCGAATCGAAATCAGACCATCAACATGCAAGTGCACAGGCCACACCCTTTTTCATAGTGTCGTGAAAAGCGGTACTTGCGACCGAGAACGACTTCATCGAGGGAAAACAAATATCAACGGGCAACTGCAAGGGGCCAGCTGCAGCTGCAGTAACAAAAACAACAACAATCAACATTGATGACTGGAAGTGGTGCGATATGGCGAGCTTTGATCCTGTGTGCTTTATATTTTATATTATTCAATATTCTGTTTTATAATAAGTATGATTCTAATGTGAGAGCTTGAGCCGTGCAGACATGCCTAAACAATAAACATCTGATCCTATCGAGCCGAATAATTTTACCGGTGCTTATGGAAAATTAAAATTCGTGAATTTAAAACTCAGTGCAGTGCTGTTTTTTGGGCAATGATTAAATACAGTCCACTACCATTTCGTGCATTTTTCAAAAAACTATCTTGTGTGCGTAATTATATTGCAGAGCGCAAATAACTAAAAGTTTTTTAAACTGTGCATTGATTCCGTTCAAAATTGTTGCGATTTTCGTAGGGTCGACCTGGATTGTAACGGCTTTGTGCCGTCTTACGGTAAAGTGCAAGCCTAACTGTGCAGTGCAATTAAACGGGAGCTATGGGTGACGTGTCACGCAGGGACGTCTTCCGCCCGTCTCTTTTGAGAATTTCGACATTTGTGGACTCCACAGATTTGTCTGAGGCGAGTCTGGCACTATTAAGAGCAAAATTAACGGCAGCACATAATGCGTACTATGAGACGAACCATGCGTGGCAAATGACCAGGGATGACGTGCGTCAAATAGCAGCCCTAAAGAAATTTTTCGAATTTCTTGAGCGCAGAGCGAGTGCTCTCGATTCAGCCTTCTTCGACACCAAGCAGAGCGCATGCGGAAGAGAGAAGCCAGAAGACAATGTGCAGAGGACCGTGCAGAAGAGCAACGCTGGACCGAGCATGCCTAGAGCAACAACCTCACCAAGGTGCGCACTGTGCAAGGAGCCACATCCTCTCTATCGCTGTGGGGATTTTCTGGCACTGTCGGTCCCAGTCAGAAACGAGAAGGTGCAGAACTCGAAGTTATGTGCGAACTGCATACGTCCAGGACATTTTGCGCACACCTGCTCCGCTGGAGCTTGCAGGAGGTGAACCAAGAAACACAACAGTGTCCTTTGTAAAGAACACCGTGCGCCACCTGCTGGACTTGCAGTTGTGGTGGGTTCGAGCATGAATCCAGAGAGCAAGAATACGCCAACTATATCACCACAATACCAATCAACTGAGGTGATGACTGCAGAGCAGCAGGTAGTTGGGAATGTCCCAGCATCGGCGGACATTGACATTGAGCGGCTTGAGCAAGAGCAAATTCAGAGTGATGACGTGCAATGCGCACTGCTAGCTACAGCATGCGTCAAGGTGCAAATCAGAGCAGGACAATCCGTTGAGGCAAGGGCGCTTCTAAACAGCGGAAGTCAAGTCAACTTGGTCACAGAGCAGTGCGTGCAGAAATTGGGCATTAGCAAGCGACATTGTGTTTTTTCTGTGCAGGGCATTGGATCGAGCGTTACCTTGAGGCCGACCGGGATAGTGAATGTGAGCATCCGGTCTACAATCGATCCGAGCTTCAATCTGGAATGCGAAATGTCGTGTCGTGAGGAAAATCACGTCTTGCCCACCTGCAAGATGCTTATCGCAAGCACAAGTGAACGAAGTGCGTGAGCTTAAGTTGGATGATCCAAAATTCAATGAGCCAGCTAGAATAGAGATGTTGTTGGGAGCCCAGGTATGGGCGGAAATCATCAGAGAGTGCATCAAGAGATTCAGTTCCGGATTGACGGCGCAAGATTCGTCCCTTGGTTGGATCGTTTTTGGCCAGCTTCAACCAAGGCATGAACGTGCAGGCAAGACAATGTGCATCGTGACGGAACATTCAGATGTAGAGCTTAATCAATTGCTGAGGAAATTCTGGGAAATCGAAGAGCCGAGCTGGAAATGTTTGCCGTCTGCGGATGACGAATGGGTTGAAGACAATTTTAAGAGCACCCATTACCGAACTGCAGCTGTCCGTTACGTGGTAACTATACCAATAAACCCCAGAGCAGCAGAATTAGGGTCCACAAGAGCTGTGGCCATGAAGAGGTTCCTACAAACCAAAAGCGATTATGTGCAGAGCCAGAGCTGAGACAAAAATACGTCGGCTTCATGCGCGAATATGAAGAGCTCGGGCACATGAAGCAAGTGATTGGACCAAGTACGAGCGAGCGAGCATACCACACCACTGCGTCACCAAGAAGTTTCGGGTCGTCTTCGACGCATCTTGCAAGAGCGTTAGTGGAGTGTCATTAAATGATGTGCAATTTTCTGGAAGTAAGCTTCAGGACGATCTGTCGGCAACCATAACACGTTTTCGGTGCTTCAAGATTGCAGTTTCGGCGGACGTCGAAAAAATGTTCCGCCAAGTGAAGGTGAATCCAGCGCAGTGGGATCTCCAGAGGATTTTCTGGAGGGAGAGCCCAAAAGAGCCAATGAGAGAATACTGCCTGATAGTGGTCACGTACGTTATGGCGTCCAATGGATTTAATGCAGTGCGAGCAATGGATCAGTGTGCGAGCGATCATCAGGAGTCCTATCCATTGGCCTACAAGGCTATTTTGAGCAATTTCTACATGGACGACATGTTGACCGGCGCAGACACAGAGGAGCAGGCGACAAGTAAGTGCAGGCAAATAATTTCTTCATTGAGAGCAGGCGGATTCAAGTTGAGCAAGTTCATGTCATCAAGTCAGCGCGTGCTATCGAAGCTTACTAGCACCTGGTCGAGCGAAAGAGAGCTGACTTTTCCGGAAGACAACAACGCTTCGATGTTGGGCTTTGTGTGGAACTGTGCAAGAGACGAGATCTCATTCAAAGTCAGAGCGAGAGATGAAGGCGTTTCCAATACCAAGAGAGCAGTTGTTAGTGCAATCGCAAAGTTGTACGAACCGCATGGCTACCTTGCGCCAGTGATAATCAGTGCAAAAATCCTCATACAAGACCTATGGCGATCCGGAATTGCATGGGACGAGCAAATACCCATGTCCATTCTGCCGTCATGGCAGAAATACAACGAGCAGCTGTCGCATTTGGAAGCAATAGAAATTCCGAGATGAGCAGCATAAATTGGAGCTTCACGGTTTCGCAGACGCATGCAAAAGAGCTTACGCTGCAGCAGTTTACATGCGGGCAATTTCACTTGCTGGCAAGGCTGCTTGCATAATTATCGCGTCGAAAACCAGGGTAGCTCCAATCAAGACGATTTCTGTTCCTAAGCTTGAACTATGTGCAGCTGATCTTTTGTGCAAACTGATGGAGCAGGTGAGCAGTGCATGTGCATTTCAAGATTTGGCGAAAAATTACTGGTCCGATTCCACGATTGCCCAATGTTTAATCAGTAAAATTCCGTGCGAGCTGAAGACAATACATGGAGGTGTGCAGTTGCGCATGCAGTACGTCAGGCACAAATTTTGGATTCCAACCTTAAGGCGTGCAGTGAAAACGTACATATCACGGTGCATAACGTGTTTCCGGCAGAGCAAGGCAACATCAGAGCAGCTAATGGGCAGAGCTATCTTTAAGTTATGTGTCCTACCTCTAGAAGAGCCTACAATCGCAATTGAAGACGAGCCTTCAATTGGGGGGGAGGAATGTCAGAGATTCACATCTGAGTAAAATCTATAGTCACTGAGCGACAAACATACGAGCCATCCTAACATCCAACGGGACACCCTAACACCATCACCAAGTGCAAGTTCTACTTGCACAATAACCTTGAGCAGAGCAACGGCGCCGACAAGAAAGTATTCTTCGTCCGGTAGATTTTTGGGAACGAGCACAACAACAACCACATTAACGCTGCGCATCCTCATCATCGACGACTTTGACGATCGAATCGAAATCAGACCATCAACATGCAAGTGCGCAGGCCACAACCTTTTTCATAGTGTCGTGATAAGCGGAGCTTGAGCCGTGCAGACGTGCCTAAACAATAGACACAAGTTCACCTATTCCTACAAATATAATAAGGAATAAAATCATAGGGAAAGCCAACGATGTCCTCACTAGCCACGGGACACCGTTAAACATTGATGCGAGTTAAGGTCCATTAGATCTAACATATAGCGACAAAAGACCAGTCCATATGTTAGAAACAGAATTAGGTAACATGAGATAGGATAGGAAACCATTGCAAGAATTTTACGATGACGTTACGAGAGTACTAACGCTTATAATAAACAAGACAATTATGAGTTATGGTCCTAGAACCGCTGAAACCGAATGTCTCACTGAAAGGGCAAGACAAAACGCTTTGCGAGTATTCATTACTGGGTTAAACCAACCCGCAGGTAACATCGTATTTTCACTAAATCCTGGGGATTTACCCAATGCCTTAGCGAGAGCACAAGAGATTGAATCAAATCAGGCAAGGTGTAGAAACATGGGTCACGTTAATTACAGACATCAACCCAGACAATACGAACAAAATCATTTTGACCAACCAACAACCAGACCACCGCGTCAGAATAGAACAACATACAAAAACGGTTTCACTCATCAAAACCGACAATACGCGAAACCTTTTCAACAACGGAATAGACAATTTCAGCAAAACCGACATTATAACAATTTTAATAATAACCATAATAATAACTGACTCGAAAGGATGGAAACATCAAGTGGGAATATAGTGCCCACAAGACAAGTCACCACTCAACCTAATAGTAATAATAGGCCAAAATGTTCCAATAACTCCTTTGGTAACAACCCGTTCAAAAGAGATCGGGCAAATAGTGACCAAACAGCGTTACATAAATTTCCAAGCCTCAATAACTTGAATGAGAACGGTAATTTTTTAGAGTAAGGCACGACTTACCGTACATAAAAAGGACGGATGGTTCGGGGTGTACATTTTATATTCTAATTGATACAGAAGCAACTCATAACTACATTAAACCAGTCCTGTTCCCAAGTATGGAGCTTGAAACTCCGTCGCAAGTCAACAGCGTTCATGGAACTACTATCATTCGTACTTACCATGCTATAAATATCTTGAGGGGAAGAAGATACATTTTATGAACTTAATGAACTAAAAGATTTTGATGCCATTATTAGCATTAAATTATTAAGAACTGTAAAGGGGAATATTAATATTAGGGGTTCAACGTTAGAATATGATCAGGGCATGATACCGTTAATATTTAAGGCACGAGTACGATAACTTTGGCGCCAAGATATAATAACGGTTTTTGGTAGAGGAGCTTAATACAAGCATTTTTTACTATGGGAGGGGGGGTCTATCTCCCCCGTTTAGGCGGTAGGAGCAATTTAAAAAAATTATTATTTAAAATGGAAAAAAAATAATTAAAAAATAACGGTGATACTTACAATTAAGTTTTATACATTTTTTTAAAGCCAACGTTCTGTTTTATTAGCCAGTTTTTAATTCAAGTCAAATCTATGCGCAGTTTTTGAAAAATTTAATTTTTAACTCAAAATTTGAGTAAAAAAAGTTAAAAAAAAGGTTTAAAGTGTAATTTTTCAATACTTCAAGATTATCTACCATTGTTTTTATTTCAGAATTTATTGCTCTTATGTATTTTTGATCGAAAACTGAAAACTAGATGATTTTATGTCTTTTAGTTTTTGAGAAAATTGAAAATAACCACAACTACTATTTAAATTTAATTCTTTTTTTTTTTGCTTGAGTGGTCTTATTTTGATAGTAACAATGGTAGGTGCGAGTTTGAGTGTATGCAACAGTAAGGTGTGTGCGAGTTTGGGTGTATGCAACAGTTGGATCTGTAAGGGGGGGCATGCTGCCCCCCTGCAACCCCCCTGCTTGGGAACACTATAGGATTTGGGGTGGGTGCAAGTTGGAGTGCGTGCAAGGTGGGGAGGGGGCAAGGTTCGGTGGGTGCAAGATGGGATGCATGCAAAGTTTCTTTTGCATTTAAATAAGCTTGATTTAAGAAAAATTAATTTATCCTAGGTGTATCTTAATCCATATTCGATTATTACTATCAAAATAAGACTACGTTAATACTTAAGCAAGGAAAAAGTAATTTAATTAAAATATTTTTTTTGGTAATTTTCAATTTTCTCAAGAACTAGAAGACATAAAGTCATCTAGTTTTCAGTTTTTGATCAAAAACAAATAAGAGCAATGAATTCTAAAAAAAAACAGTAGATAATTTGAAAGTTTTGAAAAACTACACTTAAAACCTTTTTTTTAAATTTTTGTTGCATACATTTTTAGTTTAAAACAATTTTTTTCAAAAACTATGCATAGTTTTGACTTGATTTAAAAACAAGCTAATAGACAAAAATGTTGGCTTAAAAAAAAGGTATAATACTTAATTGCAAGTATTACCGTTATTTTTTAAATTTTTGTTTCCATTTAATGTACATATTTTTTTAAATTGCCCCTACCGCCACTTGTTTGCTGAAAATGTCGAGGGGTGTCAGATGGAGGAGAGTGTCCAACGCTGCTGAGGGTGTGGTTCTCAAAGCCCCGCTAATGCAGAGACATGCAGTGCGTTGGACTCTGCTGAGTTTGTCGCAATATGTGACTTTCTCCAGTGCAGTCCACCACACTGCAACCCCGTACATAAGTATTGGTCGGATGACCGATGTGTATAGCCAATAAGTTATGCGAGGTTGAAAACCCCATTTGTTTCCTATGGCTTTCTTGCAAAGGAAAAGAGCTGCTGTAGCTTTTTTAACTCTTTCCTGAATATTAGGTTTCCAACTTAATTTTTTGTCCAATATCAGACCAAGATATTTGGCCTCATTGGTGAAAATTAGTGGTACACCTTTTATTGAGGGAGGAACAATTTCTGGGATCTTGTATTTCCGCGTAAAAAGGACGAGGTCTGTTTTTTGAGGATTAATACTAAGTCCACAGTGATCTGCCCATCTAGTGAGCATATTGAGTGCGTTTTGGAGGAGGCCTCTCAGTGTATTTGGATGTTCTCCTATGACGGCGATAGCAACATCATCGGCATACGCAATCACTCTGTAGCCTTCTCTCTCAAGGGATATTAGTAGCTCGTTAACCACTATGTTCCACAGGAGAGGGGACAGAACACCACCTTGCGGAGTGCCTCTACTGACAGACCTTTTCGCACAAAAATCCCCCATCTTAGAGTTGATGATCCTGCTTTTTAGCATTAGATTTATCAATTCACAGAGTGAGTATTCGACGTTTAGGGTCGTCATAGCAGAAGTGATAGCGGATGTGTCAACGTTGTTGAAAGCGCCTTCAATATCTAGGAAGGCCACCATAGTATATTGTTTTTGTTCTAGGGAATATTCGATAGTTCTTACTAAGGTGTGCAAGGCTGTTTCTACCGATTTCCCTTTGCAGTAAGCATGCTGAGACATCGATAGTCTCTTATCAATGCTGTTACGTACGTGGATATCAATCAAACGTTCCAGAGTCTTGAGAATGAATGATGATAGGCTAATAGGTCTTAGATCTTTAGTCGTAGTCAGTCGTAAATTGTAACTCAGCTGGTATGATGTGATCTGGCCCTGGAGATTTGTAAGGTTTGAAACTATTCAGAGCCCAAGTCAATTTCTCTTTAGTAACAAGACCTTGAGGAAAAGTTAAATTAATACCCGACCCAGGATGGTTTGTTGTATTAACGTATTTGGAGCTATCAGGAAAGTGGGTGTCAAGTAGCAGGTTTAGCGTTTCTTCGCAAGAGTTAGTCCAAGTACCATCCAAGTTTTTAAGACAACTAGGCATGGTTGGATTTGTCGAGAGAATCTTCCTTATCCTTGATGCCTCCGAGGATTCTTCTATTGAGCTACAGAAGGATCTCCAAGAGGATCTTTTGGCTATTCTCAATTCCTGTTTATATTTTTTGAGGGATTCCTTATAGGAGTCCCAGTCTTGTGGATGTCTAGTCTTTTTTGCACGATTAAAAAGCCTTCTACAGCCTTTCCGGAGTAAACCCAGTTCAGCAGCCCACCAATATGGTTTCTTCTTTCCCCGCACTGTAGTGAGGGGGCAGGCAGTTTCCATGGCTTTATTAAGGGCTGCTGTAAGCTCGTCGACTTTTTGATCGAGTTCAAAAGCGCATAAGGGCGGATCATAAAGTTCTGGTTTAATCAGATTCTTCAGAGTTGCCCTATATTTTGGCCAATCTGTTTTTCTATAGTTTCGGAATTGGATCATATACATACACCATTAAAACGAATATTTTTTTTTCCCTCTGGCATTATTCTTTTTTCAATTGCTATTTTCTTTATATAACCAAATTTTTGTACTTTCTCTCACAAAATGTTTAGTTTAGAAAAATATACCGGCAGACGGCCCATGAGCCATGCTTGTAATCTTTAGTTTTAAGTTTGTAAACTTTTAAAATGAAAAAATAAAGATGATAATAATAATAATAATAATAATAATAATAATAATAATAATAATAATAATAATAATAATAATAATAATAATAATAATAATAATAATAATAATAATAATAATAATAATAATAATAATAATAATAATAATTAAATGAGTTTGAAATAATTTCAACTCATCAATTCCACAACCTCCTCAGAAGTTTAATCGCTCTCTCAGTTTGGATTTAACCTATATCTTTACTTATACTAACAAAATTGTACTCCTTGTCCGTGTATGCCTTTGCTATAACCAGAGCTCGAGGCAAGCATAAATTATCCGTATTTTTGACACAAATAATTCCTCTACGATTGGCACATTCTTCGTTGAACGAATTGTACATGGAGCTAGGTTTTCTTCCTTCTCCAGCTGGCATTTGAACTGATGTTATAGATAACGTAAAATCATCCGTGCTTCAGACCAGGCCATCAGAATTACTTTGGAATATTTTGGAAATCATTTCCCAAACATCATCCATGTTGAGCTCTGAACAGGTTTTGTAGTTGATCCATCCACTACCTCGCTCATGAGCAAAACTATTTCCAGAAAGCGTTATTCCCACCTTGTCGGATTCATTCAGACCTTCCACAGCAAATCGTATCATATCTTCAATCGCCTTTCTTATCCATGAAGTTGGTTCTTCAAAACTTGGAATAGGGTTGATTTTATAAGCAATTTTCCGCCCATTTAAATTGAAGCGTTTAATTTTGGTACTAAAATCAGTCAACATTTTAATTCGCTGAAATAAAAAATAAAAAAACAGGAACAAATTTATTTTTTAAATTTTTATTTTATTTAAAAAAGTTTTTTTGCGAATTAAGTAATTCGTTTTGCGAATTTAAGAAGAGTGTAGGCAAAATATGTTTTACCTCTTCAATAATAACATCATTCTTTTTCCTCCCTCTTCGGAGTTTCTGCTGGTGTTGTTGCTGTTCTTGTTGATGTTGCTGCTGTTGATGTTGTTCTTGTAGTTCTTGTTGATGTTGTTGTTCCGGCTGTTTTGGTGTTGCTCCTGCTGTTGCTGTTGTTGTTGATGTAACTGATGTTGTTGTTGCTGTTGTTGTTGATGTAACTGATGTTGTTGTTGGTAAGCTTGTTGCTGATGATGATTTTGCAGCTGTCCTGGTTGCTCTTTATCGTGGAAATCAATCACGAAGGAACGATCTAAAGGCTCCACGACCTCCAGGCAGAGCGTGTGTAGCTCCGCGATGTACTCCTCATCCATTTGGGTATTGCACCTTTTTGGCAGGAATACCTAAAAATAAAAGTTTATTATAATTTTTTAAATGAAAATGCGAAATATAGTACATACCACATAGTCGTCTAGTTCGACTAAAATTTGTTGGCCATATTTGGTATGTATCCTTTTTGCTGAAGTTATAGGAAACTTCCTCTTCTGGACCATTTTCGAAATGCTCAGGAGTGGTTTCCGGGTTGAATCTAACGGCTCCTCCCTGCGTACACTAACTGCAGACTTCATTTTTTTTTTTTTTTTTTAATTTGACATGTTGTATAGGTTGTTGTAGATATTCACTGAAGAACTAAAACTAAATCAAAAACTCAGGAAAATATTGCTTTTATAGTATGGACTACCCCCTCACGGTTTTCGCCTTGTTGTGGCGAGGGGGCTTACGTCTAACTCTTCAGCAATCCAGCTGCGGAGTAAGACAACTAAGAAAACCACAAAAAGCAGAGATGCTTATCTAATAAATATGGACAAAAGTTTACAAAATGAAGTAAATCGAACGGGGATATACGTTCAAGTGTCGGCAGAAGTCACGGCTGCCGGCGAGGGCTTGGCTTCGCAAGAAGCTAAGTCGCCAGTGACAAATGTAAACTTGGAGAAAGGAAAACGAGAGCTAAAAAGACAACCGGTCATTCTCTCAGTGGATCTCCTCCCCGACTTAGATGGTCTAACTATCAAAGGTACGGAGACCTCGGACAGACCTCCTTCCATAGGCAGTCAAACCGAGGACGAGCTACTGATGGAACCGAGTCAAGAAGAGACTATGCTGAAGTCTGCTGCACCCCTCAAAGCTACGAGGCAACGCAGCAACTACAGATCCTCCAAAAGATTCGTGAAAATGACCGAGTTGAAAGACCCTGCGACGCTCAGTTCGAGAGACAAGGCTCTCTTAAAAAAGCATAAGAAGCTAGTTAGGAACTTTGAGCGGCAGCTGGCAGAGACTGTCACTGCACCCAGGGAAATAGCGAAGGAAGTGAATACCAAAGAGTCGGAGAGCAAAGGAGTAGATGCTGCCAAATCTAGGTCTGTCCCTAAAAAGGCAAATCGTGAACAGGCTGGCAATAACTCGACCGCTCGGAACGACAAAGGTAAAGTTCAGGCGACTTCCAGTAAGAAACAGCAAGCCAACGCTAGGAAAGACCAAGCACCGGCAAGCACCTCTTCTGGAACGAAGCCAGGAACGTCCAAGAGACAAAGATCGGAGGAGGCGGTCAAGCAAGATGGTGCTAAAAAACAGAAAACCAGCAGCTTCGACACCACCCCGATTGACCTACAAATTGCCATAATAAGCCGTGACGACCCAGATGGGAAAATCTCGGCAAAAAACTGGCTCCTTGTGGAAAACGAGATCCTCAAAGCCATGATGGAGGCATCGGAGAACGATAGTTCGGAAGACTATGTCTTTGATGGTGCCGGATGGCGGCGAGGAGTTAAAGTGGTCTGCTGCGGTGACCAGAAATCACGGGAGTTTCTGAACCGTACAATCGCCAACATTGGCGAACTATGGGAAGGTTCCTCCCTTGAGATTCTACCCGCCGCAGCTCTACCACTCCGCCAGCAGTTTAGCATATGGATCCCCCCTCCTGCAGAACATGAGGACGCAGCCATTATAAAGTTGCTGGCGAAACAGAACAAAGAGCTTCCCATTTTAGAATGGAAGCTCCAACACTCAAGAAAGAGTCATGGAGGCGAAGGGAAGGACCTCTTGTTTGTGGCAGACAAGAAATCTGACCTTCTGCTCAAAGGTAAAAAAGACGTGTTGAGGTATGGTCTCGGAACCGTAAAGGTTAAGAGGCATGAAGGCAAAGGGGAGTCAAAAGCTGCAAGTGGTGCAAATAAACCTGCACCACGCTAAAGCAGCAACGTACGACCTTACGCTCTACATGTCTCACGAGAACGTGGATGTGGCCTTGATCCAGGAACCATGGTTAGGCAAAAACCGAATCCGTGGGTTGAGGTCAAAGCACTACAACCTTTTCCACTCCACGTCAGATGTAAGTAATATTAGAAGTTGCATCCTAGTGAAAAAATCAATTAACGCTTTCTTCCTATCTAGGTACAGCAACAAGGACAACACGGCAATCAGCGTCGAATCAAATGAAGGAAACTTCATTCTAGCGTCGACGTACATGCCGTATGAGGAGGAGAGCCCACCATCAAAAACTGTCCGTGATCTTGTGGTCCATGCCACAGCAAGCGGCACACCTTTGGTGGTAGGATGTGATGCCAACGCTCACCACACTCAATGGGGCTCAAAGGATATCAACAAAAGGGGTGAGTCAATTTTTGAATATATTCTCTGTTCTAATTTATCGATATGTAATAGGGGCAATCACCCTACTTTTCGAAACAAAAACAGGGAGGAAATCATAGATTTGACCCTTATTAGCAATAATAGTAAAATTTCAGTTGAAGACTGGAGAGTCTCACCTAAAGAATCTTTTTCGGATCACTTTAGGATACTCTTCTCTATAGACAGGAACTTTACTGAAAAGAAACCTTACAGGAACCCAACTAGAACGAATTGGACAGAGTACGAAAAATGGCTGAAAGACTGTATTGATCCACCAGAGGACAATACAAGTCTAAGTACTTCAACCATTGACACTGTTGTCCAAAACTTGTCTAGCAAAATGAGAATGTCTTTTGAAAAACACTGCCCTTTATCTCGTTCTAATAACCCCACTAACCCACCCTGGTGGAATGGGGTACTGAAGAAACGTAGAACAGAGGTTAGAAAACTTTTCAATAAAGCTAAACTGAGTAAATTAGACGAGGACTTAAAGTCTTATAGAGCCGCACTTAACACTTACACCAAAGAGTTAAGGAAGGCCAAAAAGGATTCGTGGGCTAAACATTGTGAATCCATTGAAAAAACAAGCGAGGCGGCAAGGCTCCGTAGAACCCTGGCCCTTAATCCCACGATCCCGGGGTACATTAAACACCCTGATGGATCATGGTCGAACTCGAGCCTGGAAACGCTTGAACTCTTCATGGAAACTCATTTCCCCGGTTGTAAAAACCCAGAAAGTTCGGATTGCTTGCAATCGAACACGCTGGATTTTACTCACACGGAATCAAAGTTAGAACTAAATCAGGTTATTACTGAGCAGAAGATTATTTGGGCAATAAACTCGTTCAAACCCTATAAATCAGCGGGACCAGACGAGATTTTTCCAGCTCTTCTCCAAAATGCTCTCAAAGTAATAACTCCGTGGCTTAGGGTAATCTTCATAAGTTGTATCAAACTTAGATACGTCCCTAATAGCTGGAAAAAGGTTAAGGTAGTCTTTATCCCAAAAGCAGGGAAACCGACTCACTCGACCGCTCAGGATTATAGACCAATAAGTCTCTCTTCGTTTCTCCTTAAGACACTAGAGAGGATAATTGATCTACATGTTCGAGAACTTCTCAACGAAAACAACTTGTGCAACTACCAACACGCTTACCTTAAAGGTAAATCAGTGGAGACTGCTTTGCATGAAGTAGTTTCACATATTGAGAAAAGTCTTGAACAGAAAGAATATACCCTGGCAGCATTTCTTGATATCGAGGGTGCGTTTAATAACGTTAAAACGGAATCGATCAAGACTGCCTTAGTTGAAGTTGGGGTTGAATCTGTCATTGTCGATTGGATCTTCACCATGTTAAATGGCAGAATTATCAACTCTCAAATAGGAGTTAGTACTATTGAGAAAACAGTTACTAGAGGCACACCACAGGGAGGAGTCATCTCACCCCTGCTCTGGATCCTCGTAGTCAACAAAATTCTCACAAAGTTCAAAGATCAGGGCATTAAAATAGTAGCATATGCAGATGACATAGTGGTTTTGGTATCAGGCAAGTTTCTTACCATCATCGAAAACATTATGGAAAATGCATTAAAGGATTTATCTTCTTGGGCAACTAAGAACGGTCTCGGGGTCAACCCCACCAAGACAGAGCTAGTTTTGTTCACGAAGAAAAGGAAACTGGAGGGCTTCAACCCTCCCAAACTAAATGGCATTCCTCTAAAACCTTCTAAGGAAGCTAAATTTCTAGGAGTAATCCTTGACTCCAAGCTTACATGGAAGCGTAATACGGAGGAAAGAATGAAAAAAGCACTATGTGCATTCTACACATGCAAAAAGACCTTCGGTGTACGTTGGGGTATGCGACCGCAAGTCATCCAATGGATGTACACAGCGATAGTCAGACCCATTCTTACCTATGGATCTATTGTATGGTGGAAAGCGGTGGAAAAATCAAGCTATCTCAAGAACCTGAATAAGGTACAGAGACTAGCCTGTGTAGGAATAACAGGGGCTCAAAGATCCACACCACAAGCTGGATTGGAAATGATCTTGGACCTCCCGGCTCTGGATGAGTTCATAAAGTGCACGGCAGCCAAAACTGCAATTCGTTTAAGAGAACTGAGCTTTTGGAGGCACAGCACTTATGGCCACGGGTCAATCTTACAAAGATATGACACGATTCCAGGACTGAGAGAGACCACCGATTACATCCCCCCTTTACTGGATTTCGACAGGAAATTTTCTATTTTAATACCAGAAAGACAGGGTTGGGATCCTAATTCACTTATAAGTAAACAGGGTATCCCTTTCTACACTGATGGTTCAAAAATGGAATCAGGAACAGGTGCTGGAGTGTTTTGCCAATCTCTGAACATCAGAGCGTCATATACACTCCCGGCTGACTGTAGTGTCTTTCAGGCCGAGATCTTTGCCATTGCAAAAGCAGCTGAATTGGCACACCAAGAAAATCTAAGCTCTTCGGAGATTACTTTTTTCGTGGACAGCCAGGCTGCTATCAAAGCCTTAGCCAGTGAGACCATAAGATCAAAAGCAGTTTTAAACTGTAGGAAGAAATTAAACAAAATCTGCCACACTAACCAGGTAAAGCTCTGCTGGGTTCCCGGACATAGCAATATAGAAGGGAATGATATAGTAGATGAACTAGCCAGGAAAGGGTCAGAAGCAGACATAAGTAGTAGCGACCACTCAGTTGGGGGACCCCTCGTCCCGATTGGGGTACTCAAGAGGAAGATAGACCTTAAGCTAAAAGAGAAAATCAACATCTCCTGGAAATCCAGGGATGATTGTGTAATCTCTAGAAGTTTATGGCCTAACACAAATGAAAAGGAAACTCGGTATATTCTATCGCTGAGTAAAAAGAATATTAAAATCTTGACAGGTGTACTAACAGGTCATTGCGCCATTGGCACAATGGCTAACAGAATAGGTGCATTTGCACCCGATTTTTGTAGGAGCTGTCAGGATGAGGAGGAAATGGAAACCATTAAACACCTGCTCTGCGACTGTCCGAATCTCCAAACCAGCCGACTCCGTCATTTCGGAAACAGGTTTGTTGGAGAACTGGATGATCTAGCACAGGTTTCAATGGCAAGCATGAGGAAATTTATAGATAGCACAGGTTGGTTCGTTAACGAGCCAGTCTACGCTAATCGACAGATTTGAGGAGCATCGATGCTAAATTTTTACTTTTACAGGGGATCACAATGGACCAATAGGCCCCCGTGTACGCAACAGCTTCATGCTGTGCACACCCCTTGCAACCTAACCTAACCTAACCTAGTATGGACTAACGAATATTTTCATTTCCCCTAATATGAAATTGAAAACAATCGAAGAATTACCACTCCTGACACTCAGTGCATTATTTGACCTGTCTTTCCCCTTCGATCCTTTGCAGTCATAAATTAGTTCGTAAATTAGATTTTGTGACTAACATCGTCAACAATAAAATTTACTAGAAACCACTTTTAATCGTCATCATAATTTACCCTTTTTTATTTACAAATAATCCAACATTCCTTTACCTGTAACTTGGCCCTTTCCACTTTCCTTTTTAAACAAATCTAACATAGCAGTTTTATATTCAGAATCCTCTGTTGATTTATCCGTCAATAAGAATATTCTTATTTAGGTACATCAATGCAATACCTATCAAAAGACGACACCGTGTGTCGCATCATTACAAACAACCATAAACAACATCGTACATTGGGTTCAGTGACTTACTAATAAAATTATTTATTTATACAACACACCTTCGCACATCTTACATTGACCTTTTTTTAAATTTCAAATATTCAAATATGTATTCAACCGTTTAACGGACGCTCTATTTGACTCAAGTGCACACACCTTCGCACATCTTACATTGATCTTTTTTTAAATTTCAAATATTCAAATATGTATTCAACCGTTTAACGGACGCTCTGTTTGACTCAAGTTGTTAGAGATTCAACGGGACACCCTAACACCATCACCAAGTGCAAGTTCTACTTGCACAATAACCATGAGCAGAGCAACGGCGCCGACAAGAAAGTATTTTTCGTCCGGTAGATTTTTGGGAACGAGTACAACAACAACCACATTAACGCTGCGCATCCTCATCATCGACGACGTTGACGATCGAATCGAAATCAGACCATCAACATGCAAGTGCACAGGCCACACCCTTTTTCATAGTGTCGTGAAAAGCGGTACTTGCGACCGAGAACGACTTCATCGAGGGAAAACAAATATCAACGGGCAACTGCAAGGGGCCAGCTGCAGCTGCAGTAACAAAAACAACAACAATCAACATTGATGACTGGAAGTGGTGCGATATGGCGAGCTTTGATCCTGTGTGCTTTATATTTTATATTATTCAATATTCTGTTTTATAATAAGTATGATTCTAATGTGAGAGCTTGAGCCGTGCAGACATGCCTAAACAATAAACATCTGATCCTATCGAGCCGAATAATTTTACCGGTGCTTATGGAAAATTAAAATTCGTGAATTTAAAACTCAGTGCAGTGCTGTTTTTTGGGCAATGATTAAATACAGTCCACTACCATTTCGTGCATTTTTCAAAAAACTATCTTGTGTGCGTAATTATATTGCAGAGCGCAAATAACTAAAAGTTTTTTAAACTGTGCATTGATTCCGTTCAAAATTGTTGCGATTTTCGTAGGGTCGACCTGGATTGTAACGGCTTTGTGCCGTCTTACGGTAAAGTGCAAGCCTAACTGTGCAGTGCAATTAAACGGGAGCTATGGGTGACGTGTCACGCAGGGACGTCTTCCGCCCGTCTCTTTTGAGAATTTCGACATTTGTGGACTCCACAGATTTGTCTGAGGCGAGTCTGGCACTATTAAGAGCAAAATTAACGGCAGCACATAATGCGTACTATGAGACGAACCATGCGTGGCAAATGACCAGGGATGACGTGCGTCAAATAGCAGCCCTAAAGAAATTTTTCGAATTTCTTGAGCGCAGAGCGAGTGCTCTCGATTCAGCCTTCTTCGACACCAAGCAGAGCGCATGCGGAAGAGAGAAGCCAGAAGACAATGTGCAGAGGACCGTGCAGAAGAGCAACGCTGGACCGAGCATGCCTAGAGCAACAACCTCACCAAGGTGCGCACTGTGCAAGGAGCCACATCCTCTCTATCGCTGTGGGGATTTTCTGGCACTGTCGGTCCCAGTCAGAAACGAGAAGGTGCAGAACTCGAAGTTATGTGCGAACTGCATACGTCCAGGACATTTTGCGCACACCTGCTCCGCTGGAGCTTGCAGGAGGTGAACCAAGAAACACAACAGTGTCCTTTGTAAAGAACACCGTGCGCCACCTGCTGGACTTGCAGTTGTGGTGGGTTCGAGCATGAATCCAGAGAGCAAGAATACGCCAACTATATCACCACAATACCAATCAACTGAGGTGATGACTGCAGAGCAGCAGGTAGTTGGGAATGTCCCAGCATCGGCGGACATTGACATTGAGCGGCTTGAGCAAGAGCAAATTCAGAGTGATGACGTGCAATGCGCACTGCTAGCTACAGCATGCGTCAAGGTGCAAATCAGAGCAGGACAATCCGTTGAGGCAAGGGCGCTTCTAAACAGCGGAAGTCAAGTCAACTTGGTCACAGAGCAGTGCGTGCAGAAATTGGGCATTAGCAAGCGACATTGTGTTTTTTCTGTGCAGGGCATTGGATCGAGCGTTACCTTGAGGCCGACCGGGATAGTGAATGTGAGCATCCGGTCTACAATCGATCCGAGCTTCAATCTGGAATGCGAAATGTCGTGTCGTGAGGAAAATCACGTCTTGCCCACCTGCAAGATGCTTATCGCAAGCACAAGTGAACGAAGTGCGTGAGCTTAAGTTGGATGATCCAAAATTCAATGAGCCAGCTAGAATAGAGATGTTGTTGGGAGCCCAGGTATGGGCGGAAATCATCAGAGAGTGCATCAAGAGATTCAGTTCCGGATTGACGGCGCAAGATTCGTCCCTTGGTTGGATCGTTTTTGGCCAGCTTCAACCAAGGCATGAACGTGCAGGCAAGACAATGTGCATCGTGACGGAACATTCAGATGTAGAGCTTAATCAATTGCTGAGGAAATTCTGGGAAATCGAAGAGCCGAGCTGGAAATGTTTGCCGTCTGCGGATGACGAATGGGTTGAAGACAATTTTAAGAGCACCCATTACCGAACTGCAGCTGTCCGTTACGTGGTAACTATACCAATAAACCCCAGAGCAGCAGAATTAGGGTCCACAAGAGCTGTGGCCATGAAGAGGTTCCTACAAACCAAAAGCGATTATGTGCAGAGCCAGAGCTGAGACAAAAATACGTCGGCTTCATGCGCGAATATGAAGAGCTCGGGCACATGAAGCAAGTGATTGGACCAAGTACGAGCGAGCGAGCATACCACACCACTGCGTCACCAAGAAGTTTCGGGTCGTCTTCGACGCATCTTGCAAGAGCGTTAGTGGAGTGTCATTAAATGATGTGCAATTTTCTGGAAGTAAGCTTCAGGACGATCTGTCGGCAACCATAACACGTTTTCGGTGCTTCAAGATTGCAGTTTCGGCGGACGTCGAAAAAATGTTCCGCCAAGTGAAGGTGAATCCAGCGCAGTGGGATCTCCAGAGGATTTTCTGGAGGGAGAGCCCAAAAGAGCCAATGAGAGAATACTGCCTGATAGTGGTCACGTACGTTATGGCGTCCAATGGATTTAATGCAGTGCGAGCAATGGATCAGTGTGCGAGCGATCATCAGGAGTCCTATCCATTGGCCTACAAGGCTATTTTGAGCAATTTCTACATGGACGACATGTTGACCGGCGCAGACACAGAGGAGCAGGCGACAAGTAAGTGCAGGCAAATAATTTCTTCATTGAGAGCAGGCGGATTCAAGTTGAGCAAGTTCATGTCATCAAGTCAGCGCGTGCTATCGAAGCTTACTAGCACCTGGTCGAGCGAAAGAGAGCTGACTTTTCCGGAAGACAACAACGCTTCGATGTTGGGCTTTGTGTGGAACTGTGCAAGAGACGAGATCTCATTCAAAGTCAGAGCGAGAGATGAAGGCGTTTCCAATACCAAGAGAGCAGTTGTTAGTGCAATCGCAAAGTTGTACGAACCGCATGGCTACCTTGCGCCAGTGATAATCAGTGCAAAAATCCTCATACAAGACCTATGGCGATCCGGAATTGCATGGGACGAGCAAATACCCATGTCCATTCTGCCGTCATGGCAGAAATACAACGAGCAGCTGTCGCATTTGGAAGCAATAGAAATTCCGAGATGAGCAGCATAAATTGGAGCTTCACGGTTTCGCAGACGCATGCAAAAGAGCTTACGCTGCAGCAGTTTACATGCGGGCAATTTCACTTGCTGGCAAGGCTGCTTGCATAATTATCGCGTCGAAAACCAGGGTAGCTCCAATCAAGACGATTTCTGTTCCTAAGCTTGAACTATGTGCAGCTGATCTTTTGTGCAAACTGATGGAGCAGGTGAGCAGTGCATGTGCATTTCAAGATTTGGCGAAAAATTACTGGTCCGATTCCACGATTGCCCAATGTTTAATCAGTAAAATTCCGTGCGAGCTGAAGACAATACATGGAGGTGTGCAGTTGCGCATGCAGTACGTCAGGCACAAATTTTGGATTCCAACCTTAAGGCGTGCAGTGAAAACGTACATATCACGGTGCATAACGTGTTTCCGGCAGAGCAAGGCAACATCAGAGCAGCTAATGGGCAGAGCTATCTTTAAGTTATGTGTCCTACCTCTAGAAGAGCCTACAATCGCAATTGAAGACGAGCCTTCAATTGGGGGGGAGGAATGTCAGAGATTCACATCTGAGTAAAATCTATAGTCACTGAGCGACAAACATACGAGCCATCCTAACATCCAACGGGACACCCTAACACCATCACCAAGTGCAAGTTCTACTTGCACAATAACCTTGAGCAGAGCAACGGCGCCGACAAGAAAGTATTCTTCGTCCGGTAGATTTTTGGGAACGAGCACAACAACAACCACATTAACGCTGCGCATCCTCATCATCGACGACTTTGACGATCGAATCGAAATCAGACCATCAACATGCAAGTGCGCAGGCCACAACCTTTTTCATAGTGTCGTGATAAGCGGAGCTTGAGCCGTGCAGACGTGCCTAAACAATAGACACAAGTTCACCTATTCCTACAAATATAATAAGGAATAAAATCATAGGGAAAGCCAACGATGTCCTCACTAGCCACGGGACACCGTTAAACATTGATGCGAGTTAAGGTCCATTAGATCTAACATATAGCGACAAAAGACCAGTCCATATGTTAGAAACAGAATTAGGTAACATGAGATAGGATAGGAAACCATTGCAAGAATTTTACGATGACGTTACGAGAGTACTAACGCTTATAATAAACAAGACAATTATGAGTTATGGTCCTAGAACCGCTGAAACCGAATGTCTCACTGAAAGGGCAAGACAAAACGCTTTGCGAGTATTCATTACTGGGTTAAACCAACCCGCAGGTAACATCGTATTTTCACTAAATCCTGGGGATTTACCCAATGCCTTAGCGAGAGCACAAGAGATTGAATCAAATCAGGCAAGGTGTAGAAACATGGGTCACGTTAATTACAGACATCAACCCAGACAATACGAACAAAATCATTTTGACCAACCAACAACCAGACCACCGCGTCAGAATAGAACAACATACAAAAACGGTTTCACTCATCAAAACCGACAATACGCGAAACCTTTTCAACAACGGAATAGACAATTTCAGCAAAACCGACATTATAACAATTTTAATAATAACCATAATAATAACTGACTCGAAAGGATGGAAACATCAAGTGGGAATATAGTGCCCACAAGACAAGTCACCACTCAACCTAATAGTAATAATAGGCCAAAATGTTCCAATAACTCCTTTGGTAACAACCCGTTCAAAAGAGATCGGGCAAATAGTGACCAAACAGCGTTACATAAATTTCCAAGCCTCAATAACTTGAATGAGAACGGTAATTTTTTAGAGTAAGGCACGACTTACCGTACATAAAAAGGACGGATGGTTCGGGGTGTACATTTTATATTCTAATTGATACAGAAGCAACTCATAACTACATTAAACCAGTCCTGTTCCCAAGTATGGAGCTTGAAACTCCGTCGCAAGTCAACAGCGTTCATGGAACTACTATCATTCGTACTTACCATGCTATAAATATCTTGAGGGGAAGAAGATACATTTTATGAACTTAATGAACTAAAAGATTTTGATGCCATTATTAGCATTAAATTATTAAGAACTGTAAAGGGGAATATTAATATTAGGGGTTCAACGTTAGAATATGATCAGGGCATGATACCGTTAATATTTAAGGCACGAGTACGATAACTTTGGCGCCAAGATATAATAACGGTTTTTGGTAGAGGAGCTTAATACAAGCATTTTTTACTATGGGAGGGGGGGTCTATCTCCCCCGTTTAGGCGGTAGGAGCAATTTAAAAAAATTATTATTTAAAATGGAAAAAAAATAATTAAAAAATAACGGTGATACTTACAATTAAGTTTTATACATTTTTTTAAAGCCAACGTTCTGTTTTATTAGCCAGTTTTTAATTCAAGTCAAATCTATGCGCAGTTTTTGAAAAATTTAATTTTTAACTCAAAATTTGAGTAAAAAAAGTTAAAAAAAAGGTTTAAAGTGTAATTTTTCAATACTTCAAGATTATCTACCATTGTTTTTATTTCAGAATTTATTGCTCTTATGTATTTTTGATCGAAAACTGAAAACTAGATGATTTTATGTCTTTTAGTTTTTGAGAAAATTGAAAATAACCACAACTACTATTTAAATTTAATTCTTTTTTTTTTTGCTTGAGTGGTCTTATTTTGATAGTAACAATGGTAGGTGCGAGTTTGAGTGTATGCAACAGTAAGGTGTGTGCGAGTTTGGGTGTATGCAACAGTTGGATCTGTAAGGGGGGGCATGCTGCCCCCCTGCAACCCCCCTGCTTGGGAACACTATAGGATTTGGGGTGGGTGCAAGTTGGAGTGCGTGCAAGGTGGGGAGGGGGCAAGGTTCGGTGGGTGCAAGATGGGATGCATGCAAAGTTTCTTTTGCATTTAAATAAGCTTGATTTAAGAAAAATTAATTTATCCTAGGTGTATCTTAATCCATATTCGATTATTACTATCAAAATAAGACTACGTTAATACTTAAGCAAGGAAAAAGTAATTTAATTAAAATATTTTTTTTGGTAATTTTCAATTTTCTCAAGAACTAGAAGACATAAAGTCATCTAGTTTTCAGTTTTTGATCAAAAACAAATAAGAGCAATGAATTCTAAAAAAAAACAGTAGATAATTTGAAAGTTTTGAAAAACTACACTTAAAACCTTTTTTTTAAATTTTTGTTGCATACATTTTTAGTTTAAAACAATTTTTTTCAAAAACTATGCATAGTTTTGACTTGATTTAAAAACAAGCTAATAGACAAAAATGTTGGCTTAAAAAAAAGGTATAATACTTAATTGCAAGTATTACCGTTATTTTTTAAATTTTTGTTTCCATTTAATGTACATATTTTTTTAAATTGCCCCTACCGCCTAAACTGGGGGAGATAGACCCCCCCTCCCATAGTAAAAAATGCTTGTTTTTAACTGTTCTATACAAATCCGTCATTAAACTTTGTCGCCAAAGTTATCGTACTCTCCCCATATTTAATGATATTTTATTCAGTACACTCAATATGAATACTGAAATTTCTACAAAGAAAAATTAACTTTAATTTTAAAAAAATACAAGGGTGTTTTTATCGAGAACCCAAATTACCTTCCGTACAACACGCGTGTGCAATGTAGCATAGATACTTCTATTGACACAGCTATTTGGACGATAGGTTACCCGTATCCACAATCGGTAGCTAGCTTCGTAAACAAGGAAATAGAGAATTTACTTGATAATAATATAATACAGCCTAGTTGAAGTGCATATAACTCTCCGGTATGGGTTGTAGATAAGAAAGGTGTATACGAGGACGGTACAAAGAAACATAGATTATTAATAGATTACAAAAAACTTAATTCATTTACTAAAACAGATAAATATCCTATGGCAGAAACATCGGTTATCTAAGCAAATTTAGGCAAAGCTAAATATTTCACCACTCTCGATTTACAGAGCGGGTTCCATCAGATAAAGTTAAAAGAGTGTTAACAATGGGAAATACGAGTTCCTTCGAATGCCGTTTGGACTCAAAAATGCGCCGTCAAATTTTGTCATGATTATATTGACGACGTCATTATATATTCAGAGACGGAAAAAGAACATCTCGAACATATCGAGACAATAACGAAGGCCCTAAGCACAGCGAACATGAGAATATCGAGTGAAAAATCGAAATACTTCATGAAAGAAGTAGAATTTCTTGGGTACATCGTATCATTTAATTGCATAAAAATGGACCCAGCAAAAACTCGATGCATAGAGGAATTTCCGCAACCAGAGACTTTATGTCAATTAAGATCTTTTTTGGGATTAGCTGGTTATTATAAATATAAATATAAATTCATAAGAAATTATGCGATGATAACAAAGTCCTTAACCAAGTATCTCAGGAGAGAGTATGGTAGAACTGGCCAAAGTAATAGGAAAAAAGTCACAATAGAGTTTGATAAGGAGGCCATTTAAACATTTAAAATATTGAAGGGTAAACTCTGCGAACAAGTTACGCTCAACCAACCTGACTTTTGTATAAAATGGCCCTTGAAATAATGTCCAAACAACATTAATCGAACTTCTACTGTGTTTATTTCATTCGAAATTCGTACGTGGAATCAAATTTACAACGAAGCATTACTTCCCGTGATCGCCGCAGAAAGTTTCGTTCAATGTTTCGAACATCTTGTCATTGACGTTGGTCACACTTTTATTTCCGAGATCTATTTCTTTTCTTCTTGAAAATTCAATCGTACAGGTTAGAACTCTCCTCTTTCAAAGTACAATTTTTTTTATTTTAATTTCCTCAAGGGAATTTGAATTTTTTTTTTGAATTACCAATTCCTTATATAAAATTAATAAAGTGAACTCTTATTAAAAATCGAAAAGTCAATTTGAAATAAAACCATTTATTTGGAATACAAACATCAATTAAGATCCTCACGAGGCCACTGCCTCGCGGAGAGCAAGGTAAAAAGTCAACTTATGTTCATTAGATAGGTATATAAAATAAAACAAATTTTATTAATTAGCGAAAGCTGATCTAGAAAACTAGCCCTCAAATAGAAAATAAAAGAAGTGACCTAATTCAAGGACGAGAAAGCACCCTAAGATCATTTAGGAATTATAATTCTGAAAAATATAAGGTAAAACAAATTTGATTAAAATTTAACACATCACGTGAAAATTTCATTTTTTATAATTCCTTAAAGGCTAACTAATTAAACATCCACCAAACAAAGAAAACCTAATCTCTTTCCACCGATCGAGTCAGGTGCTTTCCATCACCTCGCTCTTCCAATCGCCATTGGAGTTCCCTTTGACGCTGCCCGCGAAAAATCTCCACCAACTCCAACTACTAAGACCAACGACTACAGCTTACGCCACGCTGCTGATCGTAGCAACGACGGCAACTTACGCCTCGCTGCTGATCGTTGCAACGGCTGCGATCAACCAACTGCAGAGCAAACCTAAACTAAGGAAATGAACCGAACAACTTAAAATTAATCATTTAACTTAACCCTTAACCACTTACCCTCTATTTCAGTCACTTAACCACCTACGTGCGGTCCAGGAGACCGCTACAGCATTTTACCCCTCTTTTGTAATTTATCGTATAAAATTAAAAAAAGTCAATAATATTGTTTTTAATACCTTTAACTTTTATTTAAAAAAAAAATAACATAAATTAAATAAATATTTTGTAATTTTAACAAAAAAATTCATACATTGGCACTTTTAGTGCAAAAAATGACCATGCTCATACAATGAGATCTGTTACAATAGAAACTTAAAATTTCAAATTCTTCTTATTAATTCTTATAAGCTAACATAATAAAGAAATAAATAAAAATAAAAAATGGAACATAAAAAATAAACTTCAACAAAATTGCAAGGCACCATCATTCACAATTTTTCGCGACAGCTACTGCAAATTTTGCTCGCACACTCGAAGCAAATTGGTTTTTTGCACATAAAACATAAATAAGCTGTCTTGCGTTTTTTTTTGGGTTCGCAAGTTGAACATGTTTTACGTGTTTCCAGCTTGTCTTCACTTGGTAAGCTTGATGAAACTTCACTTATTTGAAGAACACGACGAATAGAGGTTTTGATATCCCTCTGAAGGTTATCGTTTTGTACACGACGGTCTAAGTGCGGTTTATTAAGCTGTTCTGCCAATTTTTTCATAAACTTGAGTCGGCTTTCAATATTTTGGGTTTGATTGCTCAAGCTCATGACGAAATCATTCGATGCAGATATGTCTAGCAATCTGTAAAATATAGTCAAAGGCCACCTTCGTGAACGACGGCCAGTGGAGTAATTTGAGCATCTTTGATCCAGTAGATCAACTCCTATTTTTGTTTTGTTGTAGTACATTATTATTTCAGGTTTCTTAGTTCTTTCATTTACACTTGCAGTATGATGCATACTCGAAACCATGACTACAGCTCTATTATTTCTCTTCGGCACATAAGATGACATGGTGATATCCTTGGTAAAACCAAAGAGCGATGATTCAATTGGTCTCTGCCTGGATGGTTTGAAATCGGGGGGTATCTCACGTTTGTTCTTTTTCAGAGTACCCACAAACGTCAGCCGTTTCGCTTTCAAGATGTTGATCAATTCTATTGATGAAAACCAATTATCAGCGGTAACGTTCCTATTGGTTCCTTCAATTGGGGAGACAAGGCTTAGAACTGCCTGAGTTGGTTTTGATAATCTCTTTTCTTCTTGAGTCAAATCTTTTCCATCAGAGTCTTTGCCGAGATAAATGTATGCATTGAGAAGATAACCATTCCTATATCACTGCCATCCTCGTCTGGTATATCTTCCTCATCAGACATCTCTTGTTGCAGCAATCTCTCAATATATTCGTCGCTTATATTCATTTTGAAACTAAAAACACAAAACTAAATAAGAACAAAAAAATCACATAACCACCTACCTGCGGTCTCGGAGACCGCAGGAGAAATTTATACACTAACCTAGGCCAAACGCGTGAACGTCTTAACTCACCAAGCTCATGCGCGACACTGTTTCATGTAGTGGTGTGAGAAATCCCAAGTAATCGTTACAAAGTAACGATTACTTCAAGTAATCAAAGTAATCGATTACTTACCCGAGTAACGATTACCAGTCGAATCGATTACTTCTAGTTACTTTTGGATTTGATTACTTCTAGTTACTTTTGGATTTGATTACTTCTAGTTACTTTTGGATTTGATTACTTCTAGTTACTTTTGGATTTGATTACTTCTAGTTACTTTTGGATTTGATTACTTCTAGTTACTTTTGGATTTGATTACTTCTAGTTACTTTTGGATTTGATTACTTTTAGTTACTTTTGGATTTGATTTCTTTTAGTTACTTTTAGATTTGTATTTTAAAGATATTTTTGGATTTATTTTGTTTTGTTTTTGATACGAAATACATCTTAATGATACTGAAACTGATTACGATTTTAGAAATAATTGTATGGAAATGCAATATTGGAAAAGAGAGTGGAAGAGTTTCTGAATTTGTTGATACTGTTAATATTTGTTGTACTCTTATATACGAAAATTAAGATTTGTACAAAAAAGATGTCGTGTTTGGCTACATGACAATTCACAATAAATATAATTTACTTGTGGCCTGGCCTACAATTTTGGATCAAACTGATAAATATTCACAACGAAGGTTACTTATGTACCAAAAACAGAACAGGAAAATCAAATCGAATTGGTGGAGCTGTAGTCTAACTTCTACATTTTAAGCTTAAATTGATCAATATTCACAACAAAGGGTCTTATATAACTACAAAGAAAGTGGACAAATCTAAATCCGATAGGTGGCACTGTAATCTAACTTCTACGTTCTTAGATCAAACTAATTCATTTGTATAGTACTAAATATTGTTATTAAACTAAGAGTTATAAATATACACTCTGAGTGCAGGGCATTATAGATGGAAAACTAAGTTTATAGAAAAAATTGTGAGTAAAGTAGTTGTATAATAAATTAAAAACAATATATTGCCAATGGAAGTTTAAATAAACTACTAGCTCGGTTAATCAAGCAATTATTATGCGTAAAATAATTCAATTTATTATTGATCTAGATTTATCAAACAGAAATTTACCGTTTTTGAATTCTATGGGGAAATATAAATTGATTTATTTTTGATTTAAGATTTAGATTTTAAGGCAAATTTACTCCTTTTTGCACTAATACTAATGCAGCTATAAAAAAACTTTTAGCTGGAAATTTGACAGCTCTTGCTCCACCGCACTCGTTAATACGTACACGAAGTTGCACTAATACATTGAAAAAAAAAATAGTTCCAATCCCGACACGAAAAAAAAAAACAATTTTTGACGGTAATTTGAATTTACCCAGGGAAAACTCCATAGGAGATATGATTAATGAGCGCTGCGTAATTAAACCAGGAATTCAAAAAGTTAAGAACCAGTTGTAACGATCAGAAGAAAAAACTTGTATTAAGTTTTGTATTACTTTTCAATTCAATTTGATATATAAAGTTTTAAAGACATATCGGGCAATGATCTGGTATTACTTTCCAAAACCCTAAAAATGTTTTTTTTTTTTGGAATATCAGAAACTTAAGTTTTTTCAAGATTTGAGCTTGTTGTCAATACTTTATTCAATTCAGCTGAAATGTATTAAATAGAATTTTCGGATTTCTTATGAAATTAATTTATTTTAGAATTTGAGACTAGATCCATTTTATTTTTGGCATCACAGCAATATATTTTGCGAATATTGATCAGTTTGATTTAAAAATGTAGAAGATAGACTAAAGCGGCACCTAACGGGTTTAGATTTTGCAATGATGTTTTTGGTGAATAAGTAGACTTGTGAATATTGATCACTTGGACCTAAAATTGTAGGCCACACTTAAATTATAATGTATTGCGAATTGTCATACCACCAAAGACGAAAGACGACGTATTATTATTAATAAACCTTATCTTTGTATATATAAATACAAAAAATATTAACAGTATGCAAATATCCAGAAACTCTACTTCAACCACTGTCTTTTCCAATATTTCATTTTTATAAAATTATTTCGTAATCGTAATCAGTTTCAATATCATTTAGAGGTATTCCACAAATAAAAACAAGAATAATCAAATCCAGAAATATCTTAAAAATTTAAATCCAAAAGTAACTAAAAGTAATTAAATCCAAAAGTAACTTAAAGTAAATAAATCAAAAAGGAATTATATTGTAATAGTTTTAGATATCCGATTTATAATTGAGGTTGTTGAGAAATGGCCGATGAAAAAATGTGTCCCAAACGTACGTGCAAACATACAAATATACTTACACACACCCAAAAAACCATTGATTTAAATTCCTGTTTCAGGTTTTATCAAAATCTCCCTATGACCTTGCAATATCTCAAAAAAAAAAATTGTGAAATTGAGTGCTCTTCGTGTATTTTTTTTTTCAAGTAATCACAAAGTAATCATTTAAAAGTAACGATTACTTTGGAAAAAGTAACTAAAGTAACGATTACCTAGAAGTAACTACTTTTCACACCACTAGTTTCATGTATAGAAAAGGTACATGGATGCATTCATGCATATTATCGTACGACACACACACAGGGAAATATTTGCATTTGAAAAATCGTTGCGATCTGTGAGACCGCAGGTAGGTGGTTAAGGGTTAATTTAAAGCTAATCGTCATCATCCATAAATGTAAATTTACATCTCAACCTTTAAAAGTTAAATTCATAAAAATAAAGCAAAAAATAGAAACAAATATCATTAACCGATAAAAAAAAAAACAATTGAAATAGTTGTTGCTACGCACCGAGCATAACAATGAAAAACAATATATTATATATGTATATATATGATCAATAATAGTATACACAGCTGAAATTAAGCTCAACGCCACCACTGCAACGATGCTATGAATGAACACCATCATTGGAGCTGGGTAAGTGATTTTTTTTATTATTGTTTTTTTTTTATTGATTAATATAATGCTTGATCTATTTATACTTTTGATTTATCAAAGATATCCTTAAACAATCGATTTTTCTTAAAGATACTCGTTGGTTTATTGTTTACATTGAGTGAAAGTGAAAAGAAAGTGTATTTGTTAAGAATCCAACATTTGTGAAAAATTGGCTCTCACAATACATAGAAGCGGCGAGATCAAAGCGCTAGCATTATATAACTATATGCGTTCTCTTCACTCAAGCTTCTTGTACAGTAAACTCCGGTGTCAATGATTAGAGTCACGCGCAATATTTTTTTTTGTGAATTTTATTTTATTATATAAATAATGATATATTATTTGATATTTAAGTAATCATCATATTTTGTTGTTTTTGATGATGTGACGATTTTTTTTTTAATAATATATTTTTTTGGATGATTAAGAACAAGAATAAAATTTATATTTAATGGAATTTATAATCGTAAATTTAAAAATGGAATTAGTTTTATTTTGTGCGAAGGGGCTATATACTAGAGTGAAGCAACGTTTAATGGAATTCGTTAGTTCAGAATAATTTTAGAATGTTTTCGGAATAGGGGTCATTGAGTGATATGTTGGAGTGAATCAATGACCAAGGAGTTTTGATTGTACCAAACAGCGGGAGGGCTACACTCCGGTTCCTTTAATTACACCCAAAGGAATCTAGAAAATTTTAATCCCAAATTAACTTATCTTTTCGACTTTATCGTTTTGAGTGCTTTTTTTATATATGTATATTTTGTCATAAATAATGTGCGGTTGTTTAGTGGCTGGTACAAGTCCCTACCCCCACTGACGAGCTGGACAATGGTGTTCAAGCATGCCGAGCCGTACCAAGCTAAACCACTCTTTTGGCAATTTTAAGATACCTCGGGGAATCCTGTGATCATGAGGAAACAATAACACATGACCAGTGTTGCCGAATGAAAAAAAAAAAATAAATCATGATTTTTAATCATGATTTGAGAAAAAAATCATGATTTGGCCAAATTTGGGAAAAATAAAACAACAAAAATTTTTTTAACATATTTACATAATATGTAACATTTATTATAAAATGTTATAAATATTTTTTTTTTAGTTTGTAGGACTTTCAGTTTTTATGTTTACGCAAATGTACTTGGTACTGAACATTATAGATAATATACCTATTGTATAATAATATAATATATAATATTGTATAATAATATAATATACATAATAATATATATAAATATATAATATGATTATACATACTTATGTTATGTTATGTTATGTTGATTATATACTTTACTAAAGTATTTATCAAGTAGAGGTTTTTCTATTTTAAAATCAAAGCAATTGTGATTTTTGACAAGTTCATTCGCGTGTAAAAGACCAATTAGTGACTCAGTTTCAAGTCTATTTCTTATTTTAGTTTTAAGAAGTGTTATTTTTGAAAAAAATCGTTCAGTGTTAGCTGATGAGTGTGGCAATGAAAGGATCTCAAAAACAAACTTGGTTAAAAGCGGATACGTGGCAGTTCCATCAGCGTGTTTAATTTCACTAACATATCGCCAAAATTCTTCAACATCATTTAGAGTTTCGTTATCTTTTATAATAATATTTTAGTTATCAAACATTCTCCACTCATTGTCTATATCCTGTAAACTATTTTCAGGAACCAAATTTGGAAAATGTTTGACGAGTGGGAAAATTGATGAACGATTTTTATTTAAGGCGTTTAATGGATCCAAAATCTCCATGTCTCTAAAAACTTGGTTATTAAAATTAAATCTGTTATATATTTGTTTGGTACCTTCGATCCAAAATGATAAACAATGACATTGAAAGTTTTGTAAAGTGTTTTTGTCAATAGAATATGTTTCCAAAAATGGAGACACTTTAACTCCATAGTACATATTTTCATATAAAAGTTGATTTCTGGGATTAGCATAATCAACATTTTTTATATTTGTGCTATCCATGTAGCTTTTTTTTATATAACAACTTAATAATGATTTTAGCGCGGTGAAAACTTCGTTATACATAGTTTGAATCTTTGGTTTTTTTGATTGCATACATTTATTTAATTTATTAAAAAATGGAAGCACAAAACTTAGAAAACTTAAGAACATATAATGAATAGGATCATTCAACATATTTAAAATAGTTTGACTTGACAGTAAATGGTCAGTTTTAACGGCTTCAGTAAAGTATGCTTTCAGAGCATCAAACTGCATAAGAATGCAGTTAACAACATCTAATCTAGATAGCCAACGAGTTTGAGAAAAATGAAGAATTTGTTTGGGTTTTATTTCCATTAAATTTTGAAACCTTTTGAAAGCATAAATTCTTTTAGGACTATTTTGGATGTAGTTGTACACATCCCTACATAAATCCTCAATGCTTGCAGGTAAACGAGAACATGCGTAAGAAGCACAGAGGTGAAAAGAATGGCAAATACATTTCATGACAAATAAGTTTGGTACATCTTTTTGCAAAAAAGTGCGAACGGATAAATTATTACCCATCATAACCGCTGCGCCCGCCATCGGCACCAAAACCTATAAGATTTTTTTTATAATCTATATTGTTGTCCGTAAAACTTTTTACGAGGATATCTTATATAGTTTTAGCATCCGCCTTTTCTAAAGTGAAAAGATTATAAAAAAAATCAGATATTTTATAATCCTTACATAATCGCACAACAGCACATAAGTTTTTATGTGAACTCAAATCTCTAGACTCATCGATAATAACTGAAAATTTGTTAGCTCTCATTACTAAACATAGGTCTTCAAAGTTTTGAGCTCCTGTTACATATTTAATTATAGCTGTTGCTTTAGTACGACTACATTGTACTTGCTTTGCGATTTCAGAATCGGAACAAATAATTTTTAACAGACTAGGCAGGTGTTCCATAACATTAAAAGCTAAATTATGTTCTGCGATAAAAACACTTAACCTTATCTCTGCCACAGCTACCTTTTTCTTCAAAGAAACTTTAAAATTATCCATTTCTGTTATCCTGGGTGTCAAGGCAATTGATTTCGACGCTTTCTTATGTTTGTCGGTGTCTGCATGCCGCTCAAGACTTTTCAGACCCATAGCTGTCTTTAAATCTACTGCACAAATTTTGCAGTATGCAAAATTTTTACCTAGAGAGTGATAGTTGAAATAAAATTTTAACGATTGAAATCTAAATAGCAATTGAAGCGCTTAGAAGATGAAGGACTTAAGCGACATTTTCAAACATTTGAGTTAACAGCATTTAAAGTTTATAATCTACAAATTTTCTTGTGAAAATATTTAAAATAGCAAATAGTTTTTGAGATTTTGACATTTTTTTGCGTATAACACCTTCATCCAGGAAATTTTTTAGATTTAATTGTTTTTTTTTTTTTTAAAAAGGGTGTAATTGACATTTTGAAAAGCTGCAGTTTTTTTTTTGTCTCTTTTCCTTCTCGAAGACCTGCTGAAATTGCATGAGAATAAAACCATTGATGTTCTAGAGTAACAAATTTCATCTGTTCTTGTGAGTTTTTAATTTTTTCTGCAGAAAGTTGTTTCCATTTTTCGATGTCTCTTGGCATTAAATCTTGATTTTTATCAGGACGTTTGCTACTTTCGGCTATAATGACCTTAATAAAAGGAACATTTTCTTCAAAGCGTTCTTTGTAAAGGTAGGAACCATACTCCTCTCCTCGAATCCATTCGATCGAGTCCCTAAATTGAACCTTGTCATTAGCGACGTTTTTTGTTGAATTTTTTACGTTAAGTTTATATTGAAGATCACTCAATGAACGAAAATTTTGCATGTCAATAACAACCGTTTTTTTGTACTAGCAGTTCTTATGATGTCTTGGTACTGATCTGCGGTGTAAACCGTCGCCTGTTTTCGCAAAACCTTTTCAATTCTGCCGAAGTCTCTGTCGCTATCTAAAAACGTTTCCTGCTTCTGGAAATTTGTAGTCGATAGTTTTGAAGTATCCTTGAAGTATCAAGGTTTGGTACAGGCAGATAAAGTTAAAATTTTGGTTTTGTCCAGAACATGAATCAGTCCAAATAATAAAATGATCTCTATCCTTAATGTCACTGTTTGATTGAACAAACGACCATAGGGAGCTAGCCACTTCCGTACTGACTCTATCGCCCACGTCTTCCGTCCATGTAAATATATAGGGCTTTTCCCCGTTTGACGTTATAGAATGAACTCCTAAGTTGTATAACCACATCTGCCTCAAATAAAATGCCATCGATGTTGTGAGTCTCGGCAAGGACATTGTTTGTTGCAAGTCAACAGTTAAATACACAACATTCTTCTCATTAGGTGCTTTTTCTCTTTTTTTTTTTCTGTGTTTCAAATGCGGCCTTGTAGCTTAATCCATGCTTTGCAGTATTGTCTCCCGTATCATCACTACGAGGCTGCCGAAAAGAAAGATTAAAGTTCGACACAAAATATTTCTGTAAAATGCTTTCTTTACAAAAAAAACAATGTTCTTTGTTATTAAGGTCATATTTTTCAATATACAGCTTGTACATTTTGGACACGCTCAAAAGAGGAGAGAGGTATTTTTAAATGGGTTTTTATTTCTGAAATAATGCGACTCTTCCGCAGGAAACTCCACTATTGTGTTCGCATTCGCATATGTAGGCCCTCACTTTGTCCTGAACTTTATTTGCCCGAACAAGATGTTTTCCTCTTTTGTCCGGTGAGGGAACTGACTGTCCAGATCTGAGCTTTTGCTGTATTATTTTCAATATTCTTAAACCTATTTGGAAAAGAGAACAAAGAGCAAACTGACACACCCGAACTGGTTTACCAGCAATATTAATGTTATATTCGTAGGTTACGTTTCTTTTGCTTAAAGTTGCCATTCGTTTTGGAGATTTCATTTGAATGCTCCTAAATAACACTGCATTTTTCGTGTTAACATCTAACTTATAAAACCCAGAAAGCATTTCTTTTCTTGCAGTCAAATCGATATTTTGTGAACATTAATAGCGATAGTTTTTGCTAGGTTCACACATGAAGGTGTTAAGTGCGCACATAACACCTTTATTCACAAAATTTATAAGTCAGATTTCATTATTTTTGTGTAAAAAGGACTTAAACGCATTTAACACATTCATCCACACAGATTATTACCGAAGTGTATGCATTTAAAACCTTCATATTTGGCTGAATACGAATCTATAGGTGATAGAAGAGTACGGATGAGTCAGAAATTTAAGTTTTCATATAAGACATTCATTTGTAGGGAAAACCCTAAATTTGAAAAAATGTCACTTAACACCTTCATCTTCTAAGCGCTTCAATTACAAAATCTACCTTTTTCGCTTGGTTGGACCCAGTTTTTATATTTGGCCATATCTATATCTTCCCATTTTCTGGTGTACTGTTGCTTGTTTGAAGGCTTTCGATTTTCATTGTTTGCATTTTCGTTTATTTCCACCACTTCTCCTTCCGTTCTGGGATTTTCCAAAGTAGATACGTTGGCAGATGGGACAACCGATGATGATGATGGTTCAATCGAAGGACAACTTTTTTTGGCGACGACGCGACGCGTTAGGTGGACTTTTATTTGGAGGATTTTCTCTTTTCTTTCGAATGACAAACTTGTCCATTGCATTGTGAATTCTTTAAATATATGTAGGTAAATATTGCATTATTAATAAATAGGCAAGACAAGATAACAATTTCTTACCTTTTCTTTTCTATGTTTAAATAAATGTTTTCAAAAAAACAGTTGAGAGAAACAAATTTGACCCAATTTGAAATTGTAAATAAATTATGGCACAGATTGTAATTTAAATGCTTTGCTTTCGAATTTTCAAATAACATAGCACTCGCCGAATAATAACAAGAAACGCAAAAATCAAAGCGAGCGTTATGCTGAAGCTGGTTGTTTGTAATTTTCACAAAAATAGTTGAAAAAGAACAGTTAAGTTTGCAATAACTGTTGATTTTGTTGGTTTTACGTTTGTGTGTTATTACACTCAGACGTTTTTAAGAAGCGAATTCGTGCGAAAGAGAGAAAGAAGTTTAAATAGAAATACTTTAGTTTTCTGTTTTACGATTGACATTTTCTAGGTATGTTCGTTCGCTTTCACTTTAACAAAACATTTCCATGGGCCAATAGATGTGCCTGTTTTGAAGTTAGTTGCTAAGGGGATAAAAAAAAATCATGATTTGAGACAAAAATCATGATTTCATGATTTGAGTTCAGAATTCATGAAAACTATGATAAATCATAGTTTTTGGCAACACTGCACATGATATCCTTTAATGCCAATTGAGAATATCTGTTAAATCCGTTACACAGGTGGCGCCCAATCGTGGGGCGTGAAAAACAATTTTATCAAATTGTCGTATTCACCATCTATAAAAATTTGTCTTGCCAAACAGAACTTTATATTTACTTATAAGTTGCTGTCCCATACTTGCGATTTTGTTTGCGTTTTGAGAAGCACTTACTTTTGATTTCATAACGAGCTTTAATGAAAAGGATTCAGTGTCCGAGAGTTGCATGTTCATTTGGCAATAACTTTGTCTGTTGTATTGAACGATTTCATTTTAGCAAACGTTTGGTATAAGGATAAATCATCATTTATGTCCAAGGAATATTAGTTAAAAATTAAACACTTTCCATCTGATGCATATAATGATATAGAGACTTATCATCGTAAGAATTTTAAAAAATAAAGCCTCACTTTAAAAGAAAAAACAAAAGGAGCCGTTAGTGGAATGACCTTTGAATTGAAAATGTATAAATTGAGTACATTTCAAGTCGCATTTTCACTTTCAATCTCGAGCGAGTGTGTTTGATATTTTTATTTTGGTTTTTGAGTTTTCATTTCCGTTATATTTTTTTTTTTGCTTCACTGTATAGTATTTAGCCCCTCACAGTTACAAGGAATATACTAAACATTAATTTAAAACGTACTTATTTAGATACGTTAATACATATTTACATTTACCCATTCTAAAGCCGAAATTACATTTTTGTTTACGCAGCAGTTAGCTATATTATAAGCTAATATTAAGTTGTTTGAATCACATTTAAGTTTTTTTATTATCAAATTCAAATAAATCGGTGAGCAATCATTCAGAGCTATGGCTCCAAAAAGAGACAAGTCCAAGGGCATTGCTCGAAGCAAAGAGCGCTCTTTGCGTCCCAAAGATACAAATTTGGCCGGTTCCTCAATTGATTTGCTTCCCGGTGAGGAAGAAGAACATGAAAGAGAACCAAATACACCTACTGAACACCTACCGACAACTGTATCTTTAAACGATAGCCTACAAAGATACATTGTCAACATTGTCAATGCAACAATCGGTCTTAGTAGAGTTGAAGATTTGCGAGCCAGAAAAGCAGAATACGAAGAAGAAGAAGCTGTAAGTTCCATTCGTGAAACTCTCAGAGCTCGAACTCCACCTTTAGAGAATGATTCCTTACATATTTTAGAACCGCCTCTTGAACAAATTAGTGTTCGACCTCCCATTAGACAAATCAATGGCGACGCAGAGCAACAGCAAGGACATTTAAGCCAAAATGGTCAAAACTTTTTAGACCAAGTTCAAGGTCTTAATTGAAATGAACGTTCTCCCGTCAAAGTCGTGTCTCGAACACAAGTTGCAATCGGGTTGTTGAGTTCCATAAATGGGGACTCAAATTCGACAATGTGCGGATGACTATTGACGGTTTTCTGTTTCGTTTACGAAGGCTTCAAGCCAGCTATAATGCCACTTGGGAAGACATTTTCCTTCATTTCCATGTGTTCGTTAAAGATTCAGTCGAAAGCTGCTTTTGGACATTCCTCAAAACAAATCCCAATTCAAATTGGAAAACTTTAGGCATAGAAACCGCTTCAGAGCTTTCGCGAAAGATGTTCGACCGTCGTAAAGGTCCTAATAATACAGAACTCATAGAACTCATTAAACAAAATGTTAAAAGAAGGACAGGTGAACTTCTGATAGCTTTTAATACCCAAAGCTTAGCCGAGATAGTATATGTCTGCAGGTCTATCGAAAAACATACACAGAACGAATCCTTTAGATCTAAATCACTACAACCATCAAGTTTTAAAACGCAAGTTTGTGAAGTAGATTCATCCTTTACAGAAGAAGGTAATTTCCAAGTCAATGCAATAAAAGCTCCAAATATGCAAAATTATGTATGTTGGAATTGCAAAGTCAAAGGACATTCTTTTGTACAATGTCCTCAATCGCAGCGTAACCTGTTTTGTTGCAAGTGTGGTATGGAAAATACAACCACCCCTAATTGCAAAAAGTGTTCGGAAAACCGGAAACGGGGCAATCCGATTGTCGGGGAGGATTGCCAACAAAATACAAACCCCCGAATCAAATGTAAATGAAACACGACTTACCTGCTATAACAACCCAATCTTTTCCAGTCTCAAAAAGTTTAAATGAATCACCTACAATAACCATTTTGAAAAACGAAAGACAAGAAAGATCTTATATTAACCCAAGCCATCTAAAATTAAATTCACTCGAAAATAAAAAGCAACCCAAATCGTTACATGAACGGCTTGAAAATTATTACGAAATCCGAAATAAAATATGCAGCCAAATTCCACCAAAAATTCAAAAACTTAGAGTTAGATTTAGGGACAAAAAACAAACACATAAAGAAATCAGTGCCACAACAATTTGCGATTTCTTTTGAGCTTATTTGATTCAGATGACCCGAGACCTTATGCCAAAGTGTCCATCTTTGGAAGGCAAATCATTGGTCTTTTGGACAGTGGCGCAAGCGTTACTTGTGTAGGTGCTGGATGTGTACAAATGCTCCAAGATCTAAAAATTTCATACAAAAATTTCGCTCCAATGGGAAGACCGCAGGCGGTCAACGACAACAAATCATTGGAGTAATAACAACCGCCGTGGAGTACAAACATCTTTCAAAGGAAATGAAGCTATATTTAGTTCCTTCGTTAGATCAACCCCTTTATCTTGGTGTAAGTTTTTGGAGATTATTTGAAATAGCTCCACAAGTAATCTCAGGAATTGCAATTTATTCACCTTCACTTCGCATATGCAATGAAAACGCCTACATATGTTCTGTCAGCCAATCAATCTGCTCAAATTGAAAATGTGATCCGTTTGTTTCCATCTTGGCTTGGAAGGACATCGTTAGAAGAGCATACAATAAATACAGGTGACACCGAACCCATAGAGAAACGACACTATCCTGTGTCCCCAGCCATTCAGAAAATGATGTATAGGAATTGGATAGGATGAAGAGACCGAAAGCGGCTGGAGTTCTCCAGTTGTGTTAGTGCGCAAACCAGGAAAAAATTGCGTATGTTTAGATTCGCGGAAGTTAAATAAAGCGACGAAAAATGACGCCTATCCATTTCCTCATATAGAGACTCTGCTTAGTCGTCAATCGAAAACGCATTACTTAAGTAGTGTTGATTTGAAAGACGCATTCTGGCAGATTCCTCTAGCTGAGTCGGCACGGGAAAAGACGGCGTTTAGTGTGCCCGGTCGTCCTCTATACCAATTTAAGGTGATCCCTTTGGTCTCTGTAATGCAGCTCAACGCCTATGCAGATTAATGGACAAAGTGGTACCTAATGAATTGAAACAAAATGTATTTGTCTATCTTGATGATTTGCTGATAGTATCGGAGACGTTTGAAGAGCATATGCGAATACTTGAATCCCTAGCTTTATGTTTGAGAAAAGCGGGTTCAACCATAAATTTAGAAAAATCACAATTTTGTTTTCGGGAACTTAAGTATTTGGGATTTATTTTGGGTGGTGGTGGCTTAAGAACGGATCCGGAAAAAGTCAGTGCCATTCAGGACTTTCCCATTCCAAAAACTCCTCGGCAGGTGCGAAGATTTTTGGGCCTGACAGGCTGGTACAGGCGTTTTGTACCTGGTTATTCAACCCTCGCTACGCCAATAACCGAAACTCTTAAAAAGGGTAAAACTTTTGAATTCCCTTCAGAAGCCATTGAGGCTTTTCAAAAACTTAAGGATTTTGATCAACCCAAATTATGAAAAGCCTTTTATCATAATGTGTGATGCATCTTCAACTGGCATCGGTTGCGTTTTATGCCAATTAGATGAAAATTATATCGAAAAACCGATTTACTATTATTCGTATAAATTGAAGAAGGCTCAATGCAACTACAGCGTTACAGAGTTGGAATGCTTAGCAGCGGTGTTAGGAGTGGAAAAATTTCGGCCATATATAGAAGGCCATGAATTTAAGATAATAACAGATCATTCAAGCCTCAAGTGGCTCATGAGTCAGAAAGATCTGAGTGGAAGATTAGCGCGGTGGAGTCTCCGACTTCAAAGATACTCTTTTGTTATAGAGCATCGAAAGGGATCCCAAAATGTAGTGCCAGAAGCTCTTTCGCGTGTATATGCAGCGGATGGGATTACCATGGAAAAGGACAATAATAATAAAAGCTCTTTCGGTGTTCTACAAGTCAATCTCTCCGATCCATCCTTTACGTCGGATGACTACATGAGATTGATTGAAACTATAGAAAAGAATAAACCACAACTATCTGATCTTCAAGTTTCAGACAATTTTCTTTATAAGAAGGTCAAGTTTTGTACAGGGGATCCGATTGAAGATGACTGTGCTTGGAAGTTGTGCAGACCCGCAGCGCTAACCAACCACTTAATCCAACTGGCATGACCCTCCTCTAGCGTCACACGGTGGGATTTCAAAAACGTTGTATCGCCTAAGAAAACGTTTTTACTGGCCCAATATGGCTACACAAGTGAAAACGTTTATAGGTAAGTGTAGTATATGCAAATCGTTTAAAGCTCCCAATCAGGTTTTGAGACCAACAATGGGTCAATCATTTATAGTTGAAAGGCCCTTTCAACATGTATTTGTAGACTTTTTAGGTCCTTATCCGAGATCAAATAATGGGATTTCATATGTAATTGTATGTCTCGATCAACTAACAAAATTTATCCTAGCAAAAGCTTTAAAGAAAGCGACCTCAGAATCAGCAATCGAATTCTTGGAAAACAAGTACCTGAGTCACTTCTCTTTTAGGAGCTCACGGAACAAAACACATTCGAACAGCAGCCTACTCACCGCAAGCCAACGCCAGTTAACGTGCGAATCGATCGATTTTAGCCCCCATTAGATCATACGTTGGCTCAGACCAAACTAACTGGGACAAACACTTGACATCAATTTTGAGTTCATTGAGAACAAGTATTCATTCTGCCATAGGTACCTCGCCACACGAAGCTATATTTGGACAATCCAAATTAGAACATGGTTCATATTACACCTTACTCAGGAAATTAAATGCCCTTAATAATTCTGAGCTCAACGTCATCCCAAAGGCAATGAAGATGAATCTCATACATAGCCGGGTTAAGAAATCATTGGCCCAAGCTCCTAAAGTTTATGAACGAGCTTATAACACTCGAAGAAAAACAAACAGATTCAGCGCTGGCCAAATTGTCTTCAAGCGCAATTTTGTTTTAAGCGACAAAATGAAAAAAACGTAATGCCAAGCTTTGTCCAAAGTTTATTCAGACGAAGATCAAAAAGATTGTCAGCAATAATATGTACGAGCTCGAAGATCTACAGGGAACGTCTCTCGGAATTATACAAGAAAAAGATATACCACCTTAACTTTTACTTCGTATACCATTTCTTTCCATTTCACTTTCATGTCATTGATGACAAGAAAACGAAATGTTGTGAATAAAATGGCCAAACAACATTAATCGAACTTCTACTGTGTTTATTTCATTCGAAATTCGTACGTGGAATCAAATTTACAACGAAGCATTACTTCCCGTGATCGTCGCAGAAAGTTTCGTTCAATGTTTCGAACATCCTGTCATTGACGTTGGTCACACTTTTATTTCCGAGATCTATTTCTTTTCTTCTCGAAAATTCAATCGTACAGGTTAGAACTCTCCTCTTTCAAAGTACAATTTTTTTTATTTTAATTTCCTCAAGGGAATTTGATTTTTTTTTTTGAATTACCAATTCCTTATATAAAATTAATAAAGTGAACTCTTATTAAAAATCGAAAAGTCAATTTGAAATAAAACCATTTATTTGGAATACAAAAATCAATTAAGATCCGCACGAGGCCACTGCCTCGCGGAGAGCAAGGTAAAAAGTCAACTTATTATTATTATTATTATATTTTATTAACAAATAATTAAAATTACATGGTAATAACAAAATTAATGAGCCTAGCTGCAGAGACTATTAGCTCTAAACTTATGTTCATTAGATAGGTATGTATATAAAATAAAACAAATTTTATTAATTAGCGAAAGCTGATCTAGAAAACTAGCCCTCAAATAGAAAATAAAAGAAGTGACCTAATTCAAGGGCGAGAAAGCACCCTAAGATCATTTAGGAATTATAATTCTGAAAAATATAAGGTAAAACAAATTTGATTAAAATTTAACACATCACGTGAAAATTTCATTTTTTTATAATTCCTTAAAGGCTAACTAATTAAACATCCACCAAACAAATTAATCGATAAAGCAAAAAAAAAAAAAAACCAGGAAAACCTAATCTCATTCCATCGATCGAGTCAGGCGCTTTCCATCACCTCGCTCTTCCAATCGCCACTGGACTACCCTTTGACGCTGCCCGCGAAAAATCTCCACCAACTCCAACTACTAAGACCAACGACTACAGCTTACGCCACGCTGCTGATCGTAGCAACGACGGCAACTTACGCCTCGCTGCTGATCGTAGCAACGGCTGCGATCAACCAACTCCAGAGCAAACCTAAACTAAGGAAATGAAGCGAACAACTTAAAATTAATCATTTAACTTAATTTAAAGCTAATCATCCAGTCATCATCCATAAATTTAAGTTTACATCTCAACCTTAAAAGTTAAATTCATAAAAATAAAGAAAAAAATAGAAACAAATATCATTAACCGATAAAAAAAAACAATTGAAATAGTTCTTGCTACGCACCGAGCATAACAAAGAAAAGCAATATATAAGTTATATATTGCTTTTATTTTATACACTCCGCTCCACTTGAATAGAAACAAACTTTTTTCTTACTATCAGAACGTGTAGCACTTTGGTAAATTTATAAATTCACCTCTTTGTTTTAGTTCCTATAAGAGGAATCTATTGCAAATTAAACTGCATGGTCAGAATATTTCAGGAAAATACCATTAGGCTTTTCTAATTGCTTCATTAAAAAACACTGTTTTTTTTTTTGCGCCACTTGAATAGAAACAGTGTGCGTTTTGTTTCTATTGGTTACGGTTACGACAAAAATTCTTATTTTAGTAATAGAAATTTAGATTAAAAGCATTAATTGTTCGATAAAAGAAAAAATGGGCCGCGGAAAACCATTAAACCTTGCAGAAAAGCCCAAAATAGAAGTATACGCGGAAAAAAGCTTCCCCTACGCACAATTGCCAACAAAATAGAAAGAAGTGTGAAAATTCTTTGGTCGTACCTTAGAAATAAAGACAGCTATGGAAAAAATATGAAGGGCAGGCAAACAAGAGCCACAGCAGAAGCAGACAGAAGAAAGATTATTAGGCTGGCCTTCAATTCAAGCGACTCTGCTGCTAAAATCAAGGCGAAGAGTGGTATTGCAGCTAGTCTTAACACTATTAGACGTGTCATTCGTAGGTCTAGGTCACAACATTTGAAGCGCCTTAAATTGAAGAAAAAACCACCATTAAATCCAATACGACGACAAAATAGAATAGATTTTTGCAGAAGGAATATGACGTGGAAGGAAGAGTGGACAAAAGTGGTATTTTCTGACGAAAACAAATTTAATTTAGATGGCCCGGGTGGGTATAATTTCTATTTTCATGACATGAGAAAGGAACCAAGGTTTTTGGAGCGCCACCATAGCCGAGAAGGTGGTGTAATGGTGTGGGGGGCAATTTCCTGGTTTGGAGCAGTTGATCTGGAGTTTCCCACGTTGAAAATGACGGCAAACTCCTACAAGCAAATATTGCAAGAAGCTTTCCCTAAGGTTACCAATGTATTTGGACCAATACCATGGACTTTTTAACAAGACAACGCGCCAATCCACAACGCAAGGATCATTAAAAATTGGATAGCCGAGAAAAATGTTACCTTACTTCAATGGCCACCGTACTCCCCGGACCTAAATATTATAGAAAACGTATGGGAATGGATGGTTCGTAGAGTGAACGACTCTGGACGACAGTATGATGACAAAGAATCACTTACTGCTGCTATCAAAGAGGCATGGAGTGCAATTTCACTAAATTACTTAAAACAACTGTATGATTCACTTCCCAACAGGGTTTTTGAAGTTATTTCAAATAAAGGTGGTAGCACACATCATTAAAATATCATTTTAAATAAAAAAAATACCCTCTTTCCTGCTTTATTTCAATTTGTTTCCTTATTTAAGCGAATGTTTCTATTCAAGTGGCGCAAAAAAAAAAACAGTGTTTTAAATGAAGTAATTAGAAATTAGTGGTTAATATAAGATAATGGTATTTTCCTGAATTATTCTGTTTACGTAGTTTTATTTGCAATAGATCCATCTTATAAGAACTAAAACAAAAAGGTGAATTTATATATTTACCAAAGCGCTGCACGGTCTGATAGTAAAAAAAAAGTTTGTTTCTATTCAAGTGGAGCGGAGTGTATATATATATTTTTTAGTATATCGGCGATACTAAAATATAAATGGCACAGTCGGTAGGATACCAATCAGATATATGAATGCAAATCATATAAAGAGATGGTAGTCCAGTGATCGAACCTCGTTTTTCGCGAAACTTATAACAACTCGTAACTCGTGATTGTGTGAGAAATTTTTTTTTTTGTGAAAATCAACACTAGACAAGCGACAAAATACGTAAGCTTAAAGGTTTGATGGACAAAATAAAGACAAAAAAATAAATATTTAAAGCAACTCGTAACTCGTGATTGTGGACAATTTTTTTTTGTGTGAAAAGCGAAAAATTAAAAATCTATCTTAACGAAAGAATTCAAACGAACATTGAATCTCTTTCGAAAGAATTATTTTAGTAGCTCAGGCCAATGAATATGCCCTATACTACGAAATCCATAGAGGAAAAATAATTCGCAAAATATTTTATATAATAAAACAAAAAGTGAAGTGAAAAAGAAAAATCAGAAAAAAGAAAATATATAAGGAAATAATATAAACCTGAAGGAAGAACAACTTTACGAGGCAAATATCATCCATGTCGAAAGCCCCAACGTGTTCGATAATAAAGAAGACAATACAAAAATTCAAGACAAGACATCAAGGAGAAAACCAACGCCAAAAACCATATTACGTACCAGAAGCAGGCACAGAAGACTTCATGAACATCCAACAAGCAGCAACAGCAGCAGAAGCAGCCACATCAAATGGTAATAATAGTCCTAGTTTAAATACGAATACGTTACAAAATAGTGTTAATAATAGTTCATTAAGAGTCTTAGAACTAAACCCATTAAAATATATAGAAAGACTTTCGACTTTTCATGGAAGAACGGAAGATCTCCCAATATTTTTAAATAACGTAGACGACATAATCCCCACACTATTGACTTATAACGAACAAGGTCAGAGAATGTGTATTAATCTTTTGAAATCAAAATTCATAGGCCGAGCAAGACAGGCCATAGAAATCCATACATATCTAACGAAATGGATAGATATAAAAGCAATATTGTTAAACAATTTCGGTGGCTTCAAAAATAGTTACCAATTGTATGAAGATTTAAGTAGTTCCCAATTTCGTGGTGATGTCTTAAAATTTTACAATTATATTCAAAAAACACTTTCACTTCTTAATCAAAAATGTCTTCAAGAAGGAAATCACTTAGATATTCCTAGAAACAACGAAACAGCCTTACAAATTTTTAAAGAAAAGTTACCAGTTCACATGAGAACGATTTTATATTCTTTAAAGCCTTCAAGTATGGAGTCAGCACTTCATGAACTTTCACAAGCACAATTTGTTAACAACAGCTTTGATTTTAAAAATAATGAAACAGCAAATAAAAACAACAATTTTAAACAAAATCGGTATGATAGTAAGAATAATAATAATAAGAGAAGCAATTGGCAACCTAAACCATTCCACTCTCAAAATAATTTTTCAAACCAAAGACAGTATAATCAAAATTACCAAAGACCAAATGAAAATAGACAACAATATAAACAATATCCACAAAAAATTGAACCAATGGATATAGATCCAAGCTCATCTCAACTTAGACGTCTTAATCCTCTTAAAAACAATTTTATTAGAGGAGAACCTTACAATGAAGAAAATTTTCAATATGTAGCCTCGGAGACACTATACAAGGTTTACCCTATATCAGATTATCAAAAGAAAATACAAGTATAAGACTATTAATAGATACCGGTGCAACTAATAGTATAATAAACGAAGAAGATACACCGCCACAATATTTAAAAAGTAGAATTTCTCCATTAACAATTAAAACAGCAGGTAACCCTATAACTATTTATAAAGACGCTATTTTCCCCAAAGAAAAATTTGTTTTACCAGTCTTAGAAGACGCCGAATTTCAAATTTATAACTTTTCTAATGAATATAACGGTTTACTGGGTAATAATATACTAATCCTATATCCTATAATCCTATACTACTATATTTTACAAAGAAAAATTATTAAAGCTAAATGAAAGAACATTTCCAATTTTTTTTAATAAAACTGAAGAATTTGAATATGAAAATTCAATTAACTATATGAATTACATTAAAGAAGAACTTAGTATACCAAATTTCACGAACGAATTACGCACAGATCATCTTAATAATAAGGAAAAATCTGAATTATTAAAAATTTGTAATCAAATGAATCAAACTTTTTATCACAAAGGCGATGATTTAACTTTTACTAACTATGTCAAACACAAAATACCTACTGATGATAATTCACCTGTATACACCATAATATATAGATACCCTGAGTTTCATAAAAAAGAAGTCGATCGACAAATTAAAGAAATGTTAGAACAAAAAATAACTGAACCTTCAACATCTCCTTATAATGCTCCTATTTGGGTGGTACCAAAAAAAGAAGACTCGAATGGAAACAAAGAATGGAGAATAGTTATCGATTACCGTAGATTAAATCTTAAAACTAAAGAGGATAAATTTCCTATTCCTAATATTGATGCAATACTTGACAAACTTGGACATTGTAATTATTTTACCACACTAGATCTTACTAAAGGATTTTATCAAATTGAAATAAAAGAAAACGATAAAGAAAAAACAGCCTTTAGCACACTTTCTGGACATTATCAGTTTTTACGAATGCCATTCGGTTTAAAGAACGCACCTGCAACTTTTCAACGATTAATGAATGAAGTACTAAAAGATCACATAGGCAAAATCTGTTACGTATACCTAGATGACATAATAATTTTTTCTACAAATCTACAAGAACATATAACACATATTGACCTAATATTGAACGTTTTAAGAAAAGCAAACCTCAAAGTATCCCTTAATAAATCAGAGCTCATGAAACATGAAACCGAATTTCTTGGGCATATAGTAACACCAAATGGTATAAAACCATATCCTAAAAAAATTGAAACAGTAAAAAACTTTCCCATACCCACTGCAGTTAAAGAAATTCAAGCATTCCTTGGATTAACCGGATATTATCGTAAGTTTATACAAGACTACGCAAAAATTATTAAACCTTTTACACTTTGTTTAAAAAAGAACGCTAAAATAGATATAAAGGATAAAAATTATGTCGACGCATTTCTAAAACTTAAAACAATGATGACAGACAATATTATGAACAGACATCCAGACTTTTCAAAAGAATTTATACTTAAAAAACACGAACAAAACTATTCTACAATAGAAAAAGAATTGCTAGCAATTGTATATGCAACGTCTCAATTTCGGCATTACCTTTACGGTAGAAAATTCACAATTAAAACTGACCATAGGCCTTTAATATAGTTACAAAATTTAAAAGAGCCAAATTCAAAATTGCAACGCTGGAAAATTAAACTATCGGGTGATTTTTTTGAGGTTAGGATTTTCATGCATTAGTATTTGACAGATCACGCGGGATTTCAGACATGGTGTCAAAGAGAAAGATGCTCAGTATGCTTTGACATTTCATCATGAATAGACTTACTAACGAGCAACGCTTGCAAATCATTGAATTTTATTACCAAAATCAGTGTTCAATTCGAAATGTGTTTCGCGCTTTACGCAAATTTTATGCGTTTTTTTTTTAAAAAAAGTTCTCAAGCTCTTAAAAAATCACCCATTATGTATTTATTGTCCTCCATTGAAAAGAGGACATTGTTTAATATAATGGGTGATTTTTTAAGAGCTTGAGAACTTTTTTAAAAAAAAAAACGCATAAAATTTGCGTAAAGCGCGAAACACATTTCGAACCGAACACTGATTTTGGTAATAAAATTCAATGATTTGCAAGCGTTGCTCGTTAGTAAGTCTATTCATGATGAAATGTCAAAGCATACTGAGCATCTTTCTCTTTGACACCATGTCTGAAATCCCGCGTGATCTGTCAAATACTAATGCATGAAAATCCTAACCTCAAAAAAATCACCCGATAGAAGAATACGATTTCAAAATTGAATTTATACAAGGTAAAGAGAATAAGGTAGCAGATGCTCTTTCAAGAATTAAAATAGAAGAACCAAAACTAAATATATTATAAGAAGATTTAAGAACTAATCATAGTGCGCAAGAAGATAATTATTCTCTTTTTATACCTATTAGCGACAAACCTCTTAATTACTTTAAGAGACAAATTGTACTTGATTCCAACGCAAATGGATTTCAAACAATTATATTCCCGCATGTTGGTAAAAGACGAATAACCTTTAAAAACACTAATCCGAATAAATTAAATTGAAAATAATAAAAGAAATTGATATAAGTATTACAAACACTATATATATTGAAAATGATACAACGTTTAACGAATTCCAAAATGTAGGGATACGAGAAAATAAAATAGGAAAGAAGAATATGTTATTGAGAAGCACACAAATTTTAAAAGATTTAAACATAAAAGATGGGTATGAAATAATAATCAAAACACACAAAGAATTAAATCATATTGGAATCGAAAAACTTTATTTAGAACTGGCAAGAAAATATTATATTCCTAATTTTAAAGAGTTAATAAATAAAATTTTAAACAAATGTAATTTTTGTATGACAAAAGTAGATAGGAAACCAATCAAATTACCTTACGAAAAAACAGTTACACCTAAAGGACCACACGAACATTATCATTTGGATATCTGGTTCAGAGACAAAAATAGAAAATACCTTACATGTATTGATAAATTTTCTAAATATGTTGCAGTGGAACAAATAAAAAATAAAACATACGTAGATATTATGAACGCTATGACAAAAATATTTTCATATATGACTAAACCCAAACTTATTACTTTAGATAATGAAAATGCCTTTATGGAAGAAACCCTAAAAAACTTTTTATCAAACAATGACATAGAAATACATTACTGTACAGCCAACAGTTCATAGTACCCTAAACGAACAACTTAGAATTCTATCTCAGGTAGAAAAAACAGATGATCCATTCCCATTAATAGATCAAGTTATTAACATTCTCTCAATTTATAATAACACCAGACATTTGACAACTAAGGAAAGACCTATAGACATCCATTTAAATAAGGTAAATAATGAAGTAGTATATAAAAATATAGAAGAAAAAAAAAAAAGTACTAAACAAATTAAACGAAAAAAGAAAAGATGTTGATATAAACGAACATTTTATAAAAACAACAACTCAAGAACGTATTAAGAATAAAATTGTACCACAATATAAAAAGGCAGAAGTAGGTAATAAATAAAACTAATAAGAAACATACAATTAAAGAAGCTAAACGCTTACTCCATAAAGATCAATTCAGGAAAACTAAAAAGTTTCAAGAAAATATATCATTCCATTCTAGATCATCTAGTGAGAGCATATCGAACAATGCAACTTTCGGAAAATTCTGAAAATAATGACCATATTGATGACCCTGACAACTCTTAGCACAGCACATGTAGAATTAGAAATTATCGACCTAAATAAAGAAATCGGTTTTGCAACAATCCAATTAGAAGAATCCTCAATTATCAAAAGATATAATACGATCCTTCACATTATTAATTTAACTGAATATAAAAGAAACATAGAAATAATGGAAAGAAACATTAAAAGATTACCCGAGGAAAATAGTAGCTTAGAAAGAAAAATGCTAAAAATACGCAATGAATTTCAAATCCTTTTACCACATCCTACAGTTAATAGACAAAAACGTGGACTCTTCAATATAGTAGGTGTAGTATTGTGTACTTTAATAATATATTTTAGGGAGTCGACAATGAATAAATATTCATTAGGATTGAAATAAATAAATATTCGAAGTATAGCAGTCGACTGAAAAAGTTGTTTTATTCAGCTATTGGCGACGAGGAATAAAAAAAAAATACATAGATAAATAAGAAGCCATATTCAAGATTGCATATCAATTGGTGAAATAAGAACTCAGTAAGAAGTTTTAGAGGATCCCGTAGATGCTTTGTAAAAATATGGCAAATGACTTTTTAGGTAAGATGAAACGAAAATTTAAAGAGGAATGATTGGTCACAAAAGTGAAAACAAAAGGTAATTTCTTTTGTTTAAAAGAAAGCTGTTAAATTTATATCATATGGTCATACATTTAACTTATGTAATGAACATAATATTTCTATGTGTGTGCTTTTAAAGAGTAGATTAAAATTACGTACAAAGATGCACACATAAAAATATAGACATAATGTTAAAAAAAAGAGCTTAAATGCTGAAACGATTGAGTAAACAAAATGTTATATTTGTTTAGCCAAACAATGTAATAACATTGGGATTGTATAGCTTAAATGCTGGTAGCTTAAATGCTGGTAGCTTAAATGCTGATATACGTAGCTTAAATGCTGGTAGCTTAAATGCTGATATACGTAGCTTAAATGCTGGTAGCTTAAATGCTGTAATGATTAATTGAGATAAAGAAAGAAGTGAATTACTTTTTTGAAAAGTTCTAAGATAATTTTATTTATGTTTTAGATACTATTCGACCGTTGGGTCTTCAAGTTCGGGAGTTTGATTATTCTCTACATACAAATAACGTTGGAATAGAATGGCAGAAATGGTTACGTTCTTTCGAAACAATGATTCGAGCAAGTCGTATTCACGATGAAAATTGGAAACATGATTTACTCTTACATTATGCTGGCTCAAAAATACAGATGTTGATCGCTACACTACCAGACCTTTCAGAAAATTTTAAATTTGGACCATTAGTGAATATCGAAAAATATATTCCACATATGACTCAATATGAGAGAACAGTCAATAAATTAAATACATTTTTCCTACCGAAAACAAATACCACTTATGAAAGACATATATTAAGACAAATGAAACAAAAGTCAGATGAAAACAATGACATGTTTACAATTCGGTTACGCATGCAAGCTGATAGATGTGACTTTGGATCAAATTTGGAAGAAAATGTAAAAGATCAAATTATTCAAAATTGCCTGTCAACTACTCTTCGAAAAGATTTGCTCAAACGAGGTGATTCTAGTCTCGAAGAAATTTTACGAGTTGCAAAAGTTTTTGAAACCGTTGCTCAACAAGAAAAATGTTTTGATAAGCGAGAACCACAAATTGATGAAGTTAACAAAATTAGCTCAAAAATAAATTCCTGGAAAACGAAACAACGAAATCAACCATATACCCCACAACATATTAAATGTCATCGATGTGGACATTCCGGTCATATTAAGAATGATGAAAAATGTCCAGCATTTGGAAAAATTTGCAATAAATGTGGTGGACGAGACCATTTTTCCAAGAAATGTCGATCGCGAAAACGAAGTTATCAATTTGGTGGTAAACATACCTCATTGAATACAATGTTAAAATCTGATTGTCAACTAGATGATTCCAAAGGAAAATATATTGAAGAATCTGTCAAGCAAATAACAGATAAGGACGAATACCTTTTCAATGTAACACCAAAGAATGATAATTGTGAAGTTCAATAATTTAATGAGTCAGCACATGTGGGAGACATTGAAATCAAAAAACATAATTGTATTAAATCAACGGAAAGAGGCTGGAGAAGTTTTTAAAGCATACGGTGGATATGAATTGCCATTAATTGTTGCATTTACTGCTGAACTTGACCTATCAGGTAAACACAGAAGTGATTTTTATGTCATAAAAGGTGAAGGGAAACTTCTGATCGGACAAGAAACCGCCACTAAAATAGGCATCCTGAAAATCGATTATACAATTAATAATATAGATGAAGGAAAGATGCTACAAATGGGAAAAATGAAAGGTATTTTGGTAGATATACCAATAAAGAAAGATGCTACACCCGTAGTTCAACCGTACCGAAGAATTCCGATAGCATTAGAGAAAGCAGTTGACACTAAAATTGAGGAACTTCTTGCGCAAGATGTTATTGAAAAAGTTAACGGACCAGCAAAGTGGGTTTCTCCAATGGTCGTTATACCAAAGGGAGATGACATTCGGCTATGCATCGATATGCGTCGAGCGAACGAAGCCATTGAGCGAGAACATTACCCTCTTCCAACAATAGAAGATTTCTTGCCACACCTTGGAAAAGGAAAAATTTTCTCTAAACTTGATGTTAAGAACGCCTTTCACCAGGTTTAATTTTGCATTCTTTATTTATTTTTTTATTACTTGCATAATATCTTCAGGAATTGTTCTGATAAGGTATTTTAATGAAATTATATGTATAAGATATTAATAATTAACTTATTTGTTGCATCAATGGAAAATTTACAAAATTTACCTCTCTGTAATTTATTAAAAAAAAATAGAATGATAGGTATTATTATTTTATTTTGTTGTTATATGATTTCAGATTGAAATATCAGAGAAATCAAGAGAAATTACTACCTTTATAACACGAAGAGGTTTATTTCGTTATAAACGATTAATGTTTGGCATTGTGTGTGCTTGTTTTGTCTTTATTGATGACATTTTGGTATATGGTATGGATAAACAGGAACATGATTCTAGATTATCTGATGTTCTAGAAACACTTAAAACAAATTGCATATCACTTAATCAAGCAAAGTGCGTTTTCAGGGTCGAAGAATTAGTTTTCTTAGGTCATCGAATTACAAAAACGGTTATCAGAAAATGATAAATTAGAAGCTATTCGTACATTTCGTGAACCAACAAATGCAGAAGAAGTGAGGAGTTTTTTAGGATTGGTGAATTATGTTGGCAAGTTTATTTCAAACCTTGCAACAATTACTGATCCACTTCGATTATTAACCAAAAAGGGTCAAAAGTTTACTTGGAAAACTGAACAGAAGAACTCTTTTGATAAACTTAAAGAGTACATGTCAGATCAACTGTCTTTGGGATACTACGATGTGAAAAATCGAACACAATTGATAGCAGATGCCAGTCCAACTGGGCTAGGAGCTGTATTGATACAGATTAATGAGTTAGGCCCAAGAGTCATTTATTATGCCAGCAAGAGTTTATCAGATGTAGAGAAACGATATGCACACACGGAAAAAGAAGCATTGGCTCTAGTTTGGGCCAGAGAAAGGTTTCATTTTTATTTGTTTGGGCGAGAATTTGAATTGGTAACTGATTACAAGCCACTTGAAGAGATTTTTGGGATAAAATCAAGACCATGTGCAAGAATCGAACGTTGGGTTTTAAGACTAATGTCATATAAGTATAAAGTTATCTATCGTCCAGGAAAAACAAACATAGCTGATCCATTATCGCGATTAGCAGTATGTGAGCACAATGACATACAATCGTTTGATGAACAAACGGAACATTATGTGTATTGGGTTGCATCAAATGCCACTCCAGTTGCAATCAAAATATTTGAAATCGAACGACAATCAGTTCGAGATGATACAATTCAAGCAGTTAAGATTGCACTTCGCGAAAATAATTGGACTGGAAAAGCATTGCAATTTAAAATTTTTTCGACTGAATTCTGTTTTGCAAGTGAGATTTTGCTGCGGGGAACACGCATCGTTATACCAGAAGCTTTGAGAAGTCAAACACTTGATTTGGTACACAAAGGTCATCCGGGAATTACATTGATGAAGCAAAGATTACGTTCTAAAGTTTGGTGGCCAAAAATGGACGCAGATGTTGAGACAAGAGTCAAGCAATGTCGAGGATGCACGTTAGTATCTGCACCAGCAGCACCAGAACCATTGAAAAGAAAGCTGTTGCCGTCTGAACCTTGGCAGCACCTTGCTATAGATTGTTTGGGCCCGCTACCATCACATCACCACTTGTTTGTAATCGTTGATTATTATAGTCGGTACATAGAAATTGAAATAATGAAAAAGATTGATTCTACGGAGATAATTAAACGGCTACAAATTATATTTGCACGATTCGGACTACCTCTATCGATCACTGCCGATAATGGAAGACAATTTATAAGTGAAGAATTTCGCGACTATTGTAATATTAACAATATTCATTTGATAAGCACGACACCATATTGGCCACAACAGAACGGTGAGGTTGAGAGACAAAATAGATCAATACTAAAAAGACTCGTTATTAGTCAAAGCACTAATAGAAACTGGAAAACTGATTTAACCGAATATTTACTTATGTACCGTTCAACACCACACTCAACAACACAGAAAACACCATCACAAATGCTTTTTGGTCGTAATATTAGAGATAAGTTGCCAAGTATTCACCAGCCAATGGAAGTTGATGAGGAGGCCGCTGACAAAGACAGAGAAAACAAAGAGAAAGGAAAAGTACATATAGGTATGCAGATAACCGAAGACGGGCAAGAGAAAGTAGTATACAGAAAGGAGATGAAGTTCTTGTAAAAAGAATGACAAAAACTAACAAATTAGAGTCTAACTTTGAACCTGAACCATATAAAGTATTATCGAGGAGAGATGGTGAAGTTGTCGTTATGTCAACCAATTCAGGCAGAACTTATCGACGAAATGTTTCACATTTAAAGAAGTTGAATACAGATGTAGGATCAAGTGTAATGTCAAAGGCAAGTGCAGTAGAAGAAATTCAAGAAATTCCAAACTTCGACGATCAGCAAGACTTTCACTTATCTAAAATTTTAAACTTCAAAAGAAGAAAGTATTGTAGTATTGTGTACTTTAATAATATATTTTAGGGACTCGACAATGAATAAATATTCATTAGGATTGAAATAAATAAATATTCGAAGTATAGCAGTCGACTGAAAAAGTTGTTTTATTCAGCTATATTATAGTAGGTACAGGATTACAATTCTTATTTGGTACAATGGACGATAGAGATGGACAAGATATAGAAGAACATCTAAAAATAATAGAAACAAACGATCATAATGAAATTCTAAACCTAAATAAACAAATTATAATCAATGACAAATTTAACAAACAAATTAAAATTCTCACCGATACTCTTAACAATGAAACTAAAAAAATAATAAAGAAACTAGATAATTTCATAGGAACTTATGATTATGAAAAAGATATATGTAGCTAAAATTCAATACGAAATAAAATTAAGAGAAAATCTTGAATACTTGCATGAAGATATTGAGAAAATTAAAGAAGTAATAATGACCTCTGGATTAGGAGTACTTGGCAGAGATATTCTAACTACGGAAGAAATAGAACATCATAACATTCCATTAAACAAGAAGAACAACATAATTTTTGTAATCAAATTACCTGTATTTACAAATGAAACATATCAAAAATTATATATACTATACAACCAATACCTAATAAATATAACAATATGCAATTGAAAATAAATAAACATTTATATTTAACAAATAACCAAATTATGTATGAAGATACAAAATATCTATCCTTTTTAACAAACACATGCATTGTAACTTTATAAAAAATGAAAATGAAAAGATTTTAGAAATAGGTAACAATAACCTTATACTTATCAATGTTAAACAACAAGAATTGAACCAAACATGTAATAAACAAAGGATTTTTGTTAAAGAAAATTATCTTCTTAAATTCCAAAATTGTCAAATACGAATAAATAATGAAATTTATGAAAAAACAAATTACAAATATGAACCAATAATTCCTAACACTATCTTAAATATCAATTTTACCAAAATAGAAGATTTGTCATTCAAAGAATTACATTACGAAAACATAAACAATTTAAAAGAAATAGAAGAATTGGAATAAACATAATTATAATAAATCAAACCTAACGATATATTTAATCATTGTAATCATTGTAACCACTTTAATAATTTATGTTTGTATAAAAATAAAAAATTATAAAAGGAAGATAAATAATGTAAATCTTCCAACGGTCTCATTTCAACCATTAGAAGAATTTAAAGGAGGAGGAGTTATATCAGAGCACACTTGTGCGTCCCCATAAATCTTAAGTAATATGAGAACACACTTGTGTATCTCCGTACAAATAAAGTAAACAAAAAGGGACATGAGAACTATTAAGATATGATGCAGTATCAACACTTCTTGCCCTAACCAAGAATTATTCTTTGTATACAATAAAAAATATTCTTTTAATTATTGCATCATCCGCAGACAAACTAAGATTTGCTGCGTTAGCAAGTAAGTTGTATAAAAAGGGATCGTTCGATCTCAAACAGGTCAGATCTAATATTCATCTCGACGTATAAGCTAAAGATTTCCCCCCACCAGCGGTAAGGGATCTGCGGCTTCAAATTGAATAAAGTGACAATTTTTTAAATACGAATCTTTGTCTTTTATTTTCTGTTCTCCGGTGGAGAACAGATAGAATATATTTTTTAGTATATCGGCGATACTAAAATATAAATTATATATATATATATATATATGATCAATAATAGAATACACAGCTGAAATTAAGCTCAACGCCACCACTGCAACGATGCTGTGCACACCATCATTGGAGCTGGGTAAGTGATTTTTTTTATTATTGTTTTTTTTATTGATTAATATAATGCTTGATCTATTTATACTTTTGATTTATCAAAGATATTGGGATGCATTTCCAACAGTTTGATTCTAATTGGGAATAAGTGTCAGTGGTTGGATTTGTAGCACCATTTGTATTTTCATTTGAATATTGGTTGTGGGATTGGATTTTCAGTGATAAATTGGTTGTGGGATATACTTTTGTAGTCGGATTTCTAGTTCAAAAATTAAATTTTTGTTGAAATATTGCCAAACATTGCTCAAACGACCATGCGACTTATGAGCATCCAGTGAGTACTATTAGTAGCTTGAATATCATTTTCATGATATTGGTTTTTGTATATGCAAATTTATATGCTCAAAAGTGATTAAAAAAGTCCTTTTAGGTTCTTTTTTGAAAACGAACTATATGAATATTTATAGATGAAGACAATAATATGTACGCGTTAAATGGGATAATGTGTTTGTATCGCCACAAAAAAAGGAATAGGTATACCTACATCTTAATGTGTTAGGTAGGTATTTGAAAAGATACTATTAATTTTTCGTGTGTAAAAAATTGCCATTTTCTTACTATTTTTATTTTGTTTTGGAGATTTGGTTAAATTGATTTACCAAATCGTTTACTTGGAGGTTTGTTGTTCCAAATAAAAAAAATTGCAATTACTTTTTTATGAATTTTTGTATCGGTACTGCCAGATATACCATTTTACGAATACATAGTTTTGTTAATGTTAGTACGATATGGCCAAGTGCATGTTGTATGATAACTCAAAAAATAAATTTCTTCAGTAAAGGCATTTGAAGGTTTTTAAACTTTTTAAATAAACTGAAACAAAAATGGAATACATATAATTTATTTAATAGTACTTATATATAGGAATGAAATAAATGAAAATGACGATAAAATGTCCTTAACATAGGTATTTTGTAGGATATATTGCAAAATCTGTGTTAAAGAAAAATTACTGATTTATGTAAATTGTTTATGGACAAAAGCAAATGTCAAAACAAAGACACTCCATATATAGAGTGTCCTTGTGTCAAAATAATCAGTCTTACAACTTTTCAAAAATATATTAATGTCTATAACCCCCTCATCGGTATTTTCTAATGAGTACGTTTCCACTTTATCTTCAAAACAATGCCTTATTCTGTTAAACCGTGTATTAATAACTGGAACTCTACTTTTTCTCTTGTGATGCTATGTTGAAAGAAACAGGTGTTAAGCTTGAACTTTTGACAGACATTAACATGTATAACTTTTTCGTTAAGGGTATAAGAGGAGGTTTAACACAATGTAGCTTGCGACATTGTAAAGCAAATAATAAATATATGGTTGATTATGATTCAAGTAAACCATCTCATTATTTAATGTACTTGGATGCTAATAACCTATACGGTTGGGCCATGTCTGATTACCTCCCACATTCAGACTTTAAATGGGTTGAACCTCCAACTAATTTAGATGAGATTAAAGGCTGGTTAATTTCAAATATAAACATTGGTTATGTTTTAGAAGTGGATATCGAGTATCCCCTAGAAATACATGATAATCACAATGATCTTCCATTCTGTCCTTCAAACATTTTATTGTCTGGTAAATCCAATAAGAAATTAATTGCTGGTTTGAATAATAAAGTTAATTATATAATTCATTACAAAACATTAATTCAAAGTCTTGATAATGGTTTGGTGCTTAAGAAAATTCATAGAGTGATGCAATTCAATCAATCTCAATGGTTGAAAAAAGATATTGATTTAAACAATGAACTAAGAAAAAAAGCCACCACAAAGTTTGAAAAGGATCAGCGTAAACTTTGCAATAATGCTGTATTCGGAAAAACTATGGAAAATGTAGACAAACGAAAAGATGTTCGAATTGTCGATTCAATAGAAAGCAAATGTACCCATCTCGGTGGTCGCGCTCTTATAGCTAAACCTAATTTTCATAGCATACAGCGTTGCCGCTGGGCTTCACGAAAGTGTAACACATTTTTTTAAAAAAACGTAACAAAAGCGAAAAAAATGTAACAAATTGAAAAAATGATTTAAATCAAAAAATGCTCTTGAACTCAATTTTTAATTTTTAATAGGAACATAAGTTTTCTTCATCACAGTTATTAAATTCAGTACAAAACTATACATTAAATAATAAGTTAATAAATTATTATAAGTAAGACACATTTTAAGTCTTACATAAAACATGTTTAGGCAAATTAAGAGAATTGATCTTTTATTTGTTTTGCAAACATTATTGATTCAATGGTATTCACCTATTGGTTAAATCATCAAATTAAATTTTTAAAGAAAAAAAAAGTTTGGAGAAAAATTGTAACAAAAAGAAAAAAAAGTAACATAGTGTAATATTGGGCTTGGTCCGACAATTAAAACTTATTCAAACTTCGTAAATAAAACACAAATTCACTTTATTCAAATTACTCCCAAAAATTCTTTATTCAACACTTTCAATTATTACTTTTTAAACACAGTCTTTACTTTCAATTATTATTTTACACACTCTTTACTTTATCACAGTTCACAACCAATAATAATCCGCTTCGCTTCCGAGCGCCTATTTATATACCTCAAATCGGTTCGAGAATCTACGAGGTTGTTCTCGATGCTTAACGAAGTTCTCCTCTTTATCACTAGATGCTTAACGAAGCTAGTTCTCCTCTTAATCGCTAGATGTTGCCCCTTTTGAGGTTCTTGTATGCGCTGAATGAATTGAGTTCCCCTCTTAGCCACTAGATGTTTCTCGTTGCTTAAAGAAGCGAGTTCTCCTATTAATCCGATATTAAAAGAGATAAAGAGTGTATACACATTACATTGCCCCCTCCTTAGGATTGATCGTCCCGAACAAATCTATCGTTCTCATCACCACTGTAGCGATGTAGCCGGTCGCGATGTACAACTTTAGGTTTTCCTCTGACTCCCTTTTGTATCCGGTACACGACATCGTTGATTTTTGTAATGACTGTATATGGACCTTCCCAGTCCCGTTGAAGTTTCGGTGACAACCCTTTTTGTCGATGGGGATTGTAAAGCCACACCCGATCTCCTGCTTGGAACTCTGTTGTTGTCGCTCGTATATCGTAGCGTGTCTTCATTTGGTCACTGAACATCTTTATTTTCAACCTGGTATTGTCGTATGGATCTGAAGGAGTCTTTCTCTGAGGTCATCAATGTAGTCATCCTCGGCTTGCAGCTCCGACGTGGGACATCCAAATTTTATTTCGCTCGGCAGTCTGATGTTCCTTCCCATCAAAATCTCAGACGGTGTATGACCAGTTGAGCTATGTCTTGCACTTCGATACGCCATCAAAAACAGTGCAATGTGTCGATCCCAATCTCGCTGCTTGTCGTCCACAACTTTGCAAAGATTTTCCTTCAGGGTTCGGTTGAATCGTTCGACCATGCCATTAGATTGTGGTTGAAGTGGTGTTGTTCTTGTCTTCTTGATGTCAAGAAGCCCACAAACTTCCTGAAATATGTTTGATTCAAAATTCCTTCCCTGGTCGGAATGCAGTTCTAATGGAACGCCGAATCTGCTCACCCAGTTGAAGACAATTTGGTCTGCGACTGTTTTGGCTTCTTGGTTTGGAATGGCGTATGCTTCAGGCCACTTGCTGAAGTAATCCATGACGACCAGAATATAACGATTTCCATTATTTGTTTCCGGAAATGGACCCGCCACGTCTACTACAATCCTTTCGAAGGGTGCTCCGACATTATACTGCTGCATTTAGCTGTGGTTCTTTTTGTTCGGGCCTTTGGTGGCAGCACAGGTATAACATTTTCGGCACCACTTCTCGTCATCTTCCCTTGCATGTAGCCAGTAAAATCGTTGCCGAACCTTTTCTAGCGTCTTATTCACTCCTAGATGGCCTCCCGAAACTCCACCATGCATCTCTCGCAGAACGTCCATAACCTTCGATCTCGGTAAGACTAGCTGCATTACAAAAGACTTTCCATCTGCTGATTCCCATTTACGTCGAAGGACACCCTCTTGAACATGAAACGAGTCCCACTATGCCCAATAGGCCTTCAGAGTCGGACTTCTATCGGAGATATCAGCCCATTCTGGTTTTTCCTGGTGTTCCTTCCAAGCGAGGATGGGTTCGATATCTGAGTCTTCTTGTTGAGCCTTCCTCAACTCGTCGTTGCTCCAGCCATAAATGGGATCGGCTCTGGTTCGTTGGACAACCACAACTTTCTTTTTCTTCTTGTCGTCTGCAATGCTTACAGTCTTGTTTGCATGGTCTCCGAGACAGTGCATCTGCATTTGAGTGAAGCTTCCCCTTCCGATGTTGAATTTCATAATCGTACGTCTGCAGCCTCTCAATCCATCTCGCCACTTGACCCTCTGGATTCTTGAAATTCAAAAGCCAGTTAAGTGCTCCATGGTCAGTTCGGAGAAGAAACTTCTGTCCGTAGAGATACTTATGGAAGTGCTTTGTTGCCAAAATCAGTGCAAGAAGTTCTCTTCTGGTTATACAATAGTTCCTTTCCGACTTCGAGAGTACCTTGCTGTAATAGGCAATCACCTTTTCTTCGCCATTATGTACCTGCGACAGTACAGCACTAATCCCGACATTGCTGGCATCAGAATCAATTATGAACGGTTTTCCTGGAGTCGGATAGGTCAGTACTGGTGCATTACACAAGCGTTGCTTGAGCTCTTGAAAGCTGCGCTCGCACTCACCTGACCATTTAAACTGCTTTCCCTTTTCCGTTAGCTGATGTAGACTCTTAGCGATTCCAGCAAAGTCCTTCACAAAGCGCCTATAGTAGGTGGCTAGACCCAGAAAGATTCGGAGTTGGTGTTTGTCCTGTGGTGTTGGCCAATTCTTCACGGTGTCAACCTTATCAGGATCCGTTTTTATTCCTTGGGATGAGATGATATGTCCCAGATATTTCACTTCGGTTTTGAAGAGTGAACACTTTTCTGGGTTAAGCTTGAGGTGGGCTTCTCGAAGTCTTTGAGGTGGGCTTCTCGAAGTCTTTGAAACACGGCTCTCAGATTTGTTTTTTTTTATACTTTTGATTTATCAAAGATATTGGGATGCATTTCCAACAGTTTGATTCTAATTGGGAATAAGTGTCAGTGGTTGGATTTGTAGCACCATTTGTATTTTCATTTGAATATTGGTTGTGGGATTGGATTTTCAGTGATAAATTGGTTGTGGGATATACTTTTGTAGTCGGATTTCTAGTTCAAAAATTAAATTTTTGTTAAAATATTGCCAAACATTGCTCAAACGACCATGCGACTTATGAGCATCCAGTGAGTACTATTAGTAGCTTGAATATCATTTTCATGATATTGGTTTTTGTATATGCAAATTTATATGCTCAAAAGTGATTAAAAAAGTCCTTTTAGGTTCTTTTTTGAAAACGAACTATATGAATATTTATAGATGAAGACAATAATATGTACGCGTTAAATGGGATAATGTGTTTGTATCGCCACAAAAAACGGAATAGGTGGCTCAAAATCACCAAGGTTGCAAATTTCAAATTTTTTTTATGACAAAAAAAATTGCAAGCTATAATGATGAATTTTAGTTTATACTGTTGCAAAAATTTTATATTAATAAACTTTGACAGGGCAGCGCACAGAGTTCTATACTTTCTTAGTATTATTGTTTAGTACTAAATTTCATACAAAAACCATCAATTCGGGAACGTTTTTCTAAGTTTGATAAAATCAACAAAAACAAAACAAAGTACATAATTTAAGCTTTGTTTAATAACATGGGTATATTATGTATCTATATTAAATAAGCAATAATGAAAACAATACATACAAAATCTTCTACAAGCAAAATACGTAAAAATCATGTCCGGGAACGTTCCCGAAATGACCGTTCCCGAAATGACGATTTCAATTAAGCGCGCGCTTTAATTATACGGTGGTCATCTTAAATGCGATCTGACTTTTTCAATAGGAAAATATTTGAGGTAACTTTGTAATTTCGTGACGTAGAAAAGTATTTCATCAATAATTAAATGTAATAAATGCGTTCACGGAATGACGGACTATTGATGTACGCTCTACGAATGATGAATAGAAATTTACTTACCATTTAGATATAACTTATTTTACGATAAATACTCTGACAGCCGGCTTTGTTATTGTTCTCTTCCTCGACTGACGTTTGACACAGAATTATTGCGTTCACTTAAAATTATTTTTGATCGATTATCGATATGTTCCCTGAAATGACTTGTGCGGTATCGGACAAACTATTTTTGCATTTTTATAGTTAAAAAATAAATAATTTCTTAGTATTCTTTCTAAAACTAGATTTTGTATATAAAATACGGTGTATTAAGTAATGACCGGGGTTAAATACCTTACATTTTCCAATCATATTTTGTACTTGTTGTTGAAGATTTTACATTAGGACGCGTTCCCGAAATGATTTTCTATGCGTGTATATTGATTTCATTTAAAATTTAGTTTATTAATAAATTATATTGTTTGATAGACACACAAAACAGGTTAGTTTTAGTATTTTATTAATTTTTTTTTCTTAATTAAGTCAAGATTTAAGACACTAAATTGCTAGCGAAGCCAATTCTGCACCTTGGTGATTTTGAGCCAGGTATACCTACATCTTAATGTGTTAGGTAGGTATTTGAAAAGATACTATTAATTTTTCGTGTGTAAAAAATTGCCATTTTCTTACTATTTTTATTTTGTTTTGGAGATTTGGTTAAATTGATTTACCAAATCGTTTACTTGGAGGTTTGTTGTTCCAAATAAAAAAAATTGCAATTACTTTTTTATGAATTTTTGTATCGGTACTGCCAGATATACCATTTTACGAATACATAGTTTTGTTAATGTTAGTACGATATGGCCAAGTGCATGTTGTATGATAACTCAAAAAATAAATTTCTTCAGTAAAGGCATTTGAAGGTTTTTAAACTTTTTAAATAAACTGAAACAAAAATGGAATACATATAATTTATTTAATAGTACTTATATATAGGAATGAAATAAATGAAAATGACGATAAAATGTCCTTAACATAGGTATTTTGTAGGATATATTGCAAAATCTGTGTTAAAGAAAAATTACTGATTTATGTAAATTGTTTATGGACAAAAGCAAATGTCAAAACAAAGACACTCCATATATAGAGTGTCCTTGTGTCAAAATAATCAGTCTTACAACTTTTCAAAAATATATTAATGTCTATAACCCCCTCATCGGTATTTTCTAATGAGTACGTTTCCACTTTATCTTCAAAACAATGCCTTATTCTGTTAAACCGTGTATTAATAACTGGAACTCTACTTTTTCTCTTATGATGCTATGTTGAAAGAAACAGGTGTTAAGCTTGAACTTTTGACAGACATTAACATGTATAACTTTTTCGTTAAGGGTATAAGAGGAGGTTTAACACAATGTAGCTTGCGACATTGTAAAGCAAATAATAAATATATGGTTGATTATGATTCAAGTAAACCATCTCATTATTTAATGTACTTGGATGCTAATAACCTATACGGTTGGGCCATGTCTGATTACCTCCCACATTCAGACTTTAAATGGGTTGAACCTCCAACTAATTTAGATGAGATTAAAGGCTGGTTAATTTCAAATATAAACATTGGTTATTTTTTAGAAGTGGATATCGAGTATCCCCTAGAAATACATGATAATCACAATGATCTTCCATTCTGTCCTTCAAACATTTTATTGTCTGGTAAATCCAATAAGAAATTAATTGCTGGTTTGAATAATAAAGTTAATTATATAATTCATTACAAAACATTAATTCAAAGTCTTGATAATGGTTTGGTGCTTAAGAAAATTCATAGAGTGATGCAATTCAATCAATCTCAATGGTTGAAAAAAGATATTGATTTAAACAATGAACTAAGAAAAAAAGCCACCACAAAGTTTGAAAAGGATCAGCGTAAACTTTGCAATAATGCTGTATTCGGAAAAACTATGGAAAATGTAGACAAACGAAAAGATGTTCGAATTGTCGATTCAATAGAAAGCAAATGTACCCATCTCGGTGGTCGCGCTCTTATAGCTAAACCTAATTTTCATAGCATACAGCGTTGCCGCTGGGCTTCACGAAAGTGTAACACATTTTTTTAAAAAAACGTAACAAAAGCGAAAAAAATGTAACAAATTGAAAAAATGATTTAAATCAAAAAATGCTCTTGAACTCAATTTTTAATTTTTAATAGGAACATAAGTTTTCTTCATCACAGTTATTAAATTCAGTACAAAACTATACATTAAATAATAAGTTAATAAATTATTATAAGTAAGACACATTTTAAGTCTTACATAAAACATGTTTAGGCAAATTAAGAGAATTGATCTTTTATTTGTTTTGCAAACATTATTGATTCAATGGTATTCACCTATTGGTTAAATCATCAAATTAAATTTTTAAAGAAAAAAAAAGTTTGGAGAAAAATTGTAACAAAAAGAAAAAAAAGTAACATAGTGTAATATTGGGCTTGGTCCGACAATAAAAACTTATTCAAACTTCGTAAATAAAACACAAATTCACTTTATTCAAATTACTCCCAAAAATTCTTTATTCAACACTTTCAATTATTACTTTTTAAACACAGTCTTTACTTTCAATTATTATTTTACACACTCTTTACTTTATCACAGTTCACAACCAATAATAATCTGCTTCGCTTCCGAGCGCCTATTTATATACCTCAAATCGGTTCGAGAATCTACGAGGTTGTTCTCGATGCTTAACGAAGTTCTCCTCTTTATCACTAGATGCTTAACGAAGCTAGTTCTCCTCTTAATCGCTAGATGTTGCCCCTTTTGAGGTTCTTGTATGCGCTGAATGAATTGAGTTCCCCTCTTAGCCACTAGATGTTTCTCGTTGCTTAAAGAAGCGAGTTCTCCTATTAATCCGATATTAAAAGAGATAAAGAGTGTATACACATTACATTGCCCCCTCCTTAGGATTGATCGTCCCGAACAAATCTATCGTTCTCATCACCACTGTAGCGATGTAGCCGGTCGCGATGTACAACTTTAGGTTTTCCTCTGACTCCCTTTTGTATCCGGTACACGACATCGTTGATTTTTGTAATGACTGTATATGGACCTTCCCAGTCCCGTTGAAGTTTCGGTGACAACCCTTTTTGTCGATGGGGATTGTAAAGCCACACCCGATCTCCTGCTTGGAACTCTGTTGTTGTCGCTCGTATATCGTAGCGTGTCTTCATTTGGTCACTGAACATCTTTATTTTCAACCTGGTATTGTCGTATGGATCTGAAGGAGTCTTTCTCTGAGGTCATCAATGTAGTCATCCTCGGCTTGCAGCTCCGACGTGGGACATCCAAATTTTATTTCGCTCGGCAGTCTGATGTTCCTTCCCATCAAAATCTCAGACGGTGTATGACCAGTTGAGCTATGTCTTGCACTTCGATACGCCATCAAAAACAGTGCAATGTGTCGATCCCAATCTCGCTGCTTGTCGTCCACAACTTTGCAAAGATTTTCCTTCAGGGTTCGGTTGAATCGTTCGACCATGCCATTAGATTGTGGTTGAAGTGGTGTTGTTCTTGTCTTCTTGATGTCAAGAAGCCCACAAACTTCCTGAAATATGTTTGATTCAAAATTCCTTCCCTGGTCGGAATGCAGTTCTAATGGAACGCCGAATCTGCTCACCCAGTTGAAGACAATTTGGTCTGCGACTGTTTTGGCTTCTTGGTTTGGAATGGCGTATGCTTCAGGCCACTTGCTGAAGTAATCCATGACGACCAGAATATAACGATTTCCATTATTTGTTTCCGGAAATGGACCCGCCACGTCTACTACAATCCTTTCGAAGGGTGCTCCGACATTATACTGCTGCATTTAGCTGTGGTTCTTTTTGTTCGGGCCTTTGGTGGCAGCACAGGTATCGCATTTTCGGCACCACTTCTCGTCATCTTCCCTTGCATGTAGCCAGTAAAATCGTTGCCGAACCTTTTCTAGCGTCTTATTCACTCCTAGATGGCCTCCCGAAACTCCACCATGCATCTCTCGCAGAACGTCCATAACCTTCGATCTCGGTAAGACTAGCTGCATTACAAAAGACTTTCCATCTGCTGATTCCCATTTACGTCGAAGGACACCCTCTTGAACATGAAACGAGTCCCACTATGCCCAATAGGCCTTCAGAGTCGGACTTCTATCGGAGATATCAGCCCATTCTGGTTTTTCCTGGTGTTCCTTCCAAGCGAGGATGGGTTCGATATCTGAGTCTTCTTGTTGAGCCTTCCTCAACTCGTCGTTGCTCCAGCCATAAATGGGATCGGCTCTGGTTCGTTGGACAACCACAACTTTCTTTTTCTTCTTGTCGTCTGCAATGCTTACAGTCTTGTTTGCATGGTCTCCGAGACAGTGCATCTGCATTTGAGTGAAGCTTCCCCTTCCGATGTTGAATTTCATAATCGTACGTCTGCAGCCTCTCAATCCATCTCGCCACTTGACCCTCTGGATTCTTGAAATTCAAAAGCCAGTTAAGTGCTCCATGGTCAGTTCGGAGAAGAAACTTCTGTCCGTAGAGATACTTATGGAAGTGCTTTGTTGCCAAAATCAGTGCAAGAAGTTCTCTTCTGGTTATACAATAGTTCCTTTCCGACTTCGAGAGTACCTTGCTGTAATAGGCAATCACCTTTTCTTCGCCATTATGTACCTGCGACAGTACAGCACTAATCCCGACATTGCTGGCATCAGAATCAATTATGAACGGTTTTCCTGGAGTCGGATAGGTCAGTACTGGTGCATTACACAAGCGTTGCTTGAGCTCTTGAAAGCTGCGCTCGCACTCACCTGACCATTTAAACTGCTTTCCCTTTTCCGTTAGCTGATGTAGACTCTTAGCGATTCCAGCAAAGTCCTTCACAAAGCGCCTATAGTAGGTGGCTAGACCCAGAAAGATTCGGAGTTGGTGTTTGTCCTGTGGTGTTGGCCAATTCTTCACGGTGTCAACCTTATCAGGATCCGTTTTTATTCCTTGGGATGAGATGATATGTCCCAGATATTTCACTTCGGTTTTGAAGAGTGAACACTTTTCTGGGTTAAGCTTGAGGTGGGCTTCTCGAAGTCTTTGAGGTGGGCTTCTCGAAGTCTTTGAAACACGGCTCTCAGATTTGTTTTTTTTTATACTTTTGATTTATCAAAGATATTGGGATGCATTTCCAACAGTTTGATTCTAATTGGGAATAAGTGTCAGTGGTTGGATTTGTAGCACCATTTGTATTTTCATTTGAATATTGGTTGTGGGATTGGATTTTCAGTGATAAATTGGTTGTGGGATATACTTTTGTAGTCGGATTTCTAGTTCAAAAATTAAATTTTTGTTGAAATATTGCCAAACATTGCTCAAACGACCATGCGACTTATGAGCATCCAGTGAGTACTATTAGTAGCTTGAATATCATTTTCATGATATTGGTTTTTGTATATGCTAATTTATATGCTCAAAAGTGATTAAAAAAGTCCTTTTAGGTTCTTTTTTGAAAACGAACTATATGAATATTTATAGATGAAGACAATAATATGTACGCGTTAAATGGGATAATGTGTTTGTATCGCCACAAAAAAAGGAATAGGTGGCTCAAAATCACCAAGGTTGCAAATTTCAAATTTTTTTTATGACAAAAAAAATTGCAAGCTATAATGATGAATTTTAGTTTATACTGTTGCAAAAATTTTATATTAATAAACTTTGACAGGGCAGCGCACAGAGTTCTATACTTTCTTAGTATTATTGTTTAGTACTAAATTTCATACAAAAACCATCAATTCGGGAACGTTTTTCTAAGTTTGATAAAATCAACAAAAACAAAACAAAGTACATAATTTAAGCTTTGTTTAATAACATGGGTATATTATGTATCTATATTAAATAAGCAATAATGAAAACAATACATACAAAATCTTCTACAAGCAAAATACGTAAAAATCATGTCCGGGAACGTTCCCGAAATGACCGTTCCCGAAATGACGATTTCAATTAAGCGCGCGCTTTAATTATACGGTGGTCATCTTAAATGCGATCTGACTTTTTCAATAGGAAAATATTTGAGGTAACTTTGTAATTTCGTGACGTAGAAAAGTATTTCATCAATAATTAAATGTAATAAATGCGTTCACGGAATGACGGACTATTGATGTACGCTCTACGAATGATGAATAGAAATTTACTTACCATTTAGATATAACTTATTTTACGATAAATACTCTGACAGCCGGCTTTGTTATTGTTCTCTTCCTCGACTGACGTTTGACACAGAATTATTGCGTTCACTTAAAATTATTTTTGATCGATTATCGATATGTTCCCTGAAATGACTTGTGCGGTATCGGACAAACTATTTTTGCATTTTTATAGTTAAAAAATAAATAATTTCTTAGTATTCTTTCTAAAACTAGATTTTGTATATAAAATACGGTGTATTAAGTAATGACCGGGGTTAAATACCTTACATTTTCCAATCATATTTTGTACTTGTTGTTGAAGATTTTACATTAGGACGCGTTCCCGAAATGATTTTCTATGCGTGTATATTGATTTCATTTAAAATTTAGTTTATTAATAAATTATATTGTTTGATAGACACACAAAACAGGTTAGTTTTAGTATTTTATTAATTTTTTTTTCTTAATTAAGTCAAGATTTAAGACACTAAATTGCTAGCGAAGCCAATTCTGCACCTTGGTGATTTTGAGCCAGGTATACCTACATCTTAATGTGTTAGGTAGGTATTTGAAAAGATACTATTAATTTTTCGTGTGTAAAAAATTGCCATTTTCTTACTATTTTTATTTTGTTTTGGAGATTTGGTTAAATTGATTTACCAAATCGTTTACTTGGAGGTTTGTTGTTCCAAATAAAAAAAATTGCAATTACTTTTTTATGAATTTTTGTATCGGTACTGCCAGATATACCATTTTACGAATACATAGTTTTGTTAATGTTAGTACGATATGGCCAAGTGCATGTTGTATGATAACTCAAAAAATAAATTTCTTCAGTAAAGGCATTTGAAGGTTTTTAAACTTTTTAAATAAACTGAAACAAAAATGGAATACATATAATTTATTTAATAGTACTTATATATAGGAATGAAATAAATGAAAATGACGATAAAATGTCCTTAACATAGGTATTTTGTAGGATATATTGCAAAATCTGTGTTAAAGAAAAATTACTGATTTATGTAAATTGTTTATGGACAAAAGCAAATGTCAAAACAAAGACACTCCATATATAGAGTGTCCTTGTGTCAAAATAATCAGTCTTACAACTTTTCAAAAATATATTAATGTCTATAACCCCCTCATCGGTATTTTCTAATGAGTACGTTTCCACTTTATCTTCAAAACAATGCCTTATTCTGTTAAACCGTGTATTAATAACTGGAACTCTACTTTTTCTCTTATGATGCTATGTTGAAAGAAACAGGTGTTAAGCTTGAACTTTTGACAGACATTAACATGTATAACTTTTTCGTTAAGGGTATAAGAGGAGGTTTAACACAATGTAGCTTGCGACATTGTAAAGCAAATAATAAATATATGGTTGATTATGATTCAAGTAAACCATCTCATTATTTAATGTACTTGGATGCTAATAACCTATACGGTTGGGCCATGTCTGATTACCTCCCACATTCAGACTTTAAATGGGTTGAACCTCCAACTAATTTAGATGAGATTAAAGGCTGGTTAATTTCAAATATAAACATTGGTTATGTTTTAGAAGTGGATATCGAGTATCCCCTAGAAATACATGATAATCACAATGATCTTCCATTCTGTCCTTCAAACATTTTATTGTCTGGTAAATCCAATAAGAAATTAATTGCTGGTTTGAATAATAAAGTTAATTATATAATTCATTACAAAACATTAATTCAAAGTCTTGATAATGGTTTGGTGCTTAAGAAAATTCATAGAGTGATGCAATTCAATCAATCTCAATGGTTGAAAAAAGATATTGATTTAAACAATGAACTAAGAAAAAAAGCCACCACAAAGTTTGAAAAGGATCAGCGTAAACTTTGCAATAATGCTGTATTCGGAAAAACTATGGAAAATGTAGACAAACGAAAAGATGTTCGAATTGTCGATTCAATAGAAAGCAAATGTACCCATCTCGGTGGTCGCGCTCTTATAGCTAAACCTAATTTTCATAGCATACAGCGTTGCCGCTGGGCTTCACGAAAGTGTAACACATTTTTTTAAAAAAACGTAACAAAAGCGAAAAAAATGTAACAAATTGAAAAAATGATTTAAATCAAAAAATGCTCTTGAACTCAATTTTAAATTTTTAATAGGAACATAAGTTTTCTTCATCACAGTTATTAAATTCAGTACAAAACTATACATTAAATAATAAGTTAATAAATTATTATAAGTAAGACACATTTTAAGTCTTACATAAAACATGTTTAGGCAAATTAAGAGAATTGATCTTTTATTTGTTTTGCAAACATTATTGATTCAATGGTATTCACCTATTGGTTAAATCATCAAATTAAATTTTTAAAGAAAAAAAAAGTTTGGAGAAAAATTGTAACAAAAAGAAAAAAAAGTAACATAGTGTAATATTGGGCTTGGTCCGACAATAAAAACTTATTCAAACTTCGTAAATAAAACACAAATTCACTTTATTCAAATTACTCCCAAAAATTCTTTATTCAACACTTTCAATTATTACTTTTTAAACACAGTCTTTACTTTCAATTATTATTTTACACACTCTTTACTTTATCACAGTTCACAACCAATAATAATCTGCTTCGCTTCCGAGCGCCTATTTATATACCTCAAATCGGTTCGAGAATCTACGAGGTTGTTCTCGATGCTTAACGAAGTTCTCCTCTTTATCACTAGATGCTTAACGAAGCTAGTTCTCCTCTTAATCGCTAGATGTTGCCCCTTTTGAGGTTCTTGTATGCGCTGAATGAATTGAGTTCCCCTCTTAGCCACTAGATGTTTCTCGTTGCTTAAAGAAGCGAGTTCTCCTATTAATCCGATATTAAAAGAGATAAAGAGTGTATACACATTACATTGCCCCCTCCTTAGGATTGATCGTCCCGAACAAATCTATCGTTCTCATCACCACTGTAGCGATGTAGCCGGTCGCGATGTACAACTTTAGGTTTTCCTCTGACTCCCTTTTGTATCCGGTACACGACATCGTTGATTTTTGTAATGACTGTATATGGACCTTCCCAGTCCCGTTGAAGTTTCGGTGACAACCCTTTTTGTCGATGGGGATTGTAAAGCCACACCCGATCTCCTGCTTGGAACTCTGTTGTTGTCGCTCGTATATCGTAGCGTGTCTTCATTTGGTCACTGAACATCTTTATTTTCAACCTGGTATTGTCGTATGGATCTGAAGGAGTCTTTCTCTGAGGTCATCAATGTAGTCATCCTCGGCTTGCAGCTCCGACGTGGGACATCCAAATTTTATTTCGCTCGGCAGTCTGATGTTCCTTCCCATCAAAATCTCAGACGGTGTATGACCAGTTGAGCTATGTCTTGCACTTCGATACGCCATCAAAAACAGTGCAATGTGTCGATCCCAATCTCGCTGCTTGTCGTCCACAACTTTGCAAAGATTTTCCTTCAGGGTTCGGTTGAATCGTTCGACCATGCCATTAGATTGTGGTTGAAGTGGTGTTGTTCTTGTCTTCTTGATGTCAAGAAGCCCACAAACTTCCTGAAATATGTTTGATTCAAAATTCCTTCCCTGGTCGGAATGCAGTTCTAATGGAACGCCGAATCTGCTCACCCAGTTGAAGACAATTTGGTCTGCGACTGTTTTGGCTTCTTGGTTTGGAATGGCGTATGCTTCAGGCCACTTGCTGAAGTAATCCATGACGACCAGAATATAACGATTTCCATTATTTGTTTCCGGAAATGGACCCGCCACGTCTACTACAATCCTTTCGAAGGGTGCTCCGACATTATACTGCTGCATTTAGCTGTGGTTCTTTTTGTTCGGGCCTTTGGTGGCAGCACAGGTATCGCATTTTCGGCACCACTTCTCGTCATCTTCCCTTGCATGTAGCCAGTAAAATCGTTGCCGAACCTTTTCTAGCGTCTTATTCACTCCTAGATGGCCTCCCGAAACTCCACCATGCATCTCTCGCAGAACGTCCATAACCTTCGATCTCGGTAAGACTAGCTGCATTACAAAAGACTTTCCATCTGCTGATTCCCATTTACGTCGAAGGACACCCTCTTGAACATGAAACGAGTCCCACTATGCCCAATAGGCCTTCAGAGTCGGACTTCTATCGGAGATATCAGCCCATTCTGGTTTTTCCTGGTGTTCCTTCCAAGCGAGGATGGGTTCGATATCTGAGTCTTCTTGTTGAGCCTTCCTCAACTCGTCGTTGCTCCAGCCATAAATGGGATCGGCTCTGGTTCGTTGGACAACCACAACTTTCTTTTTCTTCTTGTCGTCTGCAATGCTTACAGTCTTGTTTGCATGGTCTCCGAGACAGTGCATCTGCATTTGAGTGAAGCTTCCCCTTCCGATGTTGAATTTCATAATCGTACGTCTGCAGCCTCTCAATCCATCTCGCCACTTGACCCTCTGGATTCTTGAAATTCAAAAGCCAGTTAAGTGCTCCATGGTCAGTTCGGAGAAGAAACTTCTGTCCGTAGAGATACTTATGGAAGAGCTTTGTTGCCAAAATCAGTGCAAGAAGTTCTCTTCTGGTTATACAATAGTTCCTTTCCGACTTCGAGAGTACCTTGCTGTAATAGGCAATCACCTTTTCTTCGCCATTATGTACCTGCGACAGTACAGCACTAATCCCGACATTGCTGGCATCAGAATCAATTATGAACGGTTTTCCTGGAGTCGGATAGGTCAGTACTGGTGCATTACACAAGCGTTGCTTGAGCTCTTGAAAGCTGCGCTCGCACTCACCTGACCATTTAAACTGCTTTCCCTTTTCCGTTAGCTGATGTAGACTCTTAGCGATTCCAGCAAAGTCCTTCACAAAGCGCCTATAGTAGGTGGCTAGACCCAGAAAGATTCGGAGTTGGTGTTTGTCCTGTGGTGTTGGCCAATTCTTCACGGTGTCAACCTTATCAGGATCCGTTTTTATTCCTTGGGATGAGATGATATGTCCCAGATATTTCACTTCGGTTTTGAAGAGTGAACACTTTTCTGGGTTAAACTTGAGGTGGGCTTCTCGAAGTCTTTGAGGTGGGCTTCTCGAAGTCTTTGAAACACGGCTCTCAGATTTGTACAGTATTCGTCAAATGTTTTCCCGTATACTATGACGTCATCCAAATAGACCAGGCAAGATTTCCATGTCAGTCCTTGCAGGACGCATTCCATTAGGCGCTCAAAAGTCGCTGGAGCATTGCAAAAGGCATCACTTTGAACTGCCACAATCCGTTTCCTGTTGAGAATGCTGTCTTTTCTTTGTCTTCAGGATGGATTTCGACTTGCCAGTAACCACTTTTCAAGTCCAAAGTTGAGAACCATTGTGCTCCTTCCATTGCGTCCAGAGTATCACTGATCCCAGGCAGAGGGTAGCTATCCTTCTTGGTCACATCATTCAACCTTCGATAGTCCACGCAAAAGCGGGTTGATCCGTCTTTCTTCTTTACCAGGACCACTGGAGACGCCCAAGGGCTTTTAGAGTTTTCGATCAGACCTTCTTCCTTCATGGTGGTTATCAGTTCTTCAACCTCACCTTGTTTGGCTAGTGGAAGGCGTCTTGCAGGTTGACGAATCGGCCTTGCATCCCCGGTATTGATTCGATGTTGCACCAGTTGCGTTCTGCCATATTTCCCTTTCGATGACGAAAAGATGTCTGCAAATTCTTCGAGGAGACCTTCTGCAGTTCTTCGTTGTTGGTGGCCAAGATTAGATGACTTTAGAATGTTCGTCTTTATGGATTTCAGCTCTTCGGACTTCAAGGATTGCCTTGACTCTTCTTCGTTGATCCTTGTTATCGCTGATACAGATTCGCATTGTCCGACAATTGCAAAGTCTGGCAGCTGGATAACGCTTGGATGCAAAGTCTGTAGCTGGAAAAATGCTTGGACTATATATATATTTGACTTTTTATTCCTTATAGTAATTTAGACGTGGTCCGGCGAGTAGCCTTGTAAACCTTGACCCAAAAGCGAGTAGCTCTTTATGGCGTCTATATTACTATATCAAGAATTGGTTTAACTCCAGCGAGTTGCTTAATAAAGTTAAACACAATCTTTGAGTGTAGAATAAGAAGTGAGTCTTTTAATTTTATTCTTCTCTTTTTATACAAAATTTGTCAATTAAATAATGCCTGTATTGGTATTCAACAATACTTCGATATTCAATAAGAATTCCCATAAAATGCAGCATCAGCATAATAACCATTCACTTCAAGTGTTTTGGGCTAGCTTGCTTATGATGCATATTTTACTACCATAAGTCAGCGACCCTTAATTATGTTTGTTTTTCTTCAATCACTGAAAGTGTTTTTGTATATTTGGTGTCATATTATATAGCTTGTGCACTGAAGGTGCCAGTTGAACTATATTAGCATTTATTTATAGCTATATGCACAATGCACTGAGTGTGCCAACGGAAATATGAATGTTGTATTGTTTGTGCTTTGGCTTTGCTATAGCTGATAATGAAATGTAATGCGATGGGAATATGGATATTAAATATCGAAGCAGGTTGAATGTTCTATTTATTGTTTTGAGGTTTGAGGCAATTAATTAAGTGATCGCTGGTGCGATCCCTTCACACCACCCTTCCTGGGATAAAAAGGAGAAATCATAACATGGAATGATTTCTTCTTTTTTATGCGAAACTTGTACATCAAGGGATCTTGCTTAGTTTGTTATTTGATATTTTTTTTGTTTGTATTTACAATTTTCTGTCTTACAATATTTTTTTTTTCTGTAAATATATAGATTTTAATTTATTAATAGTTTTTATCTTGTTAACCCGGGTTAATACAAATTATGTATAAAACTAAATGATAGTTAAGTACTTATATATCTTATATAACTTTAAATCATGTACATATATTTAGTATTTAATCTCTTAATTCTAACGATCCTACAATAATAACATATATGTATATATAAAAAGGTTTTAATCTATTTTTATGAGCTGTCATTGTTTTATTTTCATATTTAATATCGCAGTTCACCCCATTTTGAGATAGTATTTCGTATGAACCAATATAGATTGGGTCTAGCTTTTTTCTATTTTCATTTCTTAACAAAACTAGACTTCCTATGTTAAAATCTGAAGCCTTTGCTTTTACATCTGTATCGTACCTCGTCTTCCTATTAATTTTCTTGCTTATCAAAGTATCCCTAGCGTCTTTATGAGCTATTTGTAGTTTGTGTTTTAAGTCTATCACGTAGTCTTCGTAGTTGTACACTGGATCTACCTTATTTGTGAGATTGGAAGGTAAATTACATTGTCTTCCAAATACTAATTCAAAAGGTGTGTACCCTGTTTCTGAATGTACTGAAGTGTTGTAACAGAAAACATAATAGGGTAGCCAGTTGCTCCAATCTGTGTGTTTTTCCGATACATAACTCCTAAGATAAGCTCCTAAAACTTTATGGGAATTCTCTAACGCTCCAATGCTTTCCTGATGGTAAGCAGTGGACTGTAGTTGTTCTATCTTTAGGTTAGGTTAGGTTAATGTGGCTGTGGATACAAAAACCACACACTTAGGCCAGAAGAAAGGCCCATTGTGATACCACATGAATCTAGAGAATTACTTCCCACTAGTCGAACCATTTTGAGCTTTTTATAAAGCGAAGGAGATATCTGATATCCTTTTTAGCTAGTTCACTGGGATCATCAAAAGAGTATTCTCCCAGATGAAGTTTGCGTCTTCGTGAAAGAGCAGGGCAGGTGCAGAGGAGGTGAGAGATTGATTCTTCTTCTTCCTCGTCCATGCAGCTCCTGCAGAAGTCATTTGAGGCTACACCAAGTCGTATTGCGTGTCTGCCTATAAGACAGTGTCCCGTAAGGACACCTATTAGGGAGCTAATATGAAGTCTGCTTTGGGATAACAAGTCTTTAGAGCGCTTTAGGTCCAATGAAGGCCATATTTGTTTTGTGGCTGCGCATGTTGGTAAATTGTACCACCTAGAGTTTGCTATCTCGAAAGCTTTTTCTTTTAGCAGAAGTTTACATGTAGCTATCGGTATACCTATCTTCTCCCTTTCAGGTGAAATAGGTATGACGGTTCCATTTTTAGCGAGTTCATCGGCTCTACAATTTCCTGCGATGTCTCTGTGGCCCGGCACCCAGCATAGGTGAATGTTAAATTGCTGCGCCATCTCCATAAGAGATGATCGACAATCGAGGGCCGTTAGAGAGTTGGTTGAGACACCGTCAAGAGACTTGATAGCAGCCTGACTGTCAGAGAAGATGCGTATATCAGAAGTTGATATCACGTTTTCTCTTAGCCAGGAGAGAACCTCTTTGATCGCTAAAATTTCCGCTTGGAAGACGCTACAATGATTAGGGAGGCGGAATGAGATGCTTAGATTAAGCTTTTCTGAGTACATACCACTACCAACTCCCTCATTTGTCTTGGATCCATCTGTATAAAAATGGATGCTTTTGTCATCCAGGAGTTTTTTATCTTCCCATTCATCCCTGGATGGAATGGATACCTGGAAGTTTTTACCAAATTGGGGTTTTGGGATAGTGTAGTCTATGTACTTTGGTATAGAACCAAAGAGGTTCAGAATGATGGAGTGCCCAACATTGTTGTTGGTCCACTGAGATGAGGCGTTGAGTCTTATGGCTGTACTCGCTGCCACTTGTTTGCTGAAAATGTCGAGGGGTGTCAGATGGAGGAGAGTGTCCAACGCTGCTGAGGGTGTGGTTCTCAAAGCCCCGCTAATGCAGAGACATGCAGTGCGTTGGACTCTGCTGAGTTTGTCGCAATATGTGACTTTCTCCAGTGCAGTCCACCACACTGCAACCCCGTGCATAAGTATTGGTCGGATGACCGATGTGTATAGCCAATAAGTTATGCGAGGTTGAAAACCCCATTTGTTTCCTATGGCTTTCTTGCAAAGGAAAAGAGCTGCTGTAGCTTTTTTAACTCTTTCCTGAATATTAGGTTTCCAACTTAATTTTTTGTCCAATATCAGACCAAGATATTTGGCCTCATTGTTGAAAATTAGTGGTACACCTTTTATTGAGGGAGGTACAATTTCTGGGATCTTGTATTTCCGCGTAAAAAGGACGAGGTCTGTTTTTTGAGGATTAATACTAAGTCCACAGTGATCTGCCCATCTAGTGAGCATATTGAGTGCGTTTTGGAGGAGGTCTCTCAGTGTATTTGGATATTCTCCTATGACGGCGATAGCAACATCATCGGCATACGCAATCACTCTGTAGCCTTCTCTCTCAAGGGATATTAGTAGCTCGTTAACCACTATGTTCCACAGGAGAGGGGACAGAACACCACCTTGCGGAGTGCCTCTACCGACAGACCTTTTCGCACAAAAATCCCCCATCTTAGAGTTGATGATCCTGCTTTTTAGCATTAGATTTATCAATTCACAGAGTGAGTATTCGACGTTTAGGGTCGTCATAGCAGAAGTGATAGCGGATGTGTCAACGTTGTTGAAAGCGCCTTCAATATCTAGGAAGGCCACCATAGTATATTGTTTTTGTTCTAGGGAATATTCGATAGTTCTTACTAAGGTGTGCAAGGCTGTTTCTACCGATTTCCCTTTGCAGTAAGCATGCTGAGACATCGATAGTCTCTTATCAATGCTGTTACGTATGTGGATATCAATCAAACGTTCCAGAGTCTTGAGAATGAATGATGATAGGCTAATAGGTCTTAGATCTTTAGGGTTGACATGCGAACATTTGCCCGCCTTGGGAATGAAAACTACCTTTACTTCTCTCCATCGCTGAAGTATGTGGACCATATCTAGACAACTCTTAAAAATCATCTCAATGATGGGCAGAGTTATGTCAGTCGTAAATTGTAACTCAGCTGGTATGATGTGATCTGGCCCTGGAGATTTGTAAGGTTTGAAACTATTCAGAGCCCAAGTCAATTTCTCTTTAGTAACAAGACCTTGAGGAAAAGTTAAGTTAATACCCGACCCAGGATGGTTTGTTGTATTAACGTATTTGGAGCTATCAGGAAAGTGGGTGTCAAGTAGCAGGTTTAGCGTTTCTTCGCAAGAGTTAGTCCAAGTACCATCCAAGTTTTTAAGACAACTAGGCATGGTTGGATTTGTCGAGAGAATCTTCCTTATCCTTGATGCCTCCGAGGATTCTTTTATTGAGCTACAGAAGGATCTCCAAGAGGATCTTTTGGCTATTCTCAATTCCTGTTTATATTTTTTGAAGGATTCCTTATAGGAGTCCCAGTCTTGTGGATGTCTAGTCTTTTTTGCACGATTAAAAAGCCTTCTACAGCCTTTCCGGAGTAAACCCAGTTCAGCAGCCCACCAATATGGTTTCTTCTTTCCCCTCACTGTAGTGAGGGGGCAGGCAGTTTCCATGGCTTTATTAAGGGCTGCTGTAAGCTCGTCGACTTTTTGATCGAGTTCAAAAGCGCATAAGGGCGGATCATAAAGTTCTGGTTTAATCAGATTCTTCAGAGTTGCCCTATATTTTGGCCAATCTGTTTTCCTATAGTTTCGGAATTGGATCGGTTTTGGAAACTCTTCAATAAGTGTGAATTGGATGTATCTATGATCGGAGAACGAGTGCTGCTTTGATACTCTCCAATTCAATATTTTATTTGAGAGATGTAAAGAGACAAGAGTCAGATCTAAAACTTCTTGTCGATTTTTAGTAACGAAGGTTGGTTCACTACCTACATTACATACTACCAGATTAGTTGTTAAAATATAATCAAAAAGAGACTCACCTCTGTCATTTATATCGGTACTACCCCACGTAGTATGGTGCGCATTGGCGTCACAACCGATAATTATGTTGGTTTTAAGTCTTGTTGATTCAGCGACCGTCCTCTCCAGAGTGGTACCAGGTAGTGGGCCCTGGTGGTCGTGGCCCAAATACGCTGATACCAGCCAGTAGGTATGGTTGTCTATTACCATACTGGCTGTGGTGACGTCTTTATCACTGAAATTAGGGAGTAAAAATACGTTTAGATTACGTTTTACTAGTATGCAGGACCTTGGGTTACCTTTTCCTGTTACATATATCACGTAGTAACCAGGAGTTCTCAATCCTCGAACCAGGGATTTCACAATCCAGGGCTCTAGGATGAGAACGACATCTTCTCCAGTTTTTGTCAGGCGGAGAAGTAAGGAGGCCGAAGCCGTTTTGGAGTGTTGGAGGTTAATCTGTAGTATTTGCAGCATTTTGGCTACAAGTCGGCAGATCAACCTCCACCACTGTTGAATCCAGCTCATCCAGATCAGACGAAGAAGAACCTAATAGTTCATCTTCTTCCTCACTGGGGAGAACCTTGTCGTTTGAGTCGTCGGTCTCCATTAGGGATAAACCTTCGACGTTTTTAGAAGAAGACTGTGCTGCGACAGAAGAGGGCCCTGCCACATTCTCATCCACACCCAAGGATGGGAAGGTGATGTTAGCACTGGGACCCCCTACGTCTTGCGGCACAGCTTCTGATGCGGGCTCGGAGGAAGACTGTGCTGCGACAGAAGAGGGCCCAGGTACAACATCATCCACATCCAAGGAAGGGAAGGTGGTTGTAGCACTGGAACCCCCAACGTCTTGCGACACAGCTTCCGAAAAGGGTTGTGGAGGCTCGCATGAAGCGTCTACCTCATCTTTTTTGTAGATACGTAGCGTGATTGTCCCGAAACCGTATCTTATCACTCCCTTATCTCTCGCCAGAGAAGCCACAGAGTCTTTATTGATTACGATTATCGCACTTCGATAAAGACCCTTTGGCTCCTCCAGTTTCACGATCTTCCAGTCGTGACAAGGAAGGTCCGGGTTGCTAATCTTAATAATCTCGCGTATGTCATCGGGACATGAGGGTTCTTTAGGGATCCAAGCGCGAGCTCTTGGCCTGCATGGAATGTCTTCCTTTGCAACGACCTCGAGTTTTGCGCCTGGCCAAACTTCGCCCAGCATGCCGACAGCAAGCGTATAGAGATCGCGCGACCTCTGATCGTTACAAGCGATGAGCTTGACATGACCTTGATGCCAACCCTCATCGCTTGTTACAGGCGGTGGACCCGGATGATCCCGCATGACTTTTAAAAAGCCAGCCGAGAGCTTCAGATTCACCATCTGCCAACGGTCAGAAGTAATCGTGCCATCAATATTGCTCCTATCGATGACCGCAATTACGATCTTATTTGAATCCTTAAGCACATCACTAAAAGGTTTAGTGAGAGGTACTCGAGGAATATTGGGAGTGCTGGTGTTTTGCACTTTGGGTTTTTTCGGGACGGGAGTGGACTCCTCCAAAGACCTTTGTCGCTTTGACGTGGAGTCGTGGCGACTAGTGTTGTCTAGAATGGATTTAGCCCACTCCAGCTTTTTGCTAAGGATGGGATTACTTCCATCCCCCAGTGTTGAACCAGAGGATTTTATAATCCTCATCGCATTCCGTCGTTGTTTATACGAGCTCCTAGGAGCATACTGGAGAGGTTTACTCTCTTTAGTAGTGGAAAGATCATTTTTCACGAACTTTCCACTACCGACATGAGGAAGCGTTTTCGCCAATTGTACATCCTGCACCGCACTAGAAGAAGGGCAGTGACTTGGCACAGGCCCTTTTCCGGTGCTCGGCGCAGGAGTAACGACAGCCAGCGTTGCCGCCGAACTGCCGCCCGGTGTGGATACATCCTGCACCGCACTAGAAGAAGGGCAGCGACTTGGCACAGACCCTTTTCCGGTGCTCGGCACAGGAGTAACGACAGCCGACGTTGCCGCCGAGCTGCCGCCCAGTGTAGCTGGAATACCGGTGCCGGTTTGACGCTTTTGCTTCCAGTACTGTTTTTGTTTTTGTTTTTGGTTTTGTTTTTGATTTAAATTCATTAGGATTCCCACGAGTAGCGAAGTAAAGGGGGGGTCCATCTGTGCAGAGATTCGCTTACACAGATAAGGCTAGCTAATCCGGAGGTCGCCTGGTATCCGGATACTCCGTTAACGACTGAGCTATTTTTAGAAATTGGGCCCTCAGCCTGGCTGATCATCGGCACGGGTCGTATAACACCTTAGATCCAGCCCAATTGGGAAGTTGAAGGGAAGGATATGTTTTGGAGCAGGAGAGACGAACAGCAATTACGCCATAAGCGTCCCAGAAGGGAACTAGGTTGACATATAGTGATACACTATATATTCGGGAGATAAGGAGACATCAGCCAGCATAGTAACACAAAGCCGACGGAGGAGGGGGTAGGGATTGGGAAGGGTAGGGGTGAGCGACCTTTGGTTTCAGGACTCTTCTGGAGAAATAATTCCCGAGAATCATTGACCTTACTCAGCTTCTACAACTCGACAAGTTCGACGCTCAGGTAGAAGAACAAACTACACATATCTTTAAAAACTTTATTTATAAACTCGGTACCTTGATCAGATGCTATAGTTCCAGGGACTCCATATCTAAGAATAAAAGATTCGACGAGCCCTTTAGCTACTGTATTAGCTTCCTTATTTGGTAAAGCTATTGCTTAAGTGAATTTAGTTAATTCGTCTTGAAGAGTAAGAATATATTTTGACCCATTTTCTGATTCGTCAAGGGGTCCTACTAAATCAAGAAAAATTTTATCGAAGCCTGATTCTGCTGTTGACGTTATAGTCATAGGTTGCTTTTTTGGTTGTATATGTTTGTTACGTTGGCATATTGGGCAGTGCTTAACGTATGTCGTCACATCGTTTTGCATGCCTGTCCAATAATATCTTTTTTTAATGTTTTGCAACATGCGATTTATACCAGAATGTCCACTCGTTGGTAACATATGATAATCATTTAGTATTAATTTAATTTTGCAAGGGTCTGTTATTTTAATTTTTTCATCTATTATGTGCACTTTTATTTTACTTTCTTTAAATATTCCTTCTATTATTTTCTTTAATATATTTATTTTTTCTTTATGACGGCCGTTTGTAATTTTTTTTAATTCTTCTTTAGTAATATAAATATTTTTTAATTGACAAAGGTCCGCAAATTGTACGCACGTCCCTCAACAATATTTTGTCAAATGATGCTGATCGGTCAATAGTGCCATTCTTGGATTCCTTTTCATTATTCATTTGCGGTTCACAATTTTTCTGTACGTCCCTCAACAACATTTTGTCAAATGATGCCGATCGGGCATTAGTACTTATCTTGGACCGGTTTAAAATTAAACAATTACTTCCTGGAATATATCCCAATATAAGATTTGGACTTAATACTCTAGTACCCTTTATTTTTGCAAAATCTTCATCTTCTTCTTTAAAACTGCTAATACGCCAAAATAAATCCACGAGGGAACGTTTCCATGCTTCAATTCATATATACAAAACTTGTTGTGAAATTATCACAATTAAGATAATTTTAAAGTTGGAAGTCCTCCATCAAAAGGAAACGATTGTCTTACAATCAAATTAAATACGATACAAATAAATTGTTCGCCGCAGACTGCACTCCAAAGAAAATAAAATCTCGAGTTTAACTAAATGACGTTAAGTCAAAAACATAATAGAATAGAGTCACCAAAATATATCAACTTTAAGCTATCTCCATCGAGAAAAAGAATTACTACTACAAAGAATCTTTTATATGGGGAATGTGCCAATAGCACTTTATAATTTTTACAAGTTACATTTAGATTTATTTAAAAAATTAAATATGAATTGAATTTTAAAAAACAAAAAAAAGTTATTCTGTTTTTTGTTTTTATTCAGACAATGTTTGCCTTTTATTTATACTTGTATTAGTATTTCTTATTAAATAATTATTATAAAGCAAAATCAAATTTTTAGATTACAGAAAATCGAGTATTCTGTTTTTGAACGTTTTAATGCGTAAAGTTTTTTTTTTTTTGTATAAGAACATATCTAAATTAAAAAATAATATAACTAATATAATATAAAGAATTAAAAACAGAAATTAAGCTCGCACTTTGATGTTGAAGGCACTACCGTGGCATTTGGAATCCACTCGTCCCATCTGGACCTTTAGGCATGTGCAAAACGTATGCATTATACCGCATGTTTATGCCACCGACCATCATCGAAGAAGACGGGGCAAAGTAGTTGGATTCGGCAACTCTTCCACTACCACTATCGGCTTGTTTTGTGAAACTGGTGGAGATATTAGAAGTATGGCCTGAATTTGGTAGCGATATGGTTGTGTCCAACAGTTCAACGGTTGCGGCTGCGGTGCTCTGGGAAGATGTTTCCACATCATCTTCTGGGTTCTTAGCAGAACCTAATATCCTCAGTCTTGCTTCTGCATATTCCTGTTCACGCTGTTGAAGAGTTTTAATTGGTTGTTTTGGTCGTACGCCATTGCTTCTGTTTGCAACAGAATTGTTTTGCACGGGTCTTCTAAGAATTTTTACCGTCGGCATAACATCGGTCGTATAGTTTGATGATTTGTATTCATTCTCTGTCTGTTGCATAACCATCATCATTGGAATACTATTATGGAAAGACATTGCCAAATTGCTCATATTTTGTTGCTGCTCTTGATTCTGATTACTAGGTTCTTTTGGAATTTTATTGATTTGGTTTAATTTGCTGTCGAGCCCAGCAAGCAACATCTTGTTTCTTCTTGTTGGTTGTAGATATCGTCGACGATGTCAATAGTGTAAATGCCTCTGACCGGTTGAAAGTTATCAAATCTGCAGCACAGGTCGTCTTGTCGGAGCTCGAGCAGATCTTCTTGTCAGCTTCGCTCAAAGTCTTCTTCTTAGTCCTTTAGTCTGGCAAGATCGCCATGCAAAGTCTGGCAGCTGGATAACGCTTGGATGCAAAGTCTGTAGCTGGAGAAATGCTTGGACTATATATATATTTGACTTTTTATTCCTTATAGTAATTTAGACGTGGTCCGGCGAGTAGCCTTGTAAACCTTGACCCAAAAGCGAGTAGCTCTTTAGGGCGTCTATATTACTATATCAAGAATTGGTTTAACTCCAGCAAGTTGCTTAATAAAGTTAAACACAATCTTTGAGTGTAGAATAAGAAGTGAGTCTTTTAATTTTATTCTTCTCTTTTTATACAAAATTTGTCAATTAAATAATGCCTGTATTGGTATTCAACAATACTTCGATATTCAATAAGAATTCCCATAAAATGCAGCATCAGCATAATAACCATTCACTTCAAGTGTTTTGGGCTAGCTTGCTTATGATGCATATTTTACTACCATAAGTCAGCGACCCTTAATTATGTTTGTTTTTCTTCAATCACTGAAAGTGTTTTTGTATATTTGGTGTCATATTATATAGCTTGTGCACTGAAGGTGCCAGTTGAACTATATTAGCATTTATTTATAGCTATATGCACAATGCACTGAGTGTGCCAACGGAAATATGAATGTTGTATTGTTTGTGCTTTGGCTTTGCTATAGCTGATAATGAAATGTAATGCGATGGGAATATGGATATTAAATATCGAAGCAGGTTGAATGTTCTATTAATTGTTTTGAGGTTTGAGGCAATTAATTAAGTGATCGCTGGTGCGATCCCTTCACACAATCTCACCTTTTCTAAGCTTAACTTCATACGGCTTGATGTTCAGTATTCGTACCGGAACCATGTTCTTTAAAGGTCTCACAAGAGTCTTCCAAATGGTGACGTTTTGGGAGGACTTTACAGATGCTGGTTCGACCATGAGATATCGATGGCTGCCACTCTTACCCTTTAATTTCGTCCACACGAATACCTCTGAAGAAGCAGGCAAAGTGAGATTTTCTTTGATGACGGCTTTCACAGATGACGAGGTCTCATATGAGTTGGTCCCATAGATCATCGGAATCTCCATGTTTCGATATTTCAGGACTTGCTTCCCGATGTCCAATATCACTCCGTGATCTTTCATGAAATCGGCGCCGACAATGCACTCGTCGCATATATCTGCTAAAAGGAACAGGTGAGAGAATTCCAACTCTGCCATCCGGATCTTAAGACGTACCTCACCATAAACTTTTGCGGCCTCTCCTGTTGCAGTCCTTAGACGATAGCTGTTGTTGTTGTGGAGCCATGCCTCCTTAACGAGGTCTTGCCGTATGATGGACGCCGTGGCACCGGTGTCAATGGTAGCCACACATTTGTTGCCGTTTATACTTGCGTCCACGGTCAGGCTCTTGTTGTCACGTTTTGTTTAAGAAACCTGGATGTCGTTTCTGGGTCCATCGATACCAGAAACCAGCTTCTGCCCCTCGAAGTTGGTTCTTATTCGTTTCCCCGGGTGGGAAACAACTTCTGAAGCAACGTTGTTGGTGTTACTTTGACCAGTTGAATTACTTCTGTTTCCAAAGTGTTGCCATGCGGTTCCACTTTGCGGTAATCTGCACTGTCGCTGTAGATGCCCAGTCTTATTGCAGTTCGAGCATCGTGCTGGTCCGTCTCGCTGACTCCTTTCTACAGTAGCCTTCTGACAAGAACATTTTTGGACTTCTAATTCTCTTACGCGATGCATGTTTTGGGAAGCTTGTTCTGCAGCTTCCATCGTCAGAGCGAAAACCAATGCTTCGGGTAGTGTTCGCTTTCCGGCTGTGCGGATAGCCCTTTGGAGATTTATATCGCCCACAGCTCTCACAAAGGCTTCAACAGCAAGTTGATTTATTATCTCGTTACCAGCTGTTAGATATGCCAGGTGAACCAATCGCTCGATATCTGCCTGAAGCTGCTGCAGAATTTCACCTCTTTTCTGTGTCCTATTGTTAAGCTGAACTCGGAAGACTTCTGTCATGTGGCTATCCCCAAACCGCTGTTCGATTGCATTTACCAGAACTGTGAAGTCACCACTCTTCTCCACTGGGATGGTTTGTAGCAGTTCAGCAGCAGATCCTCTTAAAGCAAGCATAAGAGCAATGTATTTTTCGTGATCGTCCCAGCCGTTTGTTAACGCTGCTGCTTCAAACTGTTTCTTGTAGATTGACCACGGAATCTGCCCATCAAAGCTTGGAGGATTCACTTCTCTCTTCCTTGAGCACTCACCAGAAGTTTCTCGAGCTTTCATCTTTCGCACTTTTTCCAGTTCATTTGTGAGGGTTTCGATTCGTTCGTCCATTTTCTCGATACGTGCATTTTGTTTTTCGACGCGCTCGACGCGCTCGTCGAGAGTATTGATTTTTCCTTCGAAGACCGCAAACCTGCCTTCTAAAACGTTTCTCTGTTCGTCGAACCGCTCTAGAATATTCTGCTGTTCTTGCCTTTGGTCGCTTCTTTGGGCTTCCAGTTGTTTCAGGACATCATTTCTTTAAGTTTCTAGTTGTTTGAGAACATTCTGCTGTTCTTGCTTTTGGTCGCTTCTTTGGGCTTCTAGTTGTTTCAGGACATCATTTCTTTGAGTTTCTAGTTGTTTCAGAACATTCTTTTCATTTTCTTCAAATTTGGCTAAAAGAACTGACACCATGTTAGATAAGGCAACATTTGCATTTACCTCTTCCACTTTTGCTTCTGATTCGAAAGCAAACGTATCTGGGTCTTCATTTTGCTGCTCCAGATATTCCTGCAGCCGTTTAACGAGTTCGGTTTTTACGCCTGTCCCACTTAAGCCACGTTTGCTTAGTTCGGCCTTTAGCTCAGGGACAGTTAAGTCTTTCAAAACTTTACTCATTTTTTTTTTTAATTTTAACTTCACTACTTCACACAAAATAGTTCAATCACTGCTCACTGTTTTTATTCTCAATAAGTTTTAATCCCTTATTCTGACACCAATGTAATATTGGGCTTTGGTCCGACAATTAAAACTTATTCAAACTTCGTAAATAAAACACAAATTCATTTTATTCAAAATACTCCAAAAAATTCTTTATTCAACACTTTCAATTATTACTTACAGTCTTTACTTTCAATTATTATTTTACACACTCTTTACTTTATCAAAGTTCACAACCAATAATAATCCGCTTCGCTTCCGAGCGCCTATTTATATACCTCAAATCGGTTCGAGAATCTACGAGGTTGTTCTCGATGCTTAACGAAGTTCTCCTCTTTATCACTAGATGCTTAACGAAGCTATAGTTCTCCTCTTAATCCCTAGATGTTGCCCCTTTTGAGGTTCTTGTATGCGCTGAATGAATTGAGTTCCCCTCTTAGCCACTAGATGTTTCTCGATGCTTAAAGAAGCGAGTTCTCCTATTAATCCGATATTAAAAGAGATAAAGAGTGTATACACAATACAATAGTAACAAATACAAAAAAATTAAGAAAAGTGTAACACTTTTGTTACACTTGTAACATTGTGGCAACGCTGATAGCATATTCGAATTTTCGGAAACCATGGCTGCTATTCAGTTAAAACGAATTCACAGTGTATATAATAAGCCTATATACTTAGGTTTTTGTGTTTTGGAGATTTCAAAGTATAAAATTTACGACTTTCATTATGCATACATGAAACCTAAATTTACTGACAACCTGCATCTGGCCTACATGGATACCGATTCATTTATTTATAAAATAAGAACAGATGATTTTTACAATGATATAAGAAATGATATAATAGATAAATTTGATACTTCAGACTATCCACCCCAAAACCGCTACAGTATAGCCCAGCTCAATGTGAAAAAGTTAGGATTTATGAAGGATGAAAATAATGGTAGAATAATGAAGGAATTTAAATGATTAAGAGCTAAAATGTATAGTATAGACATAGAAGATGCTGCACTAATAAAAAAGGCTAAGGGTGTTAAATCAGCAGCTGTAAAAAAATGTCTTTACAAAATTACAGAGACTGTTTGCTACACAAACAAAACTTCTATAGTAAAATGTTGAACTTTAGATCTAAACACCATACTTGTTGCGAACAGAACCTTAAGCGTACAGCAGCTCAACTGATGTAACCACACAGTGGCTCAACTAGAATACTTCCAACAACCTCTCAAGCTTGGAAGTCAAAATATTAAAACTAAATATACAAATGTCATCTATCAAATGTCATATATAATAAAATTGCAAGTCAAGTTTTAGTTCCTTTCTTTAATTTTGAAATCTCTTTGTTTTAAAATACATAAGTCTTATATATTATTTAACTGTTAAATTGTACCTAAAATTTTGCTATTGTTTGTTCAATAAATTATTACTTTGTCAAACCTCAACGAGGAAACATCAATTCTTTTATTTCTTGTTGAAAAAACATTTTTGGACGAAACATTTGGTCCTTCGAGCCGGATATATACATATTCTAATTAATCTGTGATAAGACTGTGATTTAAAATTAATATAAACTGTGATATAAAACAAAATCGAGCTGTGATATACTACGTGATGAGTGCTGTCTTTTTCTGGAGTGCCGTCAACTTCTTGCGAATTGCTGTTTGTTCAGCGGAGCATCTGTGTGATACATACAAAGTACCTGATTCTGGGATATTGTCCAGCGGAGTTCCTGCAACGAAAAAAATCTTTGGAAACCAATAAAAGTCATTGTGTGAGTAAAAATAACCATTTTTATTAAGAAATAAGAGTGTATAAACCAACAATCGCATTTTTCATCATTTTTTGTGAGTTGGAGAAGTTGCTGCTGGAGTTGTATCCATTGTCCAGTTGTTCAGTGCCGCTATTGAGTCCAGAGTGCCGTTGTTAAGTGCCGTTGTTGAGTGCCGTTGTTGAGTGCTGTTATCAAAAGCAGTTGTCCGGAGCAGTTATCCATTGCTGTTTTCCAGAACCGTTGTCAATAGCTGTCGTTTGTGCCGTTTTTTTTTGGAATTGCTTGTTGCAGTCACATACATGTACGTACGTTCTTCAGGGTTTGGCGGAGTCCCAGGTACCTGAAAGCGATAGATTGATTAATCAAGGAAATCAAAGTGAGTGAATAATCTTTAACTATATTGATTAAATTGATTTATTATATATATTGAGTGTGTTACAATGAGTGATTCGGTGGAATTAAAAGTTTTCATTAAGACATGTTCTCAAATTGTGAAAAATAGCGAAGGGTTCAGAAATTTGAAACCTGAACAGAAAACTAAAAATTACTTGATAGGGCGTTTGAATATTCTAGAAGAAAATTTTAGAAAAGTATGTGAGTTGTACGATGCTTTTCAAGGCGCCGAAGAAGATGAAAAAGTCTTAGATGAGTGTGAGGAAAAGTACGATGATACCATGGAAACTTGCCTGTCGTACAAAGCTGGTATTTTAGATGAGTTAGATAGGTTAGATAGTTTGCAATTTGGTGAAAATTCCAGAGATGAAAGTAAGGATGGTGCCAAATCCCATGATCGGCGGGAATCTTTTTTGAATAACGCGGCTAAATCATCAAACTTCCGTGAAATAAGACTTCCTACGATAACTCCCCCAACGTTCTATGGGGATTATAACAATTGGCGTCCATTTCACGATCTCTTCGTCTCTTTAATCCATAGCAATTCATCGCTGTCTAAAATAGAAAAGTTAACATATTTGAAATCTTGCTTAAAGGGTAGTGCAGCTTCATTGTTAGATTACCTTGAGGTCAACAATGACAATTATGACCAGGCATGGTCAGTTTTGGTAACACGCTACGACCATAAGCGGATTTTGGTCACCACTCAGCTTAAAACATTTTTCGATCAGCCGACAGTCAGTGTTGAAACAGCAGATTCCATCAAGGGCCTCTTAGAAAAGTCAACAGAGGTGCTTCATGCTTTGAAGAATTTAGGTGTTCCTGTAGATAGTTGGGATGTTGTAGTTATTTTCACTCTCCTGCAAAAATTACCAACAAAAACTCAACAGTTGTGGGAAGAAAAGCTTGGTTTGAGTACAGAGTTACCTACCTTTAGAGAATTTTCAACCTTTTTGACAACTAGGTTTCGTTCCTTAGAGGTTGTTTGTCAGCAAAACTCCAAACCCAAAGTTAACTCGGGTTCGAGTAAGGAACAGTCGAAATTGAAACCAAAGGTGCTGCATATGAAGTCGGTGAAGAAGGAGAAGTATAGCTGCGCAGTATGCCACAAGGGTCAGCATTCACTTCGTTCGTGCCACTCATTTTTGAAGCTGGATGTTCCTGCAAGGTTGAAACATGTGAAACAAATCGGCGTTTGCGAAAATTGTTTAGCTTACAATCACAAAACGTTTCAATGTCCCAGTGAAAAACGGTGTTTTCACTGCAACCAAAAACATCACACGCTTCTGCACAATTCTCTGCTTGCTCAAAATTCTAATTCCAGCCAAAATTCTCAAAACTCACAATCCAATCAAGCGAGTTGTTCCAGTTTAAATTCAGCTACATCGAATACGCGAAATACAAATACAAATTCACAATCTGGTAATTCAAATAATAATCAAAATACAAACCAGATTAATCCAAACGCGAAACCATTCAATCCGAGTACTAGCCAAGCTGCCACTTCGCAAATTTATCAAAATTATCACGTCTCAAATCCTTTGAGTACTATGGTGTTACTTGCTACAGCAGTCATCCAAATACAATCAGCCAACGGAGAATTCATCAGTTTGAGAGCGCTGCTAGATCCTGGTTCAGAATCAACATTCATCACTGAACGAGCGGTACAACAACTTGGGTTGAAAAAATGTCGTACCTTCATGGAATTCTCTGGTTTGGGAAACAACAAAAGTGGTTCTTGTCAAAGCTTTGTCGATATGAAAATCAAATCTCTACATACCTCTTTTGAAACTGATGCTAGGGCGTTTGTTCTCAAAACTATAACTGGTTTACTTCCCAATAAGGAAATTCTGCCTGATCAATGGGGTCACATTCAGGGTTTGTGTTTGGCTGATCCTTCTTTCTATAAGCCTTCTAGTGTTGACTTGCTCCTAGGTAGTGGTGTCTTTTCCGAGGTCGTTTTGCCAGAAATAGTAAGGGGAAATGAGCCTGTAGCACCAATTGCACAGAATACTCAACTCGGGTGGATTGTTTTTGGCAATGCGCCAATTCAAACTTGCCGTGTCCACCTGCAGCTTGTTGACATCGATACCCAGCTTCGAAAATTTTGGGAAATCGAAGAATCGCCATTTGAAGATCCAGAAACTGCAGAAAACATAGCCTGTGAAGAACACTTCAAAACACACACCAGACGTTTGCCAGATGGAAGATTCGCAGTCTCACTACCATTCAAAGATGGTGTTCGACCAGCACTAGGAGCAAGTCAGCAAGGAGCATTACGAAGGTTTCTCCAGCTTGAAAGAAGATTCGACAACAATCATCAACTGCAGAAGGAGTACTCAGCGTGCATCTCGGAGTATCTTCAGCTGGATCAGATGGAAAAAGTAGATGTCAGCCAAGGTGAAATTCTCCAATCACCATTCCACTATGTTGTACCACATCATGCCGTGTTCAAGGAGTCCAGCACAACCACGAAGCTTCGAGTAGTTTTCGATGCTGCCTTTAAAACTACAAATGGGACTTCGTTGAATGAGCATCTTTTGGTTGGACCTAAAACGCAATCAAATATAATGGATATCATACTAAAATGGAGAAAATTCAAGATTACCTTGACGGCTGACATCGAAAAAATGTACCGGCAGATCCAGATGAGACAACCAGACACCTTTTATCAGCTGATTTACTGGCGAGACAACAAGATGGATCCTCTGCAGCTGTATCGATTAAAAACCGTCACTTTTGGAACAGCGTCCGCTCCTTATCTGGCCACTCGCACGTTGAACAAGCTTGCTGATGACGAGAAGGACAAATATCCGTTAGCAGCCCAGATGATACGTCACGATATGTACGTTGATGATTTGGTAAGCGGAGCGGACTCAGTACCAGAAGCTCAACAAAAGGTAGCTGAAATCAACCATCTTTTATCATCAGCTGGCTTTCACTTACGCAAATGGGCGAGCAATTCAAAAGATGCTTTGATTAATATTGCACCCCAAGAACATGAAGTTGATTTTCTATTGCCTTTCGATTCTTCTGAGCACATCAAAACCTTGGGCATAAAATGGCTTCCTTCCAGTGACTCATTCACTTTTAAGTGGGTTCAATCTGAAGCAACTGAAGTCACTAAGCGAACCATCTTGTCAACCATTGCTAAACTTTTCGATCCACTTGGCTGGATTTCTCCGTGCGTGATTTCAGCAAAAATTATCATGCAAAAACTGTGGTTGAAAGGTTTAGCATGGGATGTTCCTGTTCCACTCAATCTGCAACAAGAATGGGTTTCTCTGCGAACAGATTTGCCAAGTCTCGAAAAAATTCGAATACCGAGATGGATTTGCACTGAAAAAGAGAATTTGGAGTTAGAATTGCACGGTTTTAGTGACGCTTCTATGAAGGCATACGGGGCAGTAGTTTATCTAAGGGTTCTGAACAGAAGCAACAAAATTCACACTCACCTCGTTATGTCCAAAACAAGAGTCGCTCCTCTTAATACAGTTTCACTCCCTCGACTTGAGTTATGTGGGGCTGTTATGTTAGCTCGTCTTCTGTGCTATGTAAGAGATGTTTTGCAACTAGGCCAAATCAAAACTTACGCGTGGACTGATTCCACCATTACTTTATGTTGGATAGCTGCACCGCCCTCAAAATGGAAGACTTTCATCAGCAATCGAGTAGCCGAAATTCAGCGATTAACTAACGTTAACATCTGGAATCACGTCCCGACTGAACTGAATCCTGCAGACTTAGCTTCGAGAGGAATGTCGCCATCAGAATTGAAAGTCAACACTCTTTGGTGGCGAGGACCAGAGTATCTTCAATCAATTTGGAAGTTCTCGTTTCCAAGTCCAAAAACAACGTATGAAACTGAAGAAGAAATACGATCAGTGCAAATCCAGTTACATTGCGCGATAGAATCTGAAAATCAAGTTGCAAAATTATTTCATAAAATCTCAGATTTGAAAAAACTGGTACGAATCATCGCTTATTGCCGGAGGATTGTTCACATTTGCTTGAAAAAACTTCCGATGAACCAGTTAATTGAACCACTTACCACTTCTGAGTTACAAAACGCAACATTTAACTGCATCAGAGCTGCTCAAAAGGAGATGTTTCCTGAAGAAATCCAAAACTTAATCAAGCATCCATCATCATCGAAACATTTTGGATCACTACATCCGTTTATCGACCGAAATGGTATTCTTCGAGTTGGAGGACGTCTTCAAAATTCAAACTTACAGTTCGAGCAACAACATCCAGTCATCCTTAAACCAGAACACGTCTTTTCGAAATTACTCATCCGGGAAGCTCACGAAAAAACGCTCCATGGTGGATTGCAGCAAATGGTCACCAATCTTCGCACCAAATATTGGATTTTGAATCTTAAAAGAAGCGTGAAAAAATACATTCATAAATGTGTAATTTGCTTTCGAGTCAAAGCTAAACCCATGCAACAGTTGATGGGGAATTTACCAGCTGCTCGAGTCAGAGTGTCCCGGCCATTTACACACGCAGGTGTAGATTATGCTGGACCGATAGAGGTAAAAGCCTGGAAAGGACGTGGAGGCAAAATCCATAAAGGGTATTTCGCCATATTTGTTTGTCTAGCCACCAAAGCAATCCACTTGGAAGCGGTAAGTGACATGACGACTCAGGCATTTTTGGCAGCGTTTCGAAGATTTACGGCACGTCGAGGTGTCTGCACTGAAATGTACAGCGACTGCGGAAAGAACTTCGTTGGTGCCAATACCGAGCTCCAAAGAATGATGAAGGCTGCAAAGATCGATTGGAAGCAAATCACAACAACAACAACTAACGTCGGAACCAAATGGAATTTCATTCCTCCAGCTTCTCCCCATTTTGGTGGATTATGGGAAGCAGGAGTGAAATCCGTAAAGTTTCATTTGAAAAGGGTCGTCAGAAATGAAACCCTTACATTCGAGGAACTCAGCACGCTTCTAACAGAAATAGAAGCATGTCTAAACTCGAGACCTCTTTGTCCAGTTTCCGACAACCTAGACGACTTCGCCATTCTCACGCCAGCACACTTCCTGTTTGGAACATCGGCCCAATTAGTTCCAGAAGCAGATTTGACAGAAAAGGTTTCCAACCTTGATAGGTGGAGAAAAATCCAAATTGCTGTTCATTCGTTCTGGAAGCAGTGGAGTAGCGAATATCTAGCTCGCCTTCAGCAACGACCGAAATGGTTGAAAACCGAAGCACAGCCTCAAATCGGAGACCTGGTTTTGCTGAAGGATGAACGTTTGCCACCTTCTAAATGGGCTCTTGCACGCATCATATCCTTAGTTCCAGGAAAAGATGGGCTGACTCGTGTCGTCAACATAAAAACGCAGTCTGGGGAGTTCAAAAGACCAATTACAAAAATTTGCCTACTACCGTCCAATAGAACTGCAGATGAAACCGCAACTATCTAACCAGGGACGAAAATCTAACATGCAATCAACAAACACTCATAGAAAACATTCGTACTAATTCAATCACAATAAGAAATAACAATCATGCATCATACCATCATAATCATTCCACTCTGATGTTGTCAGCAGAAAATCAAAATATTCAAAATCAGTCACTCACAAATCAATAATCATTCAGAAACGTCGCCACAGATAATCAATTATTTCTACAAAGCAAGATTGCATTTTGAGAAAATCAATTATTCGATACACTCACTCACTCGCTATCGCTCACAAAATCAATTATTCGATACATTCATTCACTCGCTATCGCTCACAAAATCAATCATCGATACACTCACTCGCTATCGCTCACAAAATCAATTATTCGATACACTCACTCACTCGCTATCGCTCACAAAATCAATCATCGATACAGTCACTCGCTATCGCTCACAAAATCAATTATTCGATACACTCACTCACTCGCTATTGCTCACAAAATCAATCATCGATACACTCACTCGCTATCGCTCACAAACTGACAATCATTAACTTGAAACACTCAATCTTCGATATCGATCAAAACTCACATTCGTTATCACTCTCACACCAACCAACCAACCGATAACACACACACTCGATCGATATCACTCATATTCAAAAATATCACACTCACAAAAATTCCATAATATTCACAGTTAATCACAATAAAATCACTTTGAAATATCACATAATAAATTATTTCAAATAAACAAACATTCAAATGAAATTTATTTATCACACAACTAATGTTATCACAAAAACAAATCAATTTCATCAATTAAATCACAGTCACAGAAATTTTGAATTACCTATAAATCACAATCGCGTCAAAATTCACAATCAGCGCATCATTACGAACTTAAAACAATTGTAATTCACCGAAAATTAATTTTAATTTCACTTAAAACAATTGTAAATCACCGAAAAGTAATTTTAATTTCACTTAAAACAACTTTAATTCTACATAAAAGCAATTTAATTCACCGTCAAATTAATTTAATTCGCCGTAAAATAATTTTAAATTCAGTTAATATTCACACCAGAACAAATCAACAAAAAAAAACAATTTTTTTTCTAAAAAAAAATTCTAAAACACCCTACTGTTATCGTCGATTAATTTAATTAATAAAAAAAAAAAAAGTTTTAATAATAATACAGTCCACTAATATCATAATAAAAAAAAAATATGTTTTTTTTTTGCGAAACCAATAAGGGACCTTTAGTTAGCAACGAATGGAAATTTACTCAATGGAGATACGAAATACACACGAACATGTACTTTCCTTATGGCAAAACACGCACTCGTATATTTCTTACGAGAAACACACAAACCTGTGCATTTCTTATGGGAAACACACAAACCTGTGTATTTCTTATGGAAGAGTAAAATGCAACTAAACTACGCTATTATAATAAACTTACCTACAATACTAACACCAAATTAAAAAAAAACTTACCCTTATTCAGCAGCACACACCACAGATAAAAATTTTAATAATTTATTCATTATTTATAACAAAATAAGACAATTTAATATCACTTATAAACAAACTTGAACACAAATTTACAATTTTACAAACAACAAACAACGATGCGAAAATCAAGGTTCACGAACTAGAATGAGACAACTATAGTCATATTGGAAATTTAATAGCTGATGTTCAGCCAGATCTGTTTGATTGAACTTTTCTGTTTATGTCTCCGTAATTTAGTGTTATCTGTTTTTTGTATTTTTTGAATCGTACTAAACATTTAATTTTTATATCGTTTCATGAGCATTCTGAAGGAAATTAAACAAACTTGCGAACGTTGTTCACAGCCGGGGAGGAATGTTGCGAACAGAACCTTAAGCGTACAGCAGCTCAACTGATGTAACCACACAGTGGCTCAACTAGAATACTTCCAACAACCTCTCAAGCTTGGAAGTCAAAATATTAAAACTAAATATACAAATGTCATCTATCAAATGTCATATATAATAAAATTGCAAGTCAAGTTTTAGTTCCTTTCTTTAATTTTGAAATCTCTTTGTTTTAAAATACATAAGTCTTATATATTATTTAACTGTTAAATTGTACCTAAAATTTTGCTATTGTTTGTTCAATAAATTATTACTTTGTCAAACCTCAACGAGGAAACATCAATTCTTTTATTTCTTGTTGAAAAAACATTTTTGGACGAAACAATACTATATACACCGAATGTATAAACAAATTAAGTTTAAGTTGTTCGGATGACAAAAGATTTATATGTACCAATAATATAAATACACTAGCTTGGGGTCATTATCGAATAGAACTTGAAAATGAAATATAAAACTGATCTTGTGGCAGTGGCCCCACCTGCTTTAAGATTCTTTTCTCTCTTCACTCATATGGACCACCTTTTCTGAAAAAAACTTAAATCTTAAACATCATGTTCTGTTCATGATTTTGTTCAGTTTCCTATGGTGATTTTTGCGTTCCGAACGTGAATTTTACGTTTTTGCGTTTTAACGTGAACGTGAATTTTACGTTTTTGCGTTTTAACGTGAACGTGAATTTTACGTTTTAACGCGAATTTTACGTTTTTGCGTTTGAACGTGAACGTGAATTTTACGTTTTAACGTAAATTTTACGTTTTTGCGTTTTCGTTTTGCGTTTTAACGTGAACGTGAATTTCACGTTTTTGCGTTTTACGTTTCAACGTTTGCTAAGCATGTTCTAGAACCCAAAATAATACCGGTATCTAACGTTTGCTAAGCATGGTCTAGAACCCAAGATAATATCGGTATTTAGCATAGATCAGAACCCCGGTGATGCCGGTATTTAGCATAGATCAGAACCCTGGTGATGTCGGTATTTAGCATAGATCAGAACCCTGGTGATGCCGGTGCACCGGTGGCCTAGAAGCCTCTAGTTACAACTACTGTCGCCCTATTCGACTTCCACCATGAGAGTACTACAGTTTTCATATACAAAGGTCATACTCTCTATGTTAATTTTGGGACTCAGTGTGCATGAAATAAATCTTGCACATCTTGAGATTTTTTCTTTTTTTCTCTTGCATGGAACTTTTTTGTGTTGAGATTTTTTCTCAATTTTTTGAAATGAGGTAGGTAGGATTTTTAGTTCTGCGATATCTTGAGTTAAATTTTCATTGAATGCAACAATGAAAGTGATGTTAGTTAGTGCGCAAGAGATAACTTAGGACAGTTGTGATGGATGTTTTCTTGGGATTATTTTAAGAATGTTTGTGGTTAAAGAATGGTAAATAGTAGTACATATTTGTTTGCAAGATCAGATTACATTTTCTTGCTCCTTGTAATGCGCCCCCAGAATTTTGCACCCTGTGCATTTGCACATCTTGCACATATGCTTTGTCCGGCCCTGAGTATACTATTAATTGAAGAACTATTAGCAATCAAATAACTACCCTGAGAAACATCAACAATGACTGTTTGAACGTTGTTAAAATAGTAATGGTACTGCACTACTAGATATGCTTCAATTGTATGATTTTATTCTTTTGAATGGATGTACCGAGGGTGACCTAGACTAGATGGTCAATATACGTTTATTGGAGGTTCAGGCAAATCAGTGATTGATTACTGTATGGTGAATAATGATTGGATTGAACTCATAAATATGTTTGAGGTTCCATACAGACATTTCTATGATCATATGCCAATCACTATAGAATGGAAAGCAGAACCCAACTCTCATCAAACAAACCTAAAGTTGTTACCCCGACTTAGATGGAGAGAAGACGAAGCTGAAACTTTTCAACACAAACTAGACATCTGTCTCTCAAAAATCCCAACTGACATCGAGTCTTCAGATACTCTATCAAATGAAATAATGACATGCATAAGAAACGCCGCGAACAAATCAAGCGAATGCTTTGATAAAGAGTGTATGAGAGCAATACAAAAATCATTTGCTCTTTTAAAAGCATTTAAGAGATCCGACAATGAAGAATTTCGTGGTATATGGAATAGAATTCTCAATATAAACGTCTATGCTATGTAAAGAAACTTGGTTTTGAAAATCAACAAGCAAAATCACTTGGCAAAACAAAAAATACAAATGAATTTTGGAAACTTTCGAAGGATATTAATGGTACACAACATATAATTGGCACAGGTGTATCCGCCGCTGATCTTTCCTCTCATTTCTCGAACCTTTTTCAAGCAAACTCTAACTTAGTCTATGCTTAGCTTATGCTGAACCTCTCATCACCGATGATATTGTAATATTCGGCTTGGTCCGACAATTAAAACTTATTCACACTTCGTAAATAAAAACACAAATTCACTTTATTTAAATTACTCACAAAAATTCTTTATTCAACACTTTGAATTGTTACTTTTTAAACACAGTCTTTACTTTCAATAATTATTACTTTTCAAACACAGTCTTTACTTTATCGCAATTCACAATCCATAATAATCCGCTTCGCTTCCGAGCGCCTATTTATATACCTCAAATCGGTTCGAGAATCTACGAGGTTGTTCTCGATGCTTAACGAAGTTCTCCTCTTTATCACTAGATGCTTAACGAAGCTAGTTCTCCTCTTAATCCCTAGATGTTGCCCCTTTTGAGGTTCCTGTATGCGCTGAATGAATTGAGTTCCCCTCTTAGCCACTAGATGTTTCTCGATGATTAAATAAGCGAGTTCTCCTATTAATCCGATATTAAAAGAGATAAACGAGTGTTTATACATTACAATAGTAACAAATACAATAAAATTAAGAAAAGTGTAACACTTTTGTTACACTTGTAACATTGTGGCAACGCTGATAGCATATTCGAATTTTCGGAAACCATGGCTGCTATTCAGTTAAAACGAATTCACAGTGTATATAAAATGTACGACTTTCATTATGCATACATGAAACCTAAATTTACTGACAACCTACATCTGGCCTACATGGATACCGATTCATTTATTTATAAAATAAGAACAGATGATTTTTACAATGATATAAGAAATGATATAATAGATAAATTTGATACTTCAGACTATCCACCCCAAAACCGCTACAGTATAGCAAAGCTCAATGTGAAAAAGTTAGGATTTATGAAGGATGAAAATAATGGTAGAATAATGAAGGAATTTAAATGATTAAGAGCTAAAATGTATAGTATAGACATAGAAGATGCTGCACTAATAAAAAAGGCTAAGGGTGTTAAATCAGCAGCTGTAAAAAAATGTCTTTACAAAATTACAGAGACTGTTTGCTACACAAACAAAACTTCTATAGTAAAATGTTGAACTTTAGATCTAAACACCATACTATGTACACCGAATGTATAAACAAATTAAGTTTAAGTTGTTCGGATGACAAAAGATTTATATGTACCAATAATATAAATACACTAGCTTGGGGTCATTATCGAATAGAACTTGAAAATGAAATATAAAACTGATCTTGTGGCAGTGGCCCCACCTGCTTAACGATTCTTTTCTCTCTTCACTCATATGGACCACCTTTTCTGAAAAAAACTTAAATCTTAAACATCATGTTCTGTTCATGATTTTGTTCAGTTTCCTATGGTGATTTTTGCGTTCCGAACGTGAATTTTACGTTTTTGCGTTTTAACGTGAACATGAATTTTACGTTTTTGCGTTTTAACGTGAACGTGAATTTAACGTTTTAACGTGAATTTTACGTTTTTGCGTTTTCATTTTGCGTTTTAACGTGAACGTGAATTTCACGTTTTTGCGTTTTAATAATAATAATAATAATAATAATAATAATAATAATAATAATAATAATAATAATAATAATAATAATAATAATAATAATAATAATAATAATAATAGTAATAATAATAATAATAATAATAATAATAATAATAATAATAATAATAATAATAATAATAATAATAATAATAATAATAGTAATAATAATAATAATAATAATAATAATAATAATAATAATAATAATAATAATAATAATAATAATAATAATAATAATAATAATAATAATAATAATAATAATAATAATAATAATAATAATAATAATAATAATAATATAATAATAATAATAATAATAATAATAATAATAATAATAATAATAATAATAATAATAATAATAATAATAATAATAATAATAATAATAATAATAATAATAATAATAATAATAATAATAATAATAATATAATAATAATAATAATAAATAATAATAATAATAATAATAATAATAATAATAATAATAATAATAATAATAATAATATAATAATAATAATAATAATAATAATAATAATAATAATAATAATAATAATAATAATAATAATAATAATAATAATAATAATAATAATAATAATAATAATAATAATAATAATAATAATAATAATAATAATAATAATAATAATAATAATAATAATAATAATAATAATAATAATAATAATAATAATAATAATAATAATAATAATATAATAATAATAATAATAATAATAATAATAATAATAATAATAATAATAATAATAATAATAATAATAATAATAATAATAATAATAATAATAATAATAATAATAATAATAATAATAATAATAATAATAATAATAATAATAATAATAATAATAATAATAATAATAATAATAATAATAATAATAATAATAATAATAATAATAATAATAATAATAATAATAATAATAATAATAATAATAATAATAATATAATAATAATAATAATAATAATATAATAATAATAATAATAATAATAATAATAATAATAATAATAATAATAATAATAATAATAATAATAATAATAATAATAATAATAATAATAATAATAATAATAATAATAATAATAATAATAATAATAATATAATAATAATAATAATAATAATAATAATAATAATAATAATAATAATAATAATAATAATAATAATAATAATAATAATAATAATATAATAATAATAATAATAATAATAATAATAATAATAATAATAATAATAATAATAATAATAATAATAATAATAATAATAATAATAATAATAATAATAATAATAATAATAATATTAATAATAATAATAATAATAATAATAATAATAATAATAATAATAATAATAATAATAATAATAATAATAATAATAATAATAATAATAATAATAATAATATAATAATAATAATAATAATAATAATAATAATAATAATAATAATAATAATAATAATAATAATAATAATAATAATAATAATAATAATAATAATAATAATAATAATAATAATAATAATAATAATAATAATAATAATAATAATAATAATAATAATAATAATAATAATAATAATAATAATAATAATAATAATAATAATAATAATAATAATAATAAT